>JAPKLY010000052.1:1270481-1342659 GCA_026898435.1 Prunella vulgaris | reverse complement strand
TTCTCGTAATTCTTTATCAGTAGTTTGCTTTAGTTCGCCTATCAACAAAGATTAACAGCTTAAGGGTTTTTCGCAGTGACCCATTATTGAGTTTGATGTGATCAAACAAATACTCCTGTTGTTACTATTATAAAGTTCCGCCATATATCATTGGCAGTTAAATGCAGTTAATGAACATAATTACCGCATACTTATACGGATCATTAGATTATGACATCTATATGAAAATCCCTGATGGATTAACTATTCCTCAAATGAGGAATAACGAACATCGTAGTATGTTCAGCATTAAATTGCAACGCTCGTTATATGGCTTAAAACAGTCAGGTCGTATGTGGTATAATCGACTAAGCGAATTCCTCCTGAAGAAGGAATACGTAAATAACGAGGCTTTTCCTTGTGTCTTTATTAAGAAATCCCTTAATGATTTTTGCATCATCTCGGTGTATGTGGATGATATAAACATTATCGGAACAAGGAAAGAGATTGAAGAAGCAAGTTCAATCTTAAAAACTGAATTTGAAATGAAAACTTTGGGTAAAACCAAGTTCTGTCTCGGTCTACAGATCGAGCATTTCCTTGAAGGAATACTGATACACCAATCAGCTTACCTAAAGAAAGTGTTGGAAAGATTCCATATGGATAAATCTCATCCTTTAAGCACTCCAATGACTGTCCGTTCCCTTGATTTGGAAAAGGACCCATTCAGACCTAAGGAAGATACCGAAGAGCTATTGGGACCTGAAGTTCCATATCTAAGTGCAATTGGTGCACTGCTCTATCTTGCAAACTGCACTAGGCCCGATATTGCCTTTGCAGTCAATCTACTTGCAAGGTTCAGTGCCTCCCCTACAAGGAGACATTGGAATGGTGTGAAACATATCTTACGATATCTTCAAGGTTCACAAGATCTTGGTCTTTTCTATCAGAGAAACCAAGACAAAACACTTATAGGTTATGCTGATGCTGGTTATCTATCTGATCCCCATAATGCGAAATCGCAAACGGGTTATGTTTTCCTCTGTGGTGGAACAACCATTTTATGGAGATCTGTCAAATAAACTTTGGTGACCACATCGTCAAACCACTCAGAGATCATAGCTCTGTACGAAACTGCACGAGAATGTGTGTGGTTAAAGTCCCTTATAAAACACATTCACGATTCGTGTGGTATCCCTTCTATTGACTTAAGCCCATCAATTATCTATGAAGATAATGCTGCATGTATTGCACAAATGAGCAACGATTATGTCAAAGGGAACTTGACGAAGCATATATCCCCAAAATTCTTTTATCCTCACGAACTCCAGAAGAGTGGTGAGATCACGATAAAACAAGTACGCTTAAGTGACAATCTAGCTGATTTGCTCACTAAATCCCTTCCTACTTCGACTTTTGAAAAGTACTTACATGGAATCGGGATGCGTCGACTTGGAAGGTTGTTATCTTCAGGGGGAGTAACAAATGTTAAACAATCCTGATGATTGTATCCTCGAGGCCATTTGTAACATTCCACTAAGTAACACTTGCATTCTTCCTTGTCATATTATGTCCAAGGGGGAGTGTTATAATATATTGAAATATATTATTATAATATATAGACATAATATATAGATTATAGTCCAGTGGGCTTTAGGTCCACAAGACTTAGATGCTAGGGTTAGGTATTCTTTATATATTGTATCTTCCCTTTGTATTCTAGACATACTTCCATATTGTAAACGACAGTACATATTATTATATCTCCTGACTTGGTCGCCCCCAGACGTAGTCACTCCGTGACGAACTGGGTCATCAATATCGTGTCATTTACTTTTATGCTTGCGCTTTTCTCTCGATTACAACAAGTATGACCCGTGCATGATTCTTCGAAACTTGAGATAGAAATGAAGCACGGGCCCAAGTAGAAAGAAAGCACGGGTTGCGGAATTAAAATGTGTTTTTACGTTCCTATGACAACACTTCAAATGAATCAGCAATTCTTCAAATGGGTGGGTCCTCTTCTCTCTTCCAGGCATTGACGGCACCTTGAGCGCTGCCGTCTTTCTTCTCCGGCGTCGGTACTTGAGCAGCGGCATGGGTTTCAGAGTGCGGGAGATGCGTTGGCTTAGCAGATTCTGGCGAAAGCTCCAGTTGGGTTGCTGTGCGAATTTTCCGGCGTGAAAACAGGGGCTTTCTGGCGACAGCTTCTTTTTGGAGAACAGGAGATTGCCGGTGGCGACGACACTTGGGCGGCTTCAATCGCAATTCCGGGCTTGGGTGTCGAATTTCCGGCGAGGTGAGGCAGGAATTCCGCTGCAAAGGCTGAAGGCAGAGTGCTCTGTTTCCAGATTGCGGCGTGGATGTCTTCTTTCCGGCGTGGTTGTGGGTGACGCAGGGGTGCGAATTCCGGCGAAATTCCGGCAATTTGAGCAATGAAGATGGTGATGTGTGCTTGGTTTCAGGCGTAAGAATGAATTCCAAAAGAAAGAGTAAAGTGGTAGCAGCTGTACACCTTAAGAAAATGTGAACAAAATTAAGCCACGTCTCCCTTCCTTTGATTGAAACTTGGTCAAAGATTGTGGGTCTTCCGCTTGCAGAGATAATATGCAACAATTTAGCAATTCATTTATCAATTTAAAAATCAAAATGGAAGCATTGGGCCTTGCTCATTAAATATTTCTTGGGCTCAAATTATATTTTCACAATTAAATCATTAATCAAACTCAATTTTTCTAAAAATTATAAAATAATTAAATTTTTTTAATTAAGCTCAATTAATCCAAATAATGTAACAAAATGCATGAAATCCTATAAAATTATGCAATTAAATCACAAAAATTTCAAGCAATTATCACATTAATTACTCATCTTTATCAATCACGTCATCCAATGTCGGCTAAAATCCTTTAAAATCAAGCCTTATTCTACCGAATCTGCAGCAAGAATTGCAACAATAGTCAAGAATATAAAAACAAAGCATATGCCATCTCAAAAGCTAATAACACCAAGACTCATCGAGAAAAATACAGCAATTGTGCAAGATCACTTATTATAAGCTAAGTGGTTATTTTCTTCAATATTAAAGTTTATTTTCCCTCTCTTACCCTGCGAAAAATCATTTTCGCTTCATGGAATCAATTCCCAATCAACTATCTCTATTATTTTGAAATTGAGGCGTCATTTATCAACTGATCTGCTATGAAAAAAATCAAAATGTCATTGTAAATCTAATATATTGGACAAATACATTAAATGAACTGTTAAAAAATGAAAATGTTGAAGACAATATGAGAAGAAATACACTTGAATAATAAAATACCCAAAACTACCTATTTATATTACATAAAGGGTAAATTAAAAGTCACTGTTTTCGAAATCTATGAGCATGCGTGAATGCTACACGACTTTTTAGAATAATATTTTATTTTTAATTATGTAACCATATGAAGTGGAGTGTCTCATGCACTATTTCACAATAGAATATATGTATAGACTATGGAACCTCATCTCCAAAATAAAAATAAATAAATTAAAACTTGATACCTTGCACCCGTCACTTTAATTCAAAATTTCTACTCCTGAAACGGATTAGCGAAAATAAATAAAACTTAGGAGTCGTCAAAGCAATTGACAAATTAAATTAGCCCAACTCATTGAAAAAATAGGATGACCAAAATTGAAAATCATAATTTTTTAAGACTCAGTTTTCTATGCGCTAGGTGCATTAGTTCATTTTAAAAAATTATATAAAATATTACCAAAAAATTACACATGTTATTATTGAAAAATATATCTTTAATAGTATAACTTTTTAGTAATAAATAGTGTAACCTTTTAAAAATACACCTGAATTGCACGGTACACCTGGTGCACAAGAGACTACTCTCTTTTTAAAAATTTTACACAAATATATATATATATATATATATATTATATTGAAAAAACCAATGGTCGACTTTCTCCTTCATTTGCGATATGAATCGTTAAAAATGCACTTAATTAAATAAAATACTGAAACAAAATGAAAAATCAAATGGATGTTCCCATATCCAAAATATTTGGATACTTTCGTATTAATCTAATACAAGCTTTGCTGTTGACAACAAATGTGAATGAATCAAACATACATGGGCTAGGAAAGTGGCCTAAGTAGGGTGTGGCTGGAAACCAAGAGACCCTGCACAGTTTATCCCTATTGCAGTTGTTTCAATCAATTTTACATGCTCTCGTGTTTGTTACGAATTAAGCATCCTCTCGATTCAGTATGAACTCCACTGCTTCTTCCACAGTATCAACAACCTGCATATGAAAGATGTTACAAACTTGACTTGATGCCTAGTTACTTGATTCATTGGAGATTGAATCTTCTAAATTTGAGGGGGGTTTGGAAAATCGAGATATGGAGTTGGCCATAAAGGGGACAGAATAGCATAGTATTATTAGGCTTACTAAATCAGCTGGATACTGAGAGTGGTTCTCCCTTTGTCGGAAAACACCTGTCCGTGTCAAAATTGAAAACCACGGATACCCTGTCTGATAATCACAAATAAAGTTGTCTCAGAAACATTGATCAGTACATGCACATCGACCTGGTATTTGATATGTTTTGTATTAAACAAAGAGAAAGACCTGTTGTGCTCCTTTGACATCAACGAAAGGATTGTCGCCAATCATATAAAGGGTTCTGAAAGACGGTGTCCACGAATCTGCATTTTCTGTTCTGAAATTGCCAGAAACAGAAGTTTGCAGAAGATGTCCTAACATAGTTTCGGCATTTCTGAAGACAAACGGATTTGGCTTCCCAAAAGATGTATATTCTAAAGGTTTGACATGAATTCTGAAAAGATAGACCACTGAATTTACATACATAGCCATGTCCAAACTTGGTGGATTAATGCAGACAATATTGTGCAGTTTATTCCAGAAAACCAAGTGGGGCCCAAGAGAGAAACTTAATAAGATACCTGTTGAAGACACTCTCAAGAGCTATTCTGAATGCTCCCATACCAAGGCGTTCCGAAGGAAATGCAGCCTGTAATAAGAACTATGTTAAGACACTCTTTATGGCTATGAGCATGACGTCATGATCCAAGATCTTTGCTGAAATAAGAACTATTGTCATCAACCTGATATTGTAGATCATCAGCAGCGAAATATAGAGGTGGTTGATGCTCATTCTTCTCTCCAGGAATACCTCCAGATGTCAAAATATCGCATAGAACCTAAATTTCGTCGGTTGTCTCAACATGAACCTTGAGTTATGGTAGGTATGCAGGGTGGCGATGCTCGTATAAGTTTATAGAAAAGATACCTGTATGTCCCTCCCCCAGTCAACTGGATCACTTATAACAAATGCAGCTTTAACTTTTGGCAAGTAACTGTTATGGAATATGTTGTCAGAAACTTTCGAATGTTTAGGTTCCTGTATAGTTGTCCACCTCTTGTATTGGTCTACAGGATCTATGTTATTGAACTGTGATGCATACTCGTCTAGGGAGAGAACCTTCCTGAAGGAAGATTAATGTGCTCCAGGAAAATATGGATTAACCTTTGGAGAGAGGGGGTGTGGGGGGGGGGGGGGGGGGGGTGTTTGATCATCAAAAGGTTAAAACTTACTTAAAGCCATATTCAGACATCACAACAGCAGGTTCACCTTTTCCAGTAGCGACTATGAATTCATTCTCATATCTACAAGAAACGGACAACTAGAAAATCAAATTCATGGCAACAAATGACCGATAAACTGAGTTAAGAACAGAAATTCCCATGGGAACTGAAGTATCTTACGCAGTTGCAATGTTTGAGTTGATTCACTTAATAGTTAATAGTCCTTTTGGCAGATATGATAACATAAAGTTAATCATTGATCATTTAAACCGACGATATCGAAACTGAGTGTTCTTAATTGATACTGCTATACATGATGATGAACTCCTAAGCCAACTAGCCATAAAAAGATCCAGAAACGTGCAGATATGATTTTAATGAGAAGTTGAAAAAAACAGTACAGCAAGAAGAATATACCTTTTTAGCAAAGTCTTGAAGGGCGAGTGACCTTGCAATACCTACATCCATTGCACAGATACATAACTTATTAACAAGACGAGATACTTGAATCCCCCGTGAATAAAAGTGTACCTGAGAAGGTAAAATCTTCACTCCAAGAAGATGACTCAACTCAAGGGCTCTTCTGGACTCCGGGATACCACCACCTAGGACCACACAATAATTGTATTAAAATTTTCCTTTACTTACCGTTCTGTGCCTAAGAGCAGAGGTCCGCTATGCAAGACAATATTCTCTCACAAATACAACATTAGTCAATTGAAGTTCAATCATAAAGCATGAATATCATAAAAAGGGTGTGCTGCAAGACAAAAAGACGTAAATGTCAACATTAACAATCTTGAACATAATCAATTTCAATGCAGTTTTCTACCTGCATGCTAATCAATACTAGCTACAACTAAAAAGTAACCATGCAAGTAAAACAATCAATCTTCTTCCTATATAAGCCAAGCAAACACCTAAGCTCCAAATTAAAGCACTGATTGAAATGCATGAAAACTTCAAGTACCTACCATTTGTCAGAAATAAAAAAGGGATCTTCAAAGCACCTGCAAGCAAAAATTAAGCAAATAGCATGTCAGAAAAATGCTTAGTCAATACAAACAAGAAGCCTTTGGATTTAATCTGTCATCTCTTATAGTCATCTAGAATCTACAGGCATATATTTATATTCCGTGAAAATGGGTTCTTGAAGTTGAATCCAAACACAACTACTTTAAATTAAAATAATAAAAAGAACAATAATTATTTGAGATAGATATCCAGAGCAACAAAGCAAATGTCTGCTCAAGAATCTCAACAACACTCCACACGCTTCAATTTTAATGACGTCCAACCCATATTGCGATGCTCTAACATTCATATTTGCTCCATGAAACACTCAACCATTTCAAGACCAACAAATACATTAACCTCCGATAAAGAAAAAAAATCCTACTTTTCCATCTTTTTCTTCGATAATATGATTAATATCCAATCATCGAATAGGTACAGTGGCCTAAGCAGCACAAAAACATAACTAATAATAATGCCATAGGCAAATGATCCACAATCAAGGGATTTTGATAAACAAAACTACAGAAGAACCATTCTTCTATACTAAACATGATTTAGAATCAATAGCATCATTAACGAACACATATAATGGCTAATTAACTGATTTTCATCTCAAACCCCTGATCTCTAACTAGGTTTTCCAACCCATGATCTTACTCGTAAACGAAACAATAAATTTTACAGAGAAAAATGGAGTACCAGAGTCATTGTACAATCTTTTCAGTGCGACGCGTGAATTCCCAATCGGATTCGCACCGCGGAGAATCACCCCATCTATATCAAATGCAATCCCAAATGATGACCTGCAAGTAGCAAACAATCAACTCCAGAATTTTAAATAAATTACACCGTGAATGTAATAGCGCATAAGGACAAGTCGGAGAACTGTTTGGGTACGGAACAAAACGCCGACGCTTGCGGCGGCCGGAGCAGCGACAGTGGTACTGGCTGTTTGAATCGGAACCTCATAATTTGTTTATCCCTGTTTTACCTTTCTGTACAGATTTTTCGGTTAAGATGTGCCCTGCAGCTCTTTAAGGTGGTGTACCATATGTTTAATACATTGTACCGTGTAACAACATGGAAAAATCAGGTTTTTTCCTGTATTTTGTTTATTTGTTAGTGAAAAGCGACTTATGGGGCGTTTGGCTATACAAAAAACTTCCAATTACTCTAGCGTTGATCTCGCAGGAAAATAGACAATGCACTTTCACAAATATCATCAAGAAACTCCAAATTGTTACAACAACAAGAAGCAAAGAGACTAACTTTAGGTCAAAAGAGTATATACAAAATTACATCCTTTATTTTCCCATAATTTGGACATTCAAGAAACGAGTGGTAAGAGAATATACTTCAACAAGCAGATCAAGAATCATCGGCCATATATCTTTCTTGGGTGGCATTTGTGTTATTATTGCCACGATCAGCATCTTTTTTGGAGCCCATGAAACCAAAAATCTGGCCTTTGATTTTATTAGAGCCTCTGTTTGGTGGTAAAAAATTGCTGAAGTTGCCTTTGCAATTCTTCTTCTGTTCTTCCTTATTATCCATAGGCATAGCTGATCAAAAGAAGAAATATTTAATTGGGGGTAGCAAATGCTGATAGATTTGGGGGGTTATATAAGGAGTATGCTGGCTGCGTCATACATGACGTCATTGAGTGATGTCACGCGCAATTACACTTGTTAGTGCAATAATTGTAAACCTTATCTCTCCACTGCTGCAGACTTGCTTTGGAAGTAATTTTGTGCCCAAATCTTTGGGATACTAGTTTTAATGAAAAATATTCTCTTTGTCCTAATTTTTTTTTTTCACATGTGAAATACTACATATACTCTCTCCAATGAAAATTTTCAATCATTATTTTTATTTTTTTATACACATATACTCACTTTTACACATCATATCAAATGCTTTATTAATAATTAACACTTCTTTATACTAATACTCACTTTTACACATCAACATCAACTTTTTCTTAATAACCGTGCACAACTAAGGTAGACTAATTATCATGGACGGAGGAAGTATTAAGGAAAAAAATTTAGTGTGCATGTATTGAATAAAAAAATTATATATTATTAAATTTTTATGAGTGTTAGTTATTTTTTTTGGTGTGTTAAAATATAAAAGGGAGTACGAAAGTAATAACATAATGGAGAAAGTAATATTTATTTAAATAAATAAAATAAAAATATTATGAAATTTGTTACAACCCATTTATTAATGAACTAATTGTTTGAATGTTATTTATCTTTGAAAAGAGTATGAGTATAAATTTAATAGACGACTAAAAAATGGATAAATTTATGGATGAAGAAAGTAATTAATAATTGCTACCCCTCCATCTCATAGTTAAATTTTACTTTATTATTTGCTTAAAAAAAGATAAAGTAATATGTTATTGAAAAAATAATAAAGAAAATGATTATAAAATAATATTGTATTAAAAAAGTAACAAATTTATATTTTATTAATAAAAGTGAGGTAGTGCATGACTTTTTACTAAAAGTAAAAGTGATAAAAAAGTTCTATACTAAATTTATTGAAAATGTAAAAATTAAGCATGTGACTGAGGAAGTATTATCTTATTTCCCCACCACAAGGTCCACAACACACTCACTTATCCCACCGGCCCAATCCACGAGTCATCTCGTGTAGTTCGGCCCAGTCCGGACCGTTTTGAGATGGGCCAGGAAAATTCCAGTCACTGATTGGCGGGTCAATGCGGGTCGGGTCAGATCAGTCCGGCACACTACATTTGGCAACTTTAGTTGAAACTCGAGTCGAGTGTTCACTTCTCTCTCTCTCTGTTCATCGGTGCCATCGCAGGAGTCAACCTTTTCCAAAGAAAACTCTGAACAGTTGAAGCTTAAATCAAAATATGGCCTATGCATCTCTTGTTTCGCTTCGACAAACTACAGATCTTATCCTAAATCATGATAAATGCTCCATTTCTGTCGATGAAAGAGAACAAATTATGACCATCCGTGAATATGTGATATCCTTCCTAGAAAATTTTCCGGAGAAATCCAACCGCTTGGAAGGAAAAATCCAGGACGTGGCTAATGAAGCAGAAGATCTTATTGAAGATTTCATGTTGACAGAATTTCAGATGGATTGGAGTGGTGGACTATCCAGAGTTAAATTTGGAGGCCGCCTAAAAAGAGTAAGGGATGAAATTTGTTCAATCTCTGGAGATCTGATGGATAATCGACTCTGTGATTTATCTGCTGCTATTTCATCATCTAGAGTTGTAGCTACGGGCAAAGATGCAGTGATAATTGGATTACATGGCGACCTGATAGCAATAAAGCTTCGGCTTCGCGGTGAATCATCTAAACTTGAAGTCGTCCCCATCGTAGGTATGGGAGGAATTGGTAAGACTACTCTTGCTCGAATTGCTTATGATGATCCATTAATAATGGAGTATTTTGATATTCGTGTATTTATCCAAGCATCCCAAGATTACAGTGCAAAAAAATTTCTTATAAACCTCCTAGCATCAATTAAAAAATTCGAAGAAGAAATGTCATGTGAGAAGAAGGAATCTGGGAATGCAGAAACTGTGCACAGTGAACCTGAAATTGCAGAAAATGAGTGCAATGAATCTGAAATTGCAGAAGATGAGCACAATGAAATTGAAATTGCAGAAAAAGTGTATAAAAGCTTGAAGGGGAGGAGGTATATGATTGTAATGGATGACATTTGGAGCACAAATGCTTGGGATGATGTGAGGAATATGTTCCCAGATGACAATAATGGAAGCCGAATCATGCTAACCACTAGGCTATCTGATGTAGCCGCTTATGCCAGTTCTGGTAGCCCTTGTCATGAGATGAAGTTCATGGATAGAAATCAAAGTTGGAATTTGCTTAGGCAAAAGGCGTTCGCAGATGGTCCAGATTGTCCTCCTGAGTTGGAAGTCATGGGGAAAGAGATTGCAAGATGCTGTGGAGGGCTGCCCCTTGCTGTTGTTCTGCTTGGGGGAATCCTATCCATGGTTGTTAAAACTCGAGCATCGTGGGAGGAAATCATGAAGAATGCAAATTCAGTTGTTGATGGGCAATTGGAAGGGATACTATCTTTGAGTTACACACACTTGCCTCATCATTTGCGGCCATGTTTTCTATTCATGGGAGCCTTTCCAGAAGACCACAACATCCACGTCTCGAGGCTCATCCGACTATGGGTAGCTGAAGGCTTTCTGAAACATCAGAATGGACACAAAACCTTGGAAGAGGAAGCAGAGGAGTATGTGGAGGATCTTGTGAAGAGGAGTCTTGTTTTGATCACAAGTAGGAAGAGTGATGGGAAAATCAAGAGTTGCAGCCTGCATGATCTGGTACGAGAGATGTGCATAAGGAAAGCTCAGGAAGAGAAGTTTCTTCTAATGGATGGGCACGATCTTCCTGAAAGGGCAAAAGATGGGCGCCGTATTAGTATTGCCAATTCCCACCTAAACGAGACTTGGTGTCAGCGCAGCCATACGATTCTGTGCTTCCAAACCATCCTAGATAGTTCTTCACTAGCCTCTCTATTAAAATTCAGACTGCTCAGGGTATTGGACATCATGCTTTCCAAATCATCATGGCTCCCTCCCCAATTATTTGAGTTATTTCATTTAAGGTACCTTGCTTTAGGATGTCCCTGTGAAATTCCTACAGCCATCTCAAAGCTTGAGAATCTTCAAACCTTGATCATTCGTCCGTGGAGAAGATCAGGCTTTTATGAATCAGTGGCTACATATTTGCCACTAGAAATCTGGGGGATGGCTCGTTTAAGAAATCTTGTTTTAACCGAGTCTTATATGTTGCCTGATCCTATAAGCCCAACTCGTCCTCTAGAAAACTTGCACACACTTTCCGGTATAGCAAGTTTCTTTTGTAGCGAAAGGATCCTAAGCATGATTCCAAATCTAAAAAAATTGGGAACTTTTTACTATAGAAATGATGAGCATCAGGCCCTCCACAATCTTGTAAATCTGCATAAGCTAGAAAAGTTGAAAATAAGTACACCTCGGACTACTTATCCTTGGCAAGGGCAATTTCCAGCTTTTCCTTCGGCACTGAAAAAGTTGAGCTTAGTTGGTAGGAGACTCCATTGGAAAAACATGAGCATTATCGGTTTGTTGCCTGATCTTCAAGTGCTTAAACTGAGGAATTATGCTTGTTATGGCGGTACATGGGAAACGCGCGAAGGAGAATTTCCTGAGCTCAAATTTATGCTGATTGATGGATCAAATCTGCAGTGTTGGATAACTGAAAGCGCTCATTTTCCAAGACTCAAGTGCCTAGCGCTTCATCGCTGTCAGTATCTAAGAGAGATCCCAGATAGTATTGGAGAAATCCCGACGCTTGAATTGATTGAGGTGGATTCCAGGAACGAGTCTCTGGTGGAATCAGCTAAACAGATACAGGAGGATCAACTGAGCTACGGAAATGATGCTCTCCAAGTTCATTGCAAAATATCTCACCACCTTGAAGGGTATGCCAACAAAAGAGCATCAGTATTACCACCAAAGAGAGGTCAGGTGAGGCTCCAAATGTTCAAGTCTTTGATGAAGGGCCTTTGAAAATAAAGTGATGAAGATTTTACCTTAATCGAGTCATCTTCTTGGAATGAAGACTTCACCTTCTCAGGTACACTTGTATTACTTCCACATAATGTGTCAAATTTCACACCCATGCACATTTTATTTAGTACTTTTCATTCATGGGTCTAAAAAGTTAATAAAATAATTTTTCTAAAAAAGCTTGCTCTTTTAACATATTAACTGAGACAAAGTCGAATGATTTCTTTAACATGACACATTTTACAGCTCTGAATTTCTAGATTGATTGTCCATATAATACAATAGTTGAAATAGTTTATGAATTTAACGTAAAGTATACTGTCTCCGTCCCACAAAAATTTACATATTTTTCTTTTAAGTTTGTCTCACAAAAGTTTGCACACTCCCAAAATGGAAATATTCCTTTAAATATTCACTTTTAAAATTTTACCTCACAATCTCCGCTATACATGTTTTACCCATTACACTTTTTTTTAAAAATCGTGCCCTAAAAATACTGCAAACTTTTTGGGGACGAATGTAGTACTATCCATCACGGAATTTTCGCACAGGTACGGGTACCCACATGGGGTTGACTATGTTTTGGGTTTTCTTGTTAATTCAACATTTGGGTCCCCTTTCTATTTCGTTTAATAATAAATGCTTGGTGACTAATTTGTCAAGTGGGATGACATTGTGTGAACCCCATTGACTTTGCAACAATTATTAATTGTAAGTCAATAATTTGCAAATTTCTTGGCTACTGCCATTGATTGCGTATAAATAGCTCTCTTAGTAGTGTCTTCTAGTGCAATAACTTAAGCTCAATTCTTCTTTGCTTTTGGTTGTTTTATATATTCAAGAAAATGCATGCTTGTGCGACAGGATTCTAGGAAGAAATTGACGTCATTTATGGCTGAGTCTTGGTGTGCATCTATGAAATTATAACAATGCTTTGGTTTTATCAAAATTTCAATAAAAATAAGAGTGACTTTTTAATGATAATATGAACAATTTTTCAAATATATTTATATTGTAACGGTGTACCTAGTGTATAAGAGATTTACTCTAAATTAATGAAATAATTGATGTTGGTATTTAGCTGAGAGGAATACATCACATCATGCTCTCCACAAAATTAGTTTATTGTAATTTTGCGCGTGGGCAAGGCGCCATTGAAGTCATTTTCACCAAATACTATGAGTCTATAAAAGTGCTAAAAGAAACCAGAGGACTCGGATCCTCTCCGTTTCTTTGTATAAATATTTTGTAAAGTTAGAAAAAGATAAATACAATAAATAGAACCCTTCATTATTCTAAGTCCCATTAATTTATATTTTTATTGATTATTTTAATTATGAGTGTAGCTCTCTCCTAAATTTATAGAAAATTTATACAAAAGAAATGGAGAGAATTTATGGGCGAATTCAAAATGCAAAGTTCACTACAGACATCAGATCTTTGCGCCATTTCTTCATGAAGATGCAGATGGTAGTTGCGTGTGTGATTTAGAATTAGGTTTTTGCGTGTGTGATTTAGAATTAGGTTTCTATTTTATTACTCTGTTCTATTTAAAATATTAAAAAATTAGTATATATTCATTGGTGAATATAAATTTAAAATATGATAATAACACATAGAGATTAATACTAAAATCGTCCTATTACTTTTTCACTTTTTCGATTTGGTCTCATAACTATGTAATGTTTCAATTTAGTACTATAACAATTCAAATCTAACCAAATTAGTCCCATAACTATATGGACTTATGTGCATTGAATCCGCTCTGACCAAAAGTGCCCTCTCCAACTCACGTGTGCTTTCCACTTTTAAAATGCAGATCAAGTATATTACCAATAGGTGATTCTGTATTTTAAGTCCCACAAAATATGTGATTTTGAAACGAAAAACGACAATGAGATTTCTTAATATAATGATATCTATAGAGCCAATGGGAACAAATTTAAGATAAATACATTCAGTAAAATGGTTCAAGGAAAAAAAAAAGGTTAGGTAGAATGTTCGAAAAGCTGAAATGCACAATCTAGCAATGTCATACTACTTTACATATTGGGTATATGGTTTTTTCCATTCTTTATCTATTATGCTTTTGATTCTCTAACTATTAACATTTGATTTTTCTTTATAAAGGACAAAATTTAAATTTTTAAAAAAATAAATGACCAAGATCAAATTTTAATAGTAAAGAGGACCAAAACCGTAAATGGTGAAAAATAAATTAGGAAAAAAAACCATTTTCCCTTAGTCACCAAGATGGCCACAATGTTGAATTAACTAGAAATAGCAAAGAATAGTCTAAGTCGTCATGGACAATTGTGGGAAAATTCAACAATGGATACTTTATGTTATATTCCTACATTACAATCGTATTATCAATTTAGAATCTATGCTGTAAGAGGGCTCAAGTTATATTCACACTCTTGGGATGTCCAAAAATGAATGCTATATGACTTCATCTCACAGAATGTTAGAGCATATATACCACCTTAATTTTTGTGAATGAAATCAAATTAATCTGAAAACTAAACCCTGACGCTTGAATTGATCGAGGTGGATTCCCGAAAATGAAATCGGCTAAACAACAGCAAATTGTGACTCGAATTCATAATCTTTTGGCTATGAGCAAAGTAGCTCTAACATATAACATTATTCAGTGAGAAATAATACAATAGTTGAAATAATTTAGGAATTTAACATAAAGTATAAAATCCATCGCGGAATTTTCCCACATGGAGTTGACTATATATGTCTCGTTTTTTTCTTTCTTGTTAATTCAACATTGGACCCTCTTTCTATTTCTTTTAATAATAAATGCTTGGTTACTAGCTAATTTGTCAAGTGGGATGACATTATGTGAACGCCTTTGACTATGCAACAATTATTAATTGCAAGTCAATAATTAGAAATTTCTTGGCTACTACCGTGGATATTGCTTATATATATCTCTCTTGTAGTGCAACAAATTAAGCTCAATTCAATTCTTCTTTTGCTTTTGCTTGTTTAATATATAGTGCTTGATGGAAAATAGAAACGTGAAAAGGCCCAGGAGGGGGCAAATTAAAGCCAACATATTCATCGGAATGTTCAAGAAAATGAAGGCGTGGTACGACAGGATTCGACGAAGAAATTGATCGACGTCGTTTGTGGTGGAGCATTTGGCCTCATCTTTTAACTACCTTATTATCCTCCCTTGTGTGCAAGGATGATGTAGCAACTCATTTGATTCTTTTAGTGCGTATGAGATTTCATTCTCTATGTGTTATTACACTCTACAATGCATGTTAATGTCATGTAGGATCTTGCCATCAATTAGTAGATTTGCAAAATAAATATCATTCCCTCTTAGTTTGAAGCTTTCAAGTGAAAAAAACCATATCATAAACAAAAGGAAAGTGGCTCCAACAGTAATAATGATGCTTATGGAAAAAGAGTAGAATTTAAATCCAAAAGGAATTAATGGAACCTGTTGTGCATCATGAGGACTTCCAGCAACCTTAACGATTTCATTTAGTTGTCTCGTACAGGACTAACTCTTTCTCTTAGTCGTCTCTGCATGCAGCATTCTATGCAATCTGCCCCTGTGAAATCGCTGTTGGGCTGTTAGAAAATGTACTGAGGAACTCCAAAATATAAATGATGTTTTATAAAGGAAATAATTTTAAAATTGTCACGTCATTTAGATAGAGAATGAATCACTTATTTGTAAATTTTTGGGAAACTACACTTTTTTATCATTTAATTTTGATTTTCATCTTCTTCCCTTTTGAATTTAATCATTTAACTTATAAAAAATTGATTTTTTTGTCTTGCGATCTGCTTACTACATACAGACCACTTAACAAGTCACATGCTGATGTGTCTATTTTATTTTATTTTACTATGTTAAAGTCATACTTGTAACTTGCAAGTCTCTTATTGATTGATGGATACTAATATTTGATCATTTAAGTTGAGATTTATTAAAGTTGAACAAAAAAATTAAAAACTCTTTCAAATATTAGTGTCCATCAATTAGAGATTTGCAAGTTGCAAGTACGATTTTATCATAAGTAATCTGTAGTAACATGTCGCATGACAAAATTAAAAAATTAAGAGGATGAAAATCAAAGTCAACCAAACTTTTAAGGATAAAAAAATACATTTTTCCTAAAATTTTCACCTAAGTGTGAATGCAATGCAGTTGAAGGTCATCATTTCCGAAACTCTGTTGATCCTCTTGTATCTGTTTGGCTGAATTCAGTAGAGAGCCATTCATGTCATCCACCTCAATCACTTCTAGTGTTGGTATTTCTCCAATATCATCCGGAATCTCTCCAAGATACCAACAATAATGAAGCACGAGGCGCTTGAGCTTCGGAAAGTGATCTTTTTCAGTGATCCAATGCACGAGATTAGACCCCTCAATTAGAAGAAACTCGAGCTGAGGAAATTCTCCGTCAGCCGTCTCCCACGTATAGCCATCACAAGCGTAGTCCTTCAGTTTAAGCACTTGAAGATTAGGCAAAGAACCAACAATGCCCATATCTTCCCAAGGGAGTCCCCCACCAACTAAGCTCAACTTCATCAGTGTCCTTGGAAAAACAGGATTTCGGCCTGGCCAAGAAAAGCTCCCAGATGCAGTTATTCTCAACTTCTCTAGCTGATGAAGATTTACCAGATTGTGGAGGCCCTGATGCTCTTCATCCCTCAAGGAAATTATTTCCAACTTCTTGAGATTTGGAATCATTTTCAGGATCCTTTCGCTGCAAGCAAAGCTCGCGATGACTGAGAGTGATAGCAAGTTTCGTAGAGGAGTTTGTCCATCTTCGGGATCAGGTAACATATAATGATCAGTGAACATAAGATGCCTTAAATTTGGCATCCTCCAAATTTCTAGTGGCAAATCTGAGGAAAATGGTGTGTTATTCTTTAACACTCTCTTTGGACGAATGATTAATGTTTGAAGATTCTCAAGCTTTGATATGGCTGCAGGAATGTCAATAAATGCTAAAGCAAGGTACCTTAAATGAAACAAATTTAAGAGTTGGGGAGGGAGCGATACGTAGTTGGCATGCATGACGTCCAATACCCTGAGCAGTCTAAAGTTCTCGAGGAAGGTAAGTGAAGAACAATCCGGGAAGTTTCGGAAGCATAAAATAGAGCGCACGGTTGGACTCCGGATTTGATCAAAACGAGAATGAGAGATACTAATGCGGCGCTCATCTTTCCTCCCATTTGGAAGAGCAAAACTGCCTGTCAGAAGGAACTTCTCTTCCTGTGCTTTCCTTATACACAAGTCTCGTACGAGATCATGGAGGTTGCAACTCTTGATTTTCCCATTACTCTTCCTACTTGTGATCAAAACAAGACTTCTCTTCACAAGATCCTCCAAACACTCCTCCGCTTCCTCTTCCAAGCCTCTGCACCCATTTCCACATCCCAAAAAGCCTTCAGCTACCCATAACTTGATGAGCCTCGACACGTGGATAGTATGATCTTCGGGGAAGCCCGCCATGAATAGAAAACAAGACCTCAAACGATGAGGCAAGAGCGTGTAACTCAAAGAAAGTATCTTATCTAATTGCTCCTCAACTACTGAATTCACATTCTTCCCAATTTTCTCCCACGAAGCTCGAGTCTTGATGATCGTGGGCAGGATCCCAGCAACCAGCACAACAGCAAGGGGCAACCCTTTACATCCTCTTGCAATGTCCTTCCCAATGTCTTCCAACTCAGGAGGACAATCCTGACCGTTTGCGAACACCTTCTGCTTAATCAAATGCCAGCTCTGGCTTTCGTCCATCAACTTCAGCTCATGAAGAGGGCTGCCAGAACTGGCATAAGCGGCCACATCATGCAGCCGAGTGGTTAACATGATTCTGCTTCCATTCTTGTCATTTGGGAGAACATTCCTCACAGCATCCCAACCTTCTCTGCCCCAAACATCATCCATTACAATAAGATACCTTCTACCCTTCAAGCTTTTGTACACTTTCTCGTCCATTGGTAGTTGACGCTTCTCCAAAAACTTCATCGATATGAGGCGCAAAAGAATTTCATAAACAGTGCTACGTGACACTGTAACCCAAATACGAACATCAAAATACTCCTTTACTAAGACATCATCAAAAGCATATTGAGCAAGAGTAGTCTTACCGATGCCTCCCATTCCTACAATTGGGATGACTTCAAGCTTGGATGAACCCCCACAAAGCCGACCCTTTATTGCTATCAAATCCTCATCTAAACCAATCACCACATCACTTTTGGCAGTATCTCTGGGTGATGCAATAGCAGCAGCAGCAGCAGCAGCAGGCAAATCACTGAGTCGATCATCCATCATATCTCCAGTGATTTCACCAATTTGCTCACTTACTCTCTTCAGCTGGCTTTTGAATTCAACTCTCCTATGCATATGAAACTGCTGATTCCACATGAAATATTCAATAAGATCTTCAGCTTCATTAGCTGAATCCCTGAGTTTTCCTTCCATGCGGTTAGCATTCTCAGGGGGATTCTCGAAGAATGATATCAAGAAAATCACGTATTCACGGATAGATGTAATGATTTCTCTCTCATCAAGGGAAATTGAATATTTGTGATGATTGAGGATGAGATCTGAGGTTTGTTGAAGAGAAGCATAAGCCATATTTGGTACTTTTAGAGTTTCTGTTAATTTGATCAAATGATTTGGTTAGACTCTTTACGACAGTAGATGAAAACTGAATGAGTGGCTCTGCTGGACTAGACAAATTGACTAAGGTCTCTAGTTCACATGAAAATCATATTGACGAAATTGAGTTTATTGTGAACTTGGACCCACAATATTTTAAATATATTTGCATAAATGAGAAGACATCCAAAATATATGGTAATCTCATGAAAAAAATGATGCACAAAGAGTGTAAAAAAAAATTATCACATGAGCAATCAAAAAAATTGCATAAACATCTAAAAATATTGTATATCCGTCTAAAATTTTAGATAATCTTCTAATTTCTTTTTGCAAAATCTCACAAATATTTTCCCCCTCAGCTAAAGTAGCAAAATAAAAATGGTTCCAGTATTTTAAAAACTTTTAACCACAAGTTCAGCCTCACAGAGAACAACAAGAAGTTCAAAATCCACCAAAAATTCAGCAATCAAAACCCAAACAAGTAGAATCCAAAAAAAAAAAAAAAGAGAGAGAAAAAACCGGCCTTTTTTCCCGTGGCTGCAACTCTTGATGATGCAGGTAAATGATCATCCATCACATCTCCAGTCACTAAACCAATTTCCTGTCTTGCTCTGACCTTCAAATTCAACTCTGGATAGTCCAACACTCCGATCCATCTGAATTCGATTCCACATAAAATATTCATGACATCTTCGGCCTAAACCCCTGATTTTTCCCTCCCACAGGCTGGCTTTTGTCCAGGGAATTATCAAGGACGGATACCAAGAAAATGACGTGTTCACGGATGGATTGAATTCGTTCTCTTTCATTAGTATGTGTCGAATATTTGTGATGATTGAGGATGAGATCTGTGGTATGGTTGCAAGCGAAACAAGAGCACCACAAGCCATATTTGGGGTGGAGAGACGGAAAAAATTCCCCACAAAGCAGGTCAGAAGTGAGTATCCTTGGATAAAGCACTGCTATAAGAATAGCTCAGGCAAGGGTCCCAACTGCTAAAAGAATAGCTCAGAAGCGAGTATCCTTGCATTACAAATAGATACTTTTATTCTTTAAACCAAACATACCCTTAACTATTAACTGTTTTAGAGATTTGTTTGATCAAATGGAGTTTACTTGATCAAAATAGGAACGTTGTTAACTCTTTTGATGGCAGATGAAGATATTGTGAATGAGTCTGCTCCTCTTTAAATTACATGGTTTGAAATTCAGAAAAAGTAATTATATTCTGGAATTGATCCATTTATACTTTATATAGTATTTTAATTTGATATCAATTCTACTAAACAGTGAATATCAAATTATAAAAAAAAAAAAAAAAAGAGCAAGTTAAAAATTAATCCTTGTACCAGTCATGCCAGAATGAAAAAAACATGGCCCCAAAGGATGAGGCAAGAGAGTGCAACTCAACAAATGTATCTTGTCTAATTGCCCATCAACAACTGAACTCACATTCTTTGCAATTTTCTCCCATGATTCCTGCTACCAGTACAACAGCAAGGGGCAGCCCTCTACAGCTTAAAGCAATTTCTTTTGACTGTTTGCGAGCACCTTTTGCTTAAGCAAATCCCAGCTTTGATTTTCATTCTTGATGATCATCTGATGAAGAGGGCTACCAGAACTGGCATAAGAAGCGGCTACAATTGATAGCCTAGTGGTTAGCATGACTCGGTCGTCATCTGGAAATATATTCCTCACGTCATCCCAAGCCTTTAAGCTCCAAATGTCAACCAGATAACTAGCCAAAAGACCCAATGACATATTAAAACAACAAAAAACACTATCCTTGGTAGCCAAGTCTCAATATGTAATTCAATTTATTATGTTGGTGTTTTGTTCTTACAACTCATTACCTGACTGATTACAAACAAAACATCCTCATGTATCGCCATAACAAGCGTAGAACTTCAGTTTAAGCACTTGAAGATTGGTCAGTGAACCAACATTGCTCATATTTTCCAAGGGAGTTCCCCATCAACTAAGCTCAACTTTTTTTTTTTTTTTTTTTTGTCCCCTGAAAATCCAGTTACACCAAAGCCTCATTTTCCTCTGTTCTGTTTTGCACGAAAAAGATTGTATAAGCTTCATTTGTAAAATGTGCAACACATAGCACACACGTTAAATCATTCAACTTTTAGTAATAAATTGGAAAAAATATGATGTAATGCGGATTATACCTGTGCCAGAAGAAAAATAAGTAGTATTAATTTCAAACTGTTGGATTTATTCACATGTATGTGCTGCTAAATAAAGGTGAAAAATATCAATCAAGCTCTAGACAGATTTCAAACCTGATCAGTTATGTACAGCCAACAATAACAATCCCGTATTCCATTTAGCCGAGTTGAGTAGAGATCGGTTCAGGGTATCCACCTCAATCAGTTCAACTGTTGGTATTTCTCCAATTGTATCTGGAAGTTGGCTTAAACATGGACAAAATGTAGCACAAGGCACTTGAGTCTTGGAAAGGTTTCAGTAATCTGACACTGGAGATTTCATTTCTCATTCCAGGCAAAGCCAAGAATTTGGATATACGCCTTTCGTAAAAAATCTGAAAGTCGTAGTTATTCTCAGTCTTGAGCTAGTGATCCTCTTGATTTTCAAAATAAATAATTCCTAATTGTTTTAGATTTGGAGTCACACCTAGATCCCTTGGCTACATACAAAACTTGCTATAAGTTTTTAGAGGAAGGTTGATTCATCTGCAGGATCAGGAAGATGCATCACCAATTTCTTGAAATAAAAAAGTCAGTAGACTTTATGCCATATAGAGGCAGCATAGTTTTCAAATAAAAGGGTTGCGAAGTTACATAATAAAAGAGGTACAAATAAAAATACCATGAAAGAGATTAAGGTTATGCTCGAATGGAGGGATCAAGGGTTATGAATTTTAAATCTACAATTTAAATTCACTCCACTTATTTGGTAAGATATTCAAATCGATAAAGTTCAAATACTTAGCTTTGACTCTAAGTTAAAATTGGGGGAAATTCATGTCCTTTAAATTCCATAGATTCTTTCATTTTAAAATCTTTTGAATCTCAAATGACTATGTCCAAACGCAATGTTAATATTTAACATTTTGCTTATTAATCTGCAGAACTACTACATACGAGTGTTGCTCATAAATTTCTAACCTGGTTGTATAAGTATTGATGCAACGGACTTGAAGGGCATCATTTCCGTAACTTAATTGATCCTCTTGTATCCGTTTGGCCGAATTGAGGAGAGATACATTCCATTTATCAACCTCAATTAGTTCCAGTGTTGATATTTCTCCAACACTATCTGGAATCTCGCGTAGAAAATTACAATGCCGAAGCGCTAAGCGCTTGAGTCTTGGGAAATGATCGATTTCAGTTATCCAATGTTGGAGATTTGAACAATCAATTAGCAGACATTTGAGCTCAGGAAACTCTCCATTGGTTGTCTCCCATGTATCACCGCCAGAAGTATTTGACCGCACGAAATTCGTCACTTTAAGCACTTGAAGATTAGGCAATGAACCAACATTACTCATATCTTCAAAAGAGAGCTGTCCACCATCTACGGTCAACTTTTTTAGTGTCCTCGGAAAAGCAGGATATCCACCTTGCCAAGAAAACTTCCGTGATACACTTATTTTCAACTTTTCCAGCTGATGCAGATGTACAAGATTTTCAAGGTTGTGATGCACTTGAGTTTCAGAAAAAATAATTCCCAACTTCTTTAGATTTGGAATCACTTTCAGGATACTCTCCCTGAATACATGACCTGCATTACCTGAAAGTGTTTGCAAGTTTTCTAGGGGAAGAGTTGATGATGCATACAAAGGATCAGGTAACTTATGAGACACATCGAATAAAAGATGCCTTAACTGTGGCATCCTCCAAATTTCCACTGGCAAATATGAAACCAATGATGCTACTGTCTTTGATTTCCACGGGGGATGAATGATTAAGGTTTGAAGGTTCTGAAGGTTTGATATTGCTGCAGGAATATTAGTGGGAAATCCTAGAGAAAGATACCTCAAATGAATCAACTCAAATACTTGAGGAGGGATCAACAAAAAGCCAGGGTTGTAATAAATGACATCCAATACCATGAGCAGTCTAAATTTTACTACAGAGGCTAGTGAAGAACCATGAGTAATGCGTGCAAAGCATAAAATCGTATGGACAGTTAGACTCCGAATCTCATTTAAACAAGAACGGTGAATACTAATGCGGCGCTCATCTTTTCTTCCATTTGGAAGAGCATACCTACGCGTTAGAAGAAACTTCTCTTCCTCAGCTTTCCTTACGCACAAGTCTCGTACCAGATCATGGAGGCTGCAGCTCTTGATTGCCATTACTCTTCCTACTTGTGACCAAAACAAGATTTCTCTTAACCAGATCCTCCAAATACTCCTCTGCTTCCTCTTCCAAAGTTTTACATCCATCCTGATGTTTCAAAAAGCCTTCAGCTACCCATAATTTGAAGAGCCTTGAGACACGGATATTGTAATCTTCTGAAAAGCCTGCCATGAATAGAAAACATGGCCTCAAATGATGAGGCAAGAATGTGTAACTTAAAGATAGTATCTTGTCTAATTGACCTTGAACAATTGAATTCACATTTTTCGAAATTTTCTCCCACAAAGCTCGAGTCTTAACAATTGTGGACAGGATTCCCCCAAGCAGAACAACAGCAAGGGGCAGCCCTCCACAGCATCTTGCAATCTCTTTCCCGATCACTTCCAACTCAGGAGGACAATCTTGACTGTTTGTGAACACCTTCTGCGTAAGCAAATCCCAACTTTGATTCCCATCCATGAACTTCATCTCATGAAGAGGGCTACCAAAACTGGCATAAGCAGCAACATCAGACAGCCTGGTGGTTAACATGATTCGACTTCCATTGTTGTCATCTGGGAATATATTCCTCATATCATCCCAAGCATTTGTGCTCCAAATGTCATCCATTACAATCAAATACCTCCTCCCCTTCAAGCTTTTGTACACTTTTTCTGCAAATTCAGATTCATAAGTGCCTACTGATGTTTGTTCGTTGAACACTTTCATCGACACTAGAAGGCGTGAAAGAATTTCATCAACGCTATAATCTTGTGAAACTGTGACCCAACCATGAACATCGAAACGGTCAATTATTAGCGGATCATCAAAAGCATATCGAGCAAGAGTAGTCTTACCCATGCCTCCCATACCCACGATTGGGATGACTTTAAGTTTGGAAGATTCCCCACATAGCCGACCCTTTACTGCTATCAGATCCTCGTCTAAACCAACAACCAAATCATTCTTGCTCGTAGCTGACAGTCTTGATGATGATGATGAAATAGCAGCAGGTAAATGACAGAGTCGATCATCTATCACATCTCCAGTGATTGAACCTATTTCCTCTCTTACTCTTTTCAGCTGCTGTTCAAATTCGACTCTCGATGGCCCTATATGCCAGTCCATCTGACATTGATTCCACATGAAATATTCAATAAGATCCTCAGCTTCATTAGCTAAATCCCTGATTTTTCCTTCCAATCGGTTGGCTTTCTCTGAGGAATTTTCAAGGAAGGATGTCAAGAAAATCACGTATTCACGGACGGATGTGATTTTTTCTCTGTCATCAACAAAAATGGAGTATTTATGATGATGGAGGATGAGATCTGTTGTTTGTTGAAGCGAAACAAGAGCAGCATAAGCCATTACTGGGGGCAAGACCAACAGAACCGAGAAGTTGACTTAGCCAGTAATGAATGGCAGATGAAGAGAGAGAGAGAGAGAGAGATTTTTATCCAATGCACCAGTTAGTGTGCGATATTACTAATAAATTGGAAATTGGACTTCTTCGGTTAGGATTAGGAAACATTCGCCCAAATGTTTGGGCTCTTGAATTGAAATTTGAAGGAGGCTTTGATGTTTGATGCTTTATTTGCTTTTATTTTTTTTAGTTAAATTATTCCCATGTTTTCAGTTAAACTTTTATTAATTTTTTAAAATATATTAATTTTTTTAAGCTTTTGTTTAATTTTTAACCAAGTTGAAAGTGGAATGGAGCGTGACCCCTCTTCATTAATTATCCATAAAATGGGCTTCTTCAAATATGCGCAATTCCACTCTCTTCTTGCTGTACTCCCTCCATCCACAATATTCACAATAAATAATCTACATACTTAAAATAAAAAAATTATAATTATTATTTTCATTTTATATATATATATATACTCACTTTTACAATCACATCAAATATTTTTTTATACTAATACATTCAGTTTTACACATCACATCTACTTTTTTTAATAACCGTACACAATCAAAATAGTACAATTATCACGGACGGAGGAAGTTATATTTTACAATTTCGTCTTGATTCATGAAACAATAGATAAATGACTTGCCCTTTAAATCTTAATTTCCTACAAAAATAGCAAATAACACTTTTCATGAAAACAATTGCAATTAGTCAAATTAAAATAAAATATGCATGAAATCCTATTAAATTAATCAAATAAAACATATCAAATTCAAACAACTTGGTATAATATATACAAATACAAAGAAAGATCTATTCTATAAATATCCAATGTGGGATACAAATACAATACAACATTATTTATTCACAATACTCTCGATATGCCCCATCAATATTCTATTAATTTCTGCTTATGACTAACCAAATTATTTTGCATGATTACCAGATACACGAGTTTTTCGTTTATGTTTCTTCAAAAATTTAGTACGATAGCTAACCTGCTTAATGACACGAACACGAAGGAACTCATTTCCGTAACTCAGTTGGTCCTTTTGTATCTGTTTGGCGGAGTTGAGAAGAGATTCATTACATTTATCAACCTCAATCACTTCCAGTGTTGGTATTTCTCCAATGCTATCTGGAATCTCTCTTAAAAATGGACAATCACGAAGCACAAGACACTTGAGCCTTGGGAAGTGGCTCTTTTCAGTTATCCAACGCCGAATTTTTGAACACTCAATTAGTAGAAAGTTGAGCTGAGGAAATTCTCCATCGCCCGTTTCCCATTTATTGCCAGAACAGGCGTTATCCTTCAGTTTGAGCACTTGAAGATTAGGCAACGAACAGACGATGCTCATATCTTGCCAAGGAAGTCCTCCTCCTCCTTCCAAGGTCAACTTTCTTAGTGTCCTCGGGAAACCAGGATTTATTTGCCCTTTCCAAGAAAATCTGGGAGATACAGTTATTTTCAACTTTTCTAGCTGATGCAGATTCACAAGATTGTGGAGGTGGTGATGCTCTTCATTTCTGAAATAAACAATTCCCAGCTTTTTGAGATTTGGAATCATCTTCAGGATCTTTTCAATGCACAAAAAACTTGCTACACCTGAAAGTGTGTGCAAGTTTTCCAGAGGAAGAGTTGATCCATATGCAGGATCAGGTAAGATATGATAATAACCGGTGAACACAAGATTCCTTAAATGTGGCATCCTCCAAATTTCCGGAGGCAAATGTGAAGTCAATGAGACTCCTTTTGTATGAACGACCAAGGTTTGAAGATTCACAGGCTTTGATATGGCTGCAGGAATTTCATTGCTCAACTCTAGAGCAAGGTACCTTAAATGAAACAACTCGAACACTTGGGGAGGGAGAACCACATTACCATGATGGTGATGCATGACTTCTAGTACTCTGAGCAGTCTAAACCTTACTAGATAGGCTAGTGAAGAACCTTCCAGCCAGAAGGCTGTGAAGCATAAAATCGTACGGGTGGTTGGACTCCAAATCTCATCTAGACGACAGCGACCAATACTAATGTGGTGCACGCCTGTTCCCCCATCTGAAAGAATATCCTTACCAGTTACAAGGAACTTCTCTTCCCGAGCTTTCCTTAGGCACATTTCTCGTACCAGATCGTGGAGACTGCATCTCTTGATTTTCCCATTGCTCTTCCTGCTCGTCACCAATACAAGACTTCTCTTCACAAGATCCTCCAAATAAGC
The DNA here is from genome assembly GCA_026898435.1 of Prunella vulgaris. NCBI lineage: Eukaryota > Viridiplantae > Streptophyta > Magnoliopsida > Lamiales > Lamiaceae > Prunella > Prunella vulgaris. The sequence goes on along the minus strand of JAPKLY010000052.1, from coordinate 1,315,871 downwards.
TACCCATTCTGACGTTTTCCAATGTTTTACACCCATTCTGACGTTTCGAAAAGCCTTAAGCTACCCATAATTTGATGAGCCTCAAGACAGTGACAGAGTGGTCTTCAAGAAAGCCTACCATGAACAGAAAACACAGCCTCAGGTGATGAGGCAAGATCGTGTAACTCAAAGACAGAATCTTGTCTAATTGCCCGTCAACAACTGAAATTACATTGTTTGCAATTTCTTCCCACGAAGCTCGAGACTTCACGATTGTGGACAGGATCCCAGAAACCAGAACAACAGCAAGGGGCAGTCCCCTGCAGCCTCGTGCAATCTTTTTCCCGATATCTTCCAACTCAGGAAGGCAATCTAGACTGCTTGTGAACACCTTCTGCTTAAGCAGATCCCAACTTTGATTCTCATCCATGATCTTCATCTCGTGAGGGCTACCACAACTGGCATAGGCGGCTACGTCCAATAGCCTAGTCATTAACATGACTCGACTTCCATTCTTGTTCAATGGATCATCATAAGCATATCGAGCAAGAGTAGTCTTACCAATGACTCCCTCCGATGATTGGGATGACTTCAAGTTTGGATGATTCCCCACAAAGCCGAGCTTGTATAGCTCTCAGATCATCATCTAAACCGATGACCACATCATTTTTGGCCGTTGATGAACATATGGTTCAATTGCATACTTTCAAGCCCGGTTTGCTCTGAGTTCACAAAGTCAAATCATCAGACGAGCCAATCTGATCTCTTCATGAACGTACGGTCCAATACCTACACAAAACAGAACTAAATTAACCCAACAGCCAAATCCTCAGCACTTTCATTGTGAAATTCATTCAATTCTCGAGATCAAGCTAAAATCAACATGATTTAAGTTACATTATCAATGCTATTGATTATAAAAATATGATGCTGCACGTTTAAGGACGAGCGGATGATGGCATCAATTTTAAGCTTCTGCCTTTGACAACTAGAAAAAGGTTTTAAAACACCAGCATATATCTCAATAATAGTAATTACATTTCATTTCGCTTCTGTGTATAAAATGATTGAGTTGATTAAGAATCAAGTGCAAAGCAAATGAAAATGACGCCTAGCACTTTTTATAGGACATCTTTTCATAGAGGCCTAGCGACATCTGCAAATAAATAAACAGAGCACAATAATTACTAATGTACATATATTTGATAAAAGACTAACTAGTTCAACTGTAGGATATATCTCAAACCTGATAACAGAAAGTGCAATTAACTTGAAGGGTATCATTTCCGTAACTTTGCTGATCCTCTTGTATCTGTTTGGCAGAGTTGAAAAGAGATCCATTTGACTCAACATCAATCACTTTCAGTGTTGGTATTTCTACGATGCCATCTGGAATATCTTGTAGATACGCACAACGACGAAGTACTAGGTGCTCAAGCCTTGGGAAATGAGGGCTTTCAGTTATCCAATGCTTGAGGTCTGATCCATCAATTAGTAGAAACTTGAGCTGAGGAAATTCACAATCGCTCGTTTCCCATGTATCGCCATCACAAGTAAATTCTTTTAGTTTAAGCACTTGAAGATTAGGCAATGAACCAACCATGCTCATATCTTTCCAAGGGAGTTGCCCTTCACCAAATAAGCTCAACTTTTTTAGAGTCCTCGGCAAATAACGAAATTCCCCCTGCCAACGAAAATGATAAGAAGGTACCATTATTTTCAACTTCTCAAGCTGATGCAGATTTACAAGATTGTGGAGGTCGTGATGCTCTGGCTTTTGACTTGCAGAATATGCAATTTCCAGTTTTTTTAGATTTGGAATCAATTTTGTGATCCAACTGCTGCACCGAAAATTTCCTAAACCAGAAAGTGTTTGCAAGTTTTCTAAAGGAAGAATTGATCCATCTGCGGGATAAGTTAACTTAAAAAAATTAGTGAAAATAAGATGCCTTAAACGTCGCATCCTCCAAATTTCCACTGGCAAATCTGGAAAAGTATATGGTGTGAATGTGTCATATCTTGTACATCCAAGAATGATTAAGGTTTCAAGATTCACAAGGTTTGATATGGCTGCAGGAATAATATCAGTCACTCCAACAGCAAGATACCTCAAATGAAACAATTCAAATACTTGGGGAGGGAGCAGCGTGAGTTTGTCACGCATGACATCTAATACCCTGAGCAGTCTAAAGCTTGCTAGTGAAGAAAATCCCAAGTTGGTGCGGAAGCATAATATTGTACGAATGGTTGGACACCAAAACTCATTTCGACGAGAATCAGCAATACTAATGCGGCGGTCATCTTTTCTTCTTTGAGGAATATTAACACGCCCATCCATCACAAGAAACTTCTCTTCCTGGGCTGTCCTTATGCACATGTCTCGTACCACATCATGCAGGCTGCACTTCTTGATTTTCCCATCACTCTTCTTGCTTCTGACCAAAACAAGACTTCTCTTGACAAGATCCTCCACGTACTCCTCTGCTTCCTCTTCCAAGCTTTTATATCCATCTTGTTTTCTCAAAAAGCCTTCAGCTACCCATAATTTGATGAGCTTCGCAACACCAATACTGCAATCTTCTGGAAAGCCTGCCATGAATAGAAAACATGGCCTCAACTGATGAGGCAAGAGCCTGTAACTCAACGACAGTATCTTGTCTAATTGCCCATCAACAACTGGATTCACATTCTTTGCAATTTTCTCCCACGAAGCTCGAGATCTAACCACCGTGGAAAGGATTCCTGCAACCAGTACAACAGCAAGGGGCAGCCCTCTACAGCCTTCCGCAATCGCTTTACCAATATCTTCCAACCAAGGAGGACAACTTTCACCACTTGTGAACACCTTTTGCTTAAGCAAATCCCAGCTTTCATTTCCATCCATGAACTTCATCTCATGAACAGAGCTTCCACGACTGGCATAAGTGGCTACATCAGATAGCCTAGTGGTTAACATGATCCGACTTCCATTCCCATCATCTGGGAATATATAACTGACTTCATCCCAAGCTTCTTTGCTCCAAATGTCATCCATTACAATCAGATACCTTCTGCCCTTCAAACCTTGGTACACTTTTTCTACAATTTCAGATTCATTGTGCACATTTTCTGCACCAACAGATTCATTCTCCTCTCCTAACGTTTGTGCTTCAAACAATTTTATAGAAGCTAAAAGTTTTGAAAGAAATTCTTTTGCACTAAAATCTTGGGACAATTGACAAAAAGCACGAATATGAAAGTAGTCCATTATTAATGGATCATAGTAAGCATTTTGAGCTAGAGTAGTCTTACCAATGCCTCCCATCCCTACGATTGGGATTACTTCCAGTTTGGATGACCCACAAAGCCAATCTTTTATAGCTATCAGGTCCTCATCTAAACCAATTGCCACATCATTTTCGCCCGAAGCTGCAACTCTTGATGACGAAATAGCAGCAGGTAAATGACAGATTCGATCATCCATCACATCTCCAGTGATTTCACCAATTTCCTGTCTTACTCTTTTCAGCTGCAGTTCAAATTCAACTCTAGATAGCCCAACAACCCACCAACTGGTCTGAAATTGCTTCCACATAAAATATTCAATAAGATCTTCCGCTTCATTAGCTAAATCCCTGATTTTTCCTTCCAAACGGCTGGCTTTCTCGGGAAAATTTTCAAGAAACGGTACCAAGAAAATCACGTATTGACGGATGGATGTAATTATTTCACTCACATCAACAGAAACGGGACTCTTTTCACGATTCAGCATCAGATTTAGGGTTTGTTCGAGTGAAACAAGAGAGGCATAAGCCATACTTGATTTCTGAGTTTTGTTAGATCAAATGGGGTTGACTCCGGTCAGTAAAGCTGACATGGTAAATGAAACAGATTATTTAAATCAAAAAATCATCATATATATATATATATATATATACCTTTCTCCCTCGAATTATTTCTCACTTTCTTTTTTTTATTTATTCACAAATTTTTTTCTCATTTCCTTATTTGGAAACAACTCACACTCACAACTAAAAATTTAGGTCCACAATACCTACACTTTTTTCTTACTTTATCTATCATTTCAATATAATACTCCCTCCGTCCACGATAAATGGTCCACGTTGCCTTAAATGGTCGTCCACAATAAATAGTCTACCTACCTAAAATGGAAAACTTACAATCATTATTTTCATTTTTATACACATATACTCACTTTTACACATCACATCAAGTACTTTTTTAATAATTAAATATTTTTTATACTAATACACTCACTTTTACACATCAACATCTAATTTTCTTAATAACCGTGCATAGCAAGGGTAGTCTAATTTTCATGGACGGAGGGAGTACTAATTTTCATTAAATCTCATGTCACTTCATTAAAAAAAAAACTCCCTCCATCCCTTAGGAATTTACACCATACGAAACGGCACATTTTAAAAAAAAATCGTATTTTATATATAAAATAGTGGCATATGAATAAATATGTATATATTTGTGAATGTGCACGCAAATCGATATTTTCTTGTTTAGTAGTATGCAAATTTGTGTGGGACGTCTAAATAAAAAAAAATAAGTAAATTCTTGTGGGACAGAGGGAGTATAGTCTTTTCAATTTTGATTTACGAAAATAAGATAAAAATAGGAAGGCTTATTTTTTGTGGAATTAGTTCCCTCTATTTATTTTTTTTATTTTTTATTTAACATAGATATCACTTATTATTATAAATTTATAATAATTAAAATAATTAATAAATATATAAATTTATAATAATAAATGAGATACTCCCTCCGTCCACGATAAATGGTCTACGTTACCTTAAATGATCGTCCACAATAAATGATCTACTTACCTAAAATGGAAAATTTACAATCATTATTTTTTTTATACACATATACTCACTTTTACACATCACATCAAGTACTTTTTTAATAATTAAATATTTTTTTATATTAATACACTCACTTTTACACATCAATATCAACTTTTCTTAATAATCGTGCACAGTAAAAATAGTCCAATTTTTATGGACAAATGGAGTACATATTAAACAGAGAAATTGAGAAAATGTTACTCCCTCCGTTCCATAATTGTTTTCACACATTCCTTTTTCGTTCGTCCCACAATTGTTTTCACACCCTATAAATGGAAACTATTACTTTAACTTTATCCTCACAATCCAACTAATCTTATTATTTTAATAATATAACTTTACACAATACTCTACTTTTCTTAAAAATTGTGTCATTTCAGAGGTGAAAACACCTCTAGGACGGAGGGAGCAGATCAGATCTCCTATTTTATAATACAAATGTTACCTGAAATATTGTTAGACGTGAATTTCAGCCACGTATGGTTATTTTTAGACGGAGGAACACAACTCAAGTGGTTGGCAGTATGGGGCCCACTCAATCGTGACTCCCATTGACCTTTTTTTCATACAAGGATCACATCTGGTGCATTGAAAAGAACGCCCTGTACATAAGAAAATACATTATACACGAAAAGTTATTAAATCCGTCCCACGAAAGTTTACGTTATTTTTCTGGGCACATATTTTAAAAAAAAGTATAATGAATAGAATGTGTATGATGGAGATTGTGGGGTAAAGATTTTAAAGATGAAGATTTAAAGGAATATTTTTCTTTTTGGATTATGTAAATTTTTGTGGAACAAACTAAAAAGAAAAATATGCAAATTTTCGTGGGACGGAGGTAGTAATATGTTACTTTCCTAAAAAAACCTTTGCACATAAAAAATCAAATCCCCCCAAAACCCCAACAAGAGCATTATTGTTCATCACTATCATGTTACATAGTTCCTCTGCTGCAGAATTACTTACATATTTGTAGATGGTACACAAATCAGAATTCATGTCATGATTTGCTTTGATATAATAATTTTATCTTGTTTATGACTTTATGTCTTCTGTCATGATTTTATTTAGGTGATTGGGTCATGCATTCTGTCGTGATTTTATCTAACACATATCTTCTATTATGATTTTGTTTAGCCTATGCCTCCTATCATGATTTTATTTAGTCTATATCTTCTACTACCTCCGTCTCATAGGAATTTGCACCCTACGGGAAGACATATTATTTTAAAAAAAATATATTTTTTATATAAAATAATGACATATGGATAAATATGTATATAAGTTTGTGAGTGTGCACGTAAATCAATGTTTTCTTTTTTTTAGTAGTGTTCAAATTTGTGTGGGACGTCCGAATAAGGAAAGTGTACAAATTCCTGTGGAACAGAGAGAGTACTATGATATCTTATATAATAAATTTGATTAGACAATTGCATGTGATATCTAATAGAGTGAACAACAATTAAGATACAAATACTACTTCATAAAATTATTGACTCAAATCAAACACACAAATTAAAAGTTTTACAAACCAATAAACCCATTACCACATCATTTTTATCCGTTGCTACAACACTTGATTGCGAAACAGTAGTGGGTGGAATAACAGTGTCGATCGTCCATCATATCTCCATGATTGAACCAATATTCTGTCTTAATCTTTTCAGCTGGAGTTTCTTTGAAAATGTGCAATTCGTTCTGGTTCATCAACAGAAAGGGAACACTTATGATGAGACCTGTGGCTGTGGTTTGCTCAAGCAAAACAAGGGCAGCATAAGCCATATCTTCATTACACTTTGGAAAAGGGTACTCATGTCAGTGATCAATCTGATGGCAGATGAACATGGAGAGAGAGAGAGTGAATAAGTGGGCTAACAAATTCTTCACCAGTTGACTCTATCACTGTTGCTTCTTTTTTTTTTTTTTAAATGTTTTATTGCTAAAACATGTGATCATAACATAGCACAAAATGGCATTAATAAAGGTGGGTGGACTCATTACTGACCTAAGTAGGAGTACATTTGAATCAAGTTTCCATAGGAAAATTTTCTAGAAACTACAAACAAATATATATGTGAATCAAGAGTGATTTAAATACACTTCATTTTGTATTGAACTATCAGCCTCCACTGCCACACATGAGCTCCTCTATCTGAAAGGGTAATGAGCAAACCACTAGCTTTGTGAGGACTTATTCATCGACACTTTAAATACAGGCCCAATTGTGATCTGAACTACATGTTGATACTGCTGAACACAGCATAGCACATACATGTACTAAATCATTCGAGTTTTAGACAGAACTCTAACCTGATCAGCAACGGATGCAACGAACTTGAAGGGCATCATTTCCATAACTTTGCTGATTTTCCTGTATCTGTTTAGCAGAATTCACCAGAGCTCCGTTTTCAGTATCCACCTCAATCACTTCCAGTGTTGGTATTTCTCCAATGCAATCTGGAATCTCTTTTAGATATGGACAATCATGAAGCATTAAGCACTTCAGACTTGGGAAATGAACACTTTCGGTTATCCAATCCTTGAGATATGATTCTTCAATCAACAGAAACTTGAGCTGAGGGAATTCTTCGTCCACTGTTTCCCATGTATCGCCATAACATGCGTAGTTCTTCAGTTTAAGAACTTGGAGATTAGGCAACGAACCAACAATGCTCATCCCTTTCCAAGGTAGTTGACCACCAACCAAAGTCAACTTCTTTAGTGTCCTTGGAAAAGCAGGATATCTCCCAAGCCAAGAAAAGGTCCAGGTTATTTTCAACTTCTCTAGCTGATGCAGACTTTCAAGATTGTGGAGGTGGTGATGCTTTCGATTCATAAAATAAAAAAGCGACAGCTTTTTGAGATTTGGAATCATTTTCAGAATCCTTTCACCACATACAAAACTTGCAATGCCTGAAAGTGTTTGCAAGTTTTCCAGAGGAATAGCTTGTCTGTATGATGGACAAAGTAATTTGCAACGACGTGGCAACACGAGATGCCTCAATTGTTGAATCTTCCAAATTTCTTGAGGCAAAGAAGGAGGAGGTGAAGAGTATGCTCTTCTACGAATGATTAAAGTCTGAAGATTGACAAGCTTCGATATAAGTGAAGGAATTTTATCGCCAAATGCTAATGCAAGGTACCTTAGATGAAACAGATCAAATACTTGACGAGGGATCTTCGATGAATTGTCATGTATGACATCCAATATCCTGAGCAGTCTGAAGTTCACCAGAAAGGCTAGGGAAGAACAATCAACGATGCTATGGAAGCTTAAAATTGTACGTATGGTTGGACTCCAATTATTGCACAGATGGGAATGACCAATACTAATCCGTCGCTCATCTTTTCTCATGTCAGCAAGAGCATAACCACCTGTCAGAAGAAACTTCTCTTCCTGTGCTTTCCTTATGCACATCTCTCGTACCAGATCATGGAGGCTGCAACTCTTGATTTTCCCATTACTCTTCCTGCTTGTGATCAAAACAAGACTTCTCTTGACAAGATCCTCCAAATACTCCTCAGCTTCCTCTTCCAAGCTTTTACGTCCATTCTGACGCTTCAAAAAGCCTTCAGCTATCCACAACCTGATGAGCTTCGAGATATGAATGTTATGATCTTCTGGAAAGCCTACCATGAACAGAAAACACGGCCTCAGGTGATGAGGCAAGATCGTGTAACTCAAAGACAGAATCTTGTCTAATTGCCCGTCAACAACTGAAATGACATTGTTTGCAATTTCTTCCCATAAAGCTCGAGACTTCACGATTGTGGACAGGATTCCAGCAACCAGAACAACAGCAAGGGGCAGTCCCCTGCAGCCTCGTGCAATCTCTTTCCCAATGTCTTCCAACTCAGGAGGGCAATCTAGACTGCTTGTGAACACCTTCTGCTTAAGCAGATCCCAGCTTTGATTCTCATCCATGATCTTCATCTCGTGAGGGCTACCAGAACTGGCATAAGCGGCTACGTCCAATAGCCTAGTCGTTAACATGACTCGACTTCCATTCTTGTCATCTGGGAATACGTACTTCACGTCATCCCAAGCCTTCTTGCTCCAAATATCATCCACTACAATGAGATATCTCCTGCCTTTCAAGCTTTTGTACACATTTTCCGCGATTTCAGATTCATTAGTCTCAACTATCATTTGTTCTTCGAACAATTTAATTGAAGCTAAGAGGTTCGAAAGAACTTCGTTTGCACTATAATCCTGGGATACTTGGACAAAGACGCGAATATGAAAATACTCCAATATCAATGGATCATCATAAGCATATCGAGCAAGAGTAGTCTTACCAATGCCTCCCATTCCGATGATTGGGATGACTTCAAGTTTGGATGATTCCCCACAAAGCCGAGCTTGTATAGCTCTCAGATCATCATCTAAACCGATGACCACATCATTTTTGGCCGTTGATGCAACTCTGGATGATGATTTTGCAGCAGGCAAGCCATTTAGTCGTTCATCCATCATCTCTGCAGCGATTGAACCCATATCTTCTCTCACTCTTTTCAGCCGGCGTTGAAATTTGACTCTTGATAGCAGAAATCTCCACCAGCTTATCTGAATTTGATTCGAAATAAAATATTCAATAAGGTCCTCTGCCTCGCAGGCTAAATCCCTAATTTTTACTTCAAAAGGGTTGGATTTTTCTGGGAAATTCTCAAGGAAGGGTATCAAGAGATTCGCGTATTCGCGGATGGATGCAATTTGTTTTCTTGCACCAAAAAACTCGGAATACTTGAGATGATTGAGGATGATATCCGTGGTTTTTTCAAGCGAAACAAGAGCAGCATAAGCCATGTGAAATTTGGAGAGAGAGAGCAAATTCTGTACGGATTGAATATAGTGTGCAACATTGTTTGTATGCTCCTGGTGAAAATTGGATATGGTTCATGCATATTGAAATAATCGATGTTCAATTGTAATATGCAACAACGACAAAAACAGAGATAGTAAAAGACAAATTTCTCACCTGATGATCAATGGATGCGGCGAACTCGATTGAATGCCATCTCTTTGGCGGAGTTCACTAGAGAATAGTTAAGAGTCCACAAAAATCACTTCAACTGTTCGTATTTCTCCAATACCATTTGGAATCTCTTTTGGATAAGAGAATGGGAAAACAGTTTTTTAGGATTTAAATTAAGAGGTTGGGGATCGTAATTTTTTTAATTGTAACTTTTAAAAATTATATATTGAGTACAAATTCAGTCTGAATTTCAGATCAAATTGGCTTGATTTTGACCCGATTATAACGGAATTATACCAAAATCAAGCCAATTTACTTAGATTTACATTGCTTCGGGTTGATATATTCTCAATTTGCCACATTTTAAAATTTCGGTCCTTATTTTGCCACCTCCGAAAGTTTAAGTTATGGTCCTAAAGAAACAATGGAAATTTGACACAATGCCATTCTTTATGTTGCATTTTGAAATATGTCACCCATTATATTCTTTTGTGTAAAAATATCACTGAAAAGATTTTGAAAGCAGAAGAGCCGCGGAAGGTCGCACGGGGGCATTGAAAAAGAAAAATATATATTGGATGATAATTTTCAAAATGCAAAACTAAAGTATCATTTTTGCCAAAATTTCCTAAGATAAGCAAACGACTCATCAATCATTTAGCAGAAACGGGAGGAATTCAGAAGAAGTTTAGGCAAGACACGGACGTCGGATTAGCAGAAATCTGAGCGTATGTTTGGTTCATAAGATAAAAGTATCTATCCGTAAAAAACATGCATGATTTTGACGGATAGATACTTTTATCTTACGAACCAAATGAACCCTGAGCTGACTAAATTCTCCATCAACCGTACAATTTGCAATGAGGAATGTTACATATTTCAGTTTAAGCACTTGAAGATGAGACAACGAACCAATAACAGACATATTGGAGGTAACAGTCCACCAATGACAACTGTTTTCATCAGCTTTGTAGGAAAAGCAGGAGTTCTCCATTGGCAAGAAAGACCACAAGAAGTTACCTTCAGCTTTTCAAGTTGATGCACATGTATAAGAATGAACCTCAGTACTATTTCTAATGTAGACGGCAACATTCAGTTTCTTGAGATCTGGAATCAGTTTCAGGATATGTCTGCTGCTATTGCACCCGAAAGAGCTTGCAAGTTCAGTAATCTATAACTTATATGGGACACGAGATGCCTCAAGTGTTGCATCCCCCAGATCTTCGGATAGAAAAACACCCTTTGAAAAACACCCCAGATGATTAAGGTGTGAAGATTCACATGGCTGCAGGAATCTAAAACTTCCAAGGGATTGGTTCGTCATCCTCCTCGATCAATTCAAGAGTGGGAATTCTGACTAGGTTCGTTACCATCTGTAATTTTAAACAGTGAACAAAATTTTATTCAAGACTAAACCATTGAGCTTATTCTGTAATGTACATTATACCTACATAAGTTTATTGATAATTATGTCAACTTATACCATTAGATACATCTCTATTTTTTACTATACACTGTTCTAACCTGAAAAGGGATGCAATGAACTTGAAGCGCATCATTTCCGTAGCTCTGTTGATCCTCTTGTATCTGTTTGGCCGACTTTATTAGAGATTTGTACTCTGTACCCACCTGAATCAGTTCAAGTGTTGGTATTTCTCCGATACTATCTGGAATCTGGCTTAAATATGGACAACAATGAAGCACCAGGAACTTCAGCCTTGGGAAATGATTGCTTTCGGATATCCAATTCTGCAGATTTGATTCCTCAATCAGAAGAAATTCGAGCTGAGGAAATTCTCCATCAGCTGTCTCCCATGTATCACCATCACAAGCGTCGTCCTTCAGTTTAAGCACTTGAAGATTAGGCAACGAACCAACAATGCTCATATCTTTCCAAGGGAGTTCCCCGCCAACCAAGGTCAGCTTTTTTGTGTCCTTGGGAAAGCAGGATATCGTCCTTGCCAACAGAACATCTGACAAATTTTCATCTTCTCTAGCTGATGCAGATGTACGAGATTGTGGAGGTCATGATGCTCTTCATTTCGATGACAGATAATTCCCAGTTTTTTCAGATTTGGAATCATATTCTGGATCATTTTTCTACTAATTGCTAAAAGTGAAAGAGTCTGCAAATTTACCAGAGGAAGACTTGATCCATCTATTGAGTAAGGTAATCTGTAAAACCCATGGAACACAAGGTGCCTCAATCGTTGCATCCTCCAGATTTCAGGCGGCAAGTGTGTGAGAAATGAAGTGTGCAGCCTAAATCCTACCATTGGACTGAGAGAAATGAATAAGGTTTGAAGATTCTCAAGTTTTGATATGGCTGCAGGTATCTCTTTGGTAAATGCTAAAGCGAGGTACCTTAAATGGAACAACTCGAATAGCTGGGGAGGGAGCACCACGTAATTGTCGTGTATGACATCCAGTACCCTGGGCAGTCTAAAGCTGACTAAAAAGGGTAGTGAAGAACCTCGTAGGAGCTCTGTGAAGCATAAAATTGTGTGGATGGTTGGACTACAGATCTCATCTAGACAACAGTGGCCAATACTAATGCGGAGCTCATCTTTTCTCCCGTTTTGTAGACCGTATCTATCCTTTAGAAGAAACTTCTCTTCCTGAGCTTTCATTATGCACAGGTCACGTACCATATCATGGAGGCTGCAACTCTTGATTTTTCCATTACTCTTCCTGCTTGTGATCAAAACAAGACTTCTCTTCACAAGATCTTCCAGATGCTCCTCTGCTTCCTCTTCCAAGCTTTTATTTCCATCTTGACGTTTCAAAAAACCTTCAGCTACCCATAACTTGGTGAGCCTCGAGACATGGATATCGTGATCTTCTGGGAAGCCACCCATGAACAGAAAACACGGCCTCAAATGATGAGGCAAATGTGTGTAACTCAAAGATAGTATCTTCTCCAACTTCCCTTCAACAACTGAGTTCACATTCTCTATGATTTCCTCCCACGAAGTTCGAGTTTTAGCCACTGTGGACAGGATTCCCCCGAGGAGGACAACAGCAAGGGGTAGTCCTCTGCAGCTGCTAGCAATCTCTTTCCCGACATCTTCCAACTCAGGAGGACAATCTTCATCGTTTGTGAACACCTTTTGCTTAAGGAGCTTCCAACTTTGATTTTCATTCATGAACTTCATATCATGAAGGGGGCTTCCTGAACTGGCATAAGCGGCCACATCAGATAGTCGAGTTGTTAACATGATTCGGCTACCATTCTTGTCATCTGGGAATATAGTCCTCAAATCATCCCAAGCCTCTGTGCTCCAAACATCATCAACTACAATGAGGTATCTCATGCCCTTCAAGCTTTTGTACACGTTTTCCGCCATTGATGATTTGTTCTTATCCAACGCTTTTATTGAATCTAGGAGGCGGGAAAGAATTTCTTCAAGACTATAATCTTGTGATGCTGTGACCCAAGCACGCATATGAAAACACTCCATTACCAATGGATCATCATAAGCATATCGAGCAAGAGTAGTCTTACCGATGCCTCCCATTCCTACAATTGGGATGACTTCAAGTTTGGATGATTCCCCACAAAGACGGCCCTTTATTGCTATCAGATCCTCACCTAAACCCATTACCACGTCATTTTTGTCTGTAGCTGCTGCAACTCTTGATGATGAGTTTACAGCAGATAAATCAAAAAGTCGATCGTCCATCATATCTCCAGTGATTTCACCAACTTCCTTTCTTACTCTTTTCAACCGCTGTTGATATTCAACTCTTGATAGCCCAACACTCCACCAGTTGGTCCGAAATTGCTTCCACATGAAAAATTCAATAAGATCTTTTAGCTAAATCCCTGATTTTTCCTTCAAATCGGTTGGCCTTGTGGGGGGAAATTCTCCAGAAAGGATATCAAAAAATTCATGTATTCGTGGATGGATGCAATCTGTTCTCTGTCATCTACAGAAACGGAATATTTATGATGATTGAGGACAAGATCTGTGGTTTGTTCAAGCGAAACAAGGGCAGCAAAAGCCATATTTGATTTAAGCTCACAGTTCAAAGTTTTCTTTCATCAAAAGATACACTGACCTGGGCAGATGAAGATAGATAGCTAGTGAGTGAGTGGCCCTTATAATTCTTCAAAATCAGTTTCATATTTTTTAAAAGAAAAAGAAAATCTCTTTTCTTTCCAGAACTCAATATTTCAACTAGTCAACTTCAAAGCTCTCGTACATAGCTATCTTAGTCATTTGAATTTCTCAATGATTCGTCCATATTATATCAATCCACAATATTTCTTGACAACTTCCCTGAGCAGTCCAAAGCTTACCAGAAGGCTAGTGAAGAAGAATCATCCGCTGACTGAACCAGTTTCAGCCAATTTAACTCTGGATACCCCAAAACTCCACTCATCCTGAAGTTGATTCCACATGAAATATTCAATAAGATCTTCAGCTTCATTAGCTAAATCTCTGATTTTTCTTTCCAAGCAGTTGGCTTTCTCGGCAGAATTTTCAAGGAATGATATCAAGAAAATCACGGATGGATGTAATTTGGTCTCTTTCATCAACAGAAATTGAATAATAATGATGATTGAGGAAGAGATCTGTGGTTGCAGGGTAAGCTAACAGTTTCAGGAGTTTTTGTTGATCAGATCAAAGGGTTGACTAACTAATAGAGATAGTGAGTAAGGTAATAAGTTAATTGATTTGAATTTCTTGTATGAGTAAACAAACTTTCTTGTACCATATTCATTAATACAAAATCATTTCCAAACTGCGATTCCGAGAGAGTCAACTCATTCAAGTAAAAAATAATGACTTTAAACACTAACAACTTATAAATTATACTCGCCCACTGGTTGGTATACTTGGAACGTTTCTGGAGGAGTAACTGAAATTTGTCAAGTGAAGTTCAATAAAAGCTGAAATTAGTTTAAAAGGAAAGAAAATGAATTAGAAATAACAAAAGTAGCCAAGTCCAGAAAATGGTTAATGGTTGTGGCGGTTTGATATGGCTGCAGGAATCACTTGGGGAGATGCTAAAGCAAGGTACCTCAGATGAATCACCTCAAGAAGCTGGGAAGAGAGCAATCCCAGATAAATCTTCCTACAAAGGCTTGCAAACTCCAACATTCGGCATAAATGTTTGGACCCCGAAACTTCTTAAAACGAAGGCACATGCTCGACTCTCATACCAGGCTGCAACTCTAAAGTGGGAATACTTTATTCTCCGCCTTGCCAGAACCTTGCCCTTGTGTATATCTCCATTTCCCATTGCTCAAGGTAGTGTTTAAGCACTATAAAAGAAAATTTTAAAAAAAGGTACAAAGCACTTGAGTCTAGGAAGAATAACAAAATAACTTTGCAATAGATCCCTAACCTGATTCATAATGGATGCGACGAACTTGAAGAGCATCATTTCCGTAACTCTGTTGCTCCTCTTGTATTCGTTTTGCTGAGTCCATTAGAGATTGACTCATGGTATCCACCTCAATCACTTCCAGTGTCGGTATTTCTCCAAAATTATCTGGAATCTCTGTTAAATATGGACAATAATGAAGCACAAGGTACTTGAGCCTAGGGAAGTGACTCTTTTCAGTTATCCAATGACTGAGATTTGATCCCTCAATCAGCAAAAACTCGAGCTGAGAAAATTCTCCATCAGTTGTTTCCCATGTATCTCCATCACATGCGTGATTCTTTAGTTTAAGCACTTGAAGATTAGGCAACAAACCAACAATGCTCAAATCTTTCCAAGGGAGTTGTCCACCATCTAAGGTCAACTTTTCTAGTCTCCTAGGAAAAACAGGATACCGCCCTTGCCAAGAAAACATCTGTGACGCAGTTATTTTCAACTTCTCCAGCTGATGCAGATGTACAAGATTTTCAAGGTTGTGATGCTTTTCATTTCTAAAATAAATAATTCCCAGTTTTCTTAGATTTGGAACCATTTCCAGGATCCTTTTGCTACATACAAAACTTGCTATAACCGAAAGAGTTTGCAAGTTTTCAAGAGGAAGAAGCTGCTCATCTGCAGGATCAGGCAACATATAAAAATCTGGGAGCACAAGATGCCTCAACTGTTGCATCTTCCATATTTCCATTGGCAAAAATGACGGAGATGGTTCGTGCAATAATAATATCCGTGGACGAATGATTAAGGTTTGAAGGTTCTCAAGCTTTGATATGGCTGCAGGAATGTAGGAAAATCCTGCAGCAAGGTACCTTAAGTGGAACAGCTCGAATACTTGTGGAAGGAGCAGCAAGTAATTGTCATGTGTGACGTCCAATACCCTGAGCAATCTAAAGATTTCCGGAAAGGGTACTGAAGAATCCACAAGGCTATTTTGGAAGCCTAAAATTGTGTGGATGGTTGGACCACGGATCTCATTTAGACGAGAACGACCAATACTAATGCGGCGTTCATCTATCCTCCTTTTGGTAAGAACATACCTATCACTTAGAAGAAACTTCTCCTCCTGAGCTTTCTTTATGCACAGGTCTCGTACCAGATCATGAAGGCTGCAACTCTTGATTTTTCCATTACTCTTCCTACTTGTGATCAAAACAAGACTTCTCTTGACAAGATCCTCCATATACTCCTCTGCTTCCTCTTCCAAGCTTCTATATCCATTTTCACCACTCAAAAAGCCTTCAGCTACCCATAATTTAACGAGCCAGGAGATATGTATATTGTGATCTTCAGGAAAGCCTCCGATGAACAGAAAGCATGGCCTCAAATGATGAGGCAAGAGAGTGTAACTCAACGACAATATCTTGTCTAATTGCCCATCAACCACTGAATTTACATTATTTGCAACTTTCTCCCATGAGGTTCGAGTCTTAACGATTGTGGATAAAATTCCTGCAACCAGTACAACGGCAAGGGGCAGCCCTCTACAGCCTTCTGCAATCGCTTTCCCTATTCCTTCCAGCTCTCGAGGACAATCTCCACCATCTGTGAACACCTTTTGCTTAAGCAAACTCCAGCTCTGATTTTCATCCATGAACTTCATCTCATGAAGAGGGCTATCAGAACTGGCATAAGCCCCTACATCTGATAGCCTGGTGGTTAACACGATTCGGCTTCCATTGTTGTCATTTGGGAATACATTCCTCACATCATCCCAAGCCTCTGTGCTCCAAATGTCATCCATTATAACCAAATATCTCCTGCCCTTCAAGCTTTTGTACACATTTTCTGCAATTACAGATTCATTCTTCTCCCCGGACATTTCTTCTTCGAACACTTTTATTGAAGCTAAGATGTTTGAAAGAACTTTTCTCACACTATAATCTTGGGATACTTGAACGAAAGCACGCATATGAAAACACTCCATTATCAATGAATCATCGTAAACATTTCGAGCAAGAGTAGTCTTACCGATGCCTCCCATTCCCACGATTGGGATGACTTCAAGTTTGGACGATTCCCCACAGAGCCGACCCTTTAGCACTAGCAGATCGTCATCTAAACCAACTACCACGTCATTTTTGCCCGTCGTTGCAACTCTCGGTGATGAAATTGCAGCACTGAGCCGATCTTCCATCATGTCTCCAGTGATTGAACCAATCTTCTGTGTTAATCTTTTCAGGCGGCGTTGAAATTGAACTCTTGATAGCGAAAATCTCCACCAATTCATCCGATTTTGATTCCACATGAAAAACTCAATAGCATTTTCAGCTTCGCTCGCTAAATCCCTAATTTTGCCTTCCACATGATTGGCTTTCTCTGGGGAATTTTCAAGAAATGATATAAAGAAAATCACGTATTCAAGGATGGATACAATTTGTTCTCTTTCATCAACAGAAATGGAGTAGTTGTCACTATTCAGAATAAGATCTATGGTTTGTTGAAGCGAAACAAGCGCAGCATAAGCCGCCATATTTGCGTATCAGAGTTTTCTTCGAGCTGAGTTGAGTCGGGTCATAAATGGCTGATGAAGATAGAGAGTTGGTGATGTGGAATTGGTCAAATATGGCCCAAATACCCATGCTACTTTTATAAATGGCCTTTGACCAATTTTTAAAAATTTATTTAATTAAAGAAAAAAAAAAGAACAACTCCACAAAGTCATTAGAATAACAAAAGCGTATCTGCGTTTTTTATTCTTCTCTATTCTCTTCATCTTCACAGCATGTTTCTTCAGGAAAAAAAAATAAAAAAATTGCAGCAGATTAGAAACGCGCAACTGCATTTTTTTCGGTCTCCTCTTATTCTCTTCATATTACAAATCGTATAATAGGATTAAAAATAAAGTGGATGAAGCGTGATTCTCACAGAAATCATAAAAAATGCACCTGCGTTTTCATTGCCCTAATTTTCTTGAATTCATCTCAACATATTTTTGCTTCAAAATCGCAGTAATCATAATCGTAAGTCTGTCTGATCTGCGTTTTCATTCTCTATTTTTCTTCTCTTAGATATCTTCTTCAACAAAGTCGCAACACCATTACAAATGCGCATCTGCGTTTTTATTCCCTTTTCTTCATCTGCTTCTTCATTCTCGAGAATTCAACGTTGCAAGGAGCTCTGCGACGGAAGCAAATTTTGTTGAGGTGAGGCCCTTTCATTTGCTCCTTCATTCTCGATTTTCCGTTTCAGGTAACCTCCCAATTTCTGTTTTATCCTCTCTTGATGCTCCCTTCTCTTCTTTTGTATTTTAACTTCTTTTTATGTATTTGAAGAGATGCAACAAAGATGCTTAGTTGTTCTTTACACGGGATAACTGTGTTCGTTTTGTTGTGAGTGGAAGTTTAGTTGTGGGCGTTGCCATTTACTCAAGAGTAATATAGCGGATATTGTTCTACAAAATTGAAGAGATTAATTTTTTTTCTTTTTTTGATAATTTTCACTGTGTTTCTTTATCTCCGTGTGCTTCTTCCCACCGGCGGCCTTTGTCTTGAAGTCTCTGGCACTGCCCCCTTGAGGTTTGTTAAACTTGCCTTTTCTGCTGCCTGCAAAGATAGCTAGCTTGATTATCATCAACAATTAGTAAGCCAAACTGAGTTTATGATCAAATAAAGATTAGAACTGAAGTTGGGCAAATAATAAGACCCTTTGATAGAAGAATCAGTTTGATCTGGTTTAGCATCTTTGTTTCCAGATTCCTTAGAACTTGCCTTGCCATGACGATTCTGCATCAAATATATATAACATGAGAGCGTAGATAATAAGCTGCAAACAAAGAAACACGAGTGTGCTATATAGAACTGGTAACAATGCTTTGGACGAATGGGAAGTAAGGTGAATTTGTATGGTTTGGGTTAAATGGTTAACTTTGAAGTGCAGTTGCTGGTTGATCCTTTTGATGTAGACAAAATATATGTAAAATTTCTGTGGATATTTCACTAATCCTAAAGCTTCCATTGATTAGCTCATCTATCCTTTTCATCCGTTTTCATTTTAATAGTACCATTATTTTTGCATATGCAGTGTTAAAGTTGAACTTCGTAACAGTATTCTTGCATGATGGAGTATGTTATCCCCGTAGAAGATTGGTTTGATGCAAAAGTAGGTACACGAAGCACTCCATCAATAGTTGACACGGTTTATAACAAGCTAGATAATACACACAAGAAGATGTTGAAAGATTCTTGTTTTGGCCAGTTTTATGGAATGAGGGACGTAAAATTTTCGGGGAAGTTAGTGTATAGTCTTTATTTAAGAAGAAAGTCGCCTAAAAAGACTCGCACCCGCTTTACTAGTGATGCATTATGGTTCGGCTTTGGTGATAAGCTTTTATGTTTCTCCTTGTTGGATTTTACACTCATCACAGGTTTAAAACCTGATAATGAAGAGAACTTCAAAACTCAAATACCCAACAAAAAGAGACTGTTAGAAGAATATTTTGAAGGTGCTAAATCAGTCTTACCAAAACAATTAAAAAAAACATTTGAGGAACGAGCTAAAAATGAGGAGGACAGATACAAGTTAGGATTGGTATATATTTATGAGAGTGTGTTGAGAGCCAAAGGGCCTAACACTTCAATTGAGGTGGTGAACTTGGATATTGTTGATGATTTAGAGCTTTTTAATAGATATCCATGGGGAAAAAAGTGTTATGATTATACGTTACATGGATTTCGCAAGACTACAACAAGTAAAGAACAATACTCATTTTGGGGGTTTCCGTTAGCATTGCAGGTACACACTCAAATTTATACATTAAATAGTTTTAATTTATTATAAATAATTATGAAAAATTTCATTTATTTATTTTATTTGTAAGGTTTGGGCATTTGAGTGTATCCCTGGCATCATAGAATTCTTTGGCGCATCAAAGATCATAGGTAAAATTCCAAGAAAGTGTTCTTGGAAATCAGTACTCACACTTAATTATATTCAAGTGAAAGATGCCTTAGAAAATGCAAAGGTATTTTTATCATAAATATCTTAATTTTATGTACTACTATAGCTCAAGTTTGATTTATATAAATATAATATCTCTTTCTGTTAAAAAATTAGATTGAATTAATTTCAATGGAAGCTACACCTGAGGAGATTGAAGAGTCTTACATGAAGTTTTGCTATAAGGAGTTTGATCATGAAAGTAGGGAATTAATTGAATAGGTAAGAGCATCCCCTCAGAAAAATGAAATAAATGAAGCTTCGGTTGGGGAAGCAAGAGTATCCCCTCAGAGAAATGAGACAAATGAAGCATCAACAGAGAAAATAAGCAAGGAAGTAAGTTTACTCGTCATATTTTTTCTAAAATGTAATCTTCAAATGTGTTTCTAAATTATAACTTATGCTACATTATCTCGCAGAATTTGTGTCACTCTTCTTCTCCTCTTCCAAATGTGGTATCTTCTCGACATCAACCAACTCAATCATGTATTTTGAATCAAATATTGAATGTCATAGGTATGCTCGACAAGAAGGTTGATGCACTTGATAAGAAAGTCGATACACTCGACAAGAAGGTTGATGCACTTGACAAGAAGGTCAATGAATTATCTAAGAAAGTGGTGGTACAAACAAGAGATCAAGTGGAGATAACACATATTGAGGAGGGTTGTGATGCTACTATTTGTGTTCCTTTAGATGTTGAGCAATTGTGTAAAGACAAAGGCGCTTCAGATGCAAAAATAGATTTGCATGAAAAAGAAGAAGAGTGTACGAGAGTTTACTGTGAAGTATATTGAGTTTTTACTTGCTGGAAAAGATGTTAATCTTATTCGTCCAGATTATATGGGAAAATGGAGAGAGAAATTAGCAGCAGATATTTTTTCTGGATATTTTGATCCATAGGTAAGTAGATTTTATAACTTCTTTATAATTTATAAATAATGTAAATCCTCACTTTTTCTTTTAGTATTTTTTTAAGTCACAGCTTCTAATATTAATGTCCTCCTGCAGTTTTGCATTGACACAGTAAAAGATGGCCCTTTTTGGTGTGATTTGTGATCCAGATGCAATTTTTAAATGAGTTGGACATATGTACAATTTGCTTTTTGTAGTCATTTAGTTTATATTTAATATTGAAGTGGTTAAGAATTTATGTTGTTGAACCTTAGTTTTTAGCAACATATAAATGAATTTTTAAAATTCAGTTGTTATGTTGTTCAAGCATCCAGTTTTTTATTGATATACATCTGATTTAATTTTAAACTGAATTATTGAATAATAGAGTTGTTCAATTATCAAGTTATTTGTTTATTAAGATTGTTCATATAAAAGTTATATACTGATTATTAAACAACCTAGCTATTCGAGTGCCTGAGGTAGTAATATGTTTAACAACATTCATAAAAGAGTCCAAATCTCTAACTAATTACTTATTTTTAGTTATACACTAGTGAGTTGTTAAATAATTGATTGTTGAACAACCTAGTTGTTCAAGTGACTGGCGTAGTAATATGTTTAATAATGTTCATAAAAGAGTCCAAATTATTAACTAATTACTTATTTTTAAATGTAAAATATAAATTTAAGTTTCAAGTTTTAAAAAAATTTATTTTTTTAACTATACACTAATTAGTTGTTAAATAATTGATTGTTGAACAACATAGTTGTTCAAGTGTCTGACGTAATAATATGTTTAATGATGTTCATAAAAGAATCCACATTATTAACTAATTACTTATTTTTAAATGTAAAATATAAATTTAAGTTTCAAGTCTTAAAAAAATAAAAATAAAAATATTTTTTTAACTATACACTAATAAGTTGTTAAATAATTGATTGTTGAACAACCTAGTTGTTCAAGTGTCTGGCGTAGTAATATATTTAATGATGTTCATAAAAGAGTCCAAATTATTAACTAATTATTTATTTTTAAATGTAAAATATAAATTTAAGTTTCAAGTCTTAAAAAAAATTATTTTTTTAATTATACTCTAATGAGTTGTTAAATAATTGATTGTTGAACAACCTAGTTGTTTAAATGTCTAACGTAGTAATATGTTTAATAATGTTCATAAAAAAGTCTAAATTATTAACTAATTACTTATTTTTAAAAAAAGCTTGTTTAGAGTGATATACAACCGAGTTGTTTAAAACTGAGTTGATTTTAGTGATATCAATTTTGAATTTTAAAATGAAAAATCATAAGAAAAATTTATCTTCATTGATATATATATTGGAGTTGTTTAAAATTTAGTTGTTCAACAACAAGGTTGTTCAATAACCACTGAGTTAAATTTTTTTATTAGAGTTGTTATATAAGAGTCCAATCAATAAGTAATTAAATTATTTTAGTGATAAAATATCAATTTTTATTACTTATTTTTTATGAAAATATTAATTTTGATTTTTTATCCTTAAAAATTAAAAACAAAAACTTATTTTCCTATCAATATACAATCGAGTTGTTCATATTTGACTGTTGAACACAACTAGGTTGTTAAATTTTTGGTTGTTTATCACAACTAGTAGTATTGAGAATACGTTTTTTCAAATTAATAAAAAATTACTTATTTTCAACTGATTAAACATCTATATTGACTTTTCATTCTTAAAAGTAAAATGGAAAAATAACTACTAAATAGGACATATTTAAAAAATATATATTCATATAAGTTAAATATTCCCATATAATAAAATATAATCCATATGTTTAACATCTTAATGCAAAAACCTAATTGTTCAGATTCAATATAATTGAGTCTACAATATTGCATCAACTTAATACTTGTCTATCCACCATCGGTAATGGATCTCGACACGTTAATCAACTGTGCCCTGTCTGTCCACACCTGCTGCATTTTTTTCTTTTAGAAAATTCTCCGGTTGATTGTGCTCTTTCCGTTTTACGACGACCGGATCGTTTTCGTACCACTGGTGGAAGGACGTTTATTTTCTTCATTTCATCAGTACGTACCCATTCAGACTCATTTGGTGCATGTGAGATAGCATCAACATAGGCTGCTCTCCAAAAAGTTGTAGTATAATAATCAGAACACAATAAGTACACTGAATAATTTCGCCGCCTTGCTGCTGCTATTGCATGTTCACATGGAAAACGATCCAATTGAAACTTTCTACATGTACAAGTGCTTTCCTCAAAGTTCAAGGTAAAATTTGTTGATCCACTTCTCACTACATATCTCATTTGATCAATAGGATCAGCTTTGAGCCTTTTGCCTTTATCAAGAGACTTGCACAACTTTTTTTCCATTGTTGGGGTTAATGTGGTAGTACAAGTTTGGGCTTCATTGCTTCTCTCATGAAACCACTCTTGCAATTTTTTCCCAATACGCTCAATCAATGCAAGAATTGGACCCTGTCGTTCTTTTTTGAATAAAGAGTTCAATGATTCCGCATTGTTTGAGGTCATGATGTTGTAGTGTTGCCCCAAAAAGTGTGATATGGCCCATGTCTCAAAGTCTATATCATTAAGATATCTCCAACCATCTTCATCTGTAGTTCGAATCTGATTCATAAAGCTGTTGAATTCTTCAATGGTATATGCTTCAGCTGCTCCCATAAAAAGTGAATAGGTGTCACTTTTTCTAGTTTTGGTTCTCAAGTTGCCCTTTATATGATAGATGCAATGTCCATGACGTGCATTTTCATATACCTCGGCCACAACACTTATAATACTTTGATGACGATCTGATATAACAACAAGATCTTCTTCATCACCAGTTACTTCTTTCAATTTCATGAAGAATCAATACCATGAAGCATCATTTTCAGAATCAACAACACCCCAAGCAAGAGGATATATCTGTTGATTTCCATCTTGACAAGTAGCAACAATCAAAGTACCTCTATATTTTCCAGTCAAGAATGTACCATCCACAATAACTACATGTCTTATGGAAGAATGAAACCCACGAATACATGCGCCGAATGATAAAAAAAAGTATTTGAAACGACTTTCGTTGTCAATCTCCAAATGGTATATAGTACCTGGATTCGAAAGAAACAAATTATGAGCATATGCGAGCAACTTAGCATAGTTATCCTCATGTGAACCCATCAAACTTTCCAGAGCAGATTCTCTACACCTTCTTACCCTTTGATAATTCATCCGAACTCTAAATTCTTTAAAAACATCATATATGATATCTGCAGGTCTGTATATTTTCTTTGGATCCTCAAAATGGCTTTTGATATAATTTCCGATGACCCACGATCTAGCTTGTCTATGATCACTACGAGTCATGGAAATAGAACATGTATGCTTTGCATCATAGCTTCGAATTTGAAAGTAATTGCACTCATTGAACTTTGTTGCTCGCAATCTCCATTTACAATTTTCATCAATGCACACAACAGTATAAACCTCCTGATTCGATTTTTTAACCTTGAATTCAAAGTTGCACTTCAAAGTAAGAATGTGAACACTTTCTTGAAGATCTTTCTTAGAGCTAAAAATTTACCTCGTTGCAAGTCAAAATCTGTGGGCACCACGTGTGATGCACGGCTACTTGAAGAAGCAAGGTGTTCTTCTGAGATGTGATTTTCTTCTACATCATGATGTACAATTTCACATCTAGGAGCATTGAAAGTATCATTGTGGCTTGGAATATCTGTGTCGCTATGTGAAACAATCTCCAGTGTATTCCAGTCCACACCTTGATTCATCTCATTGACTTCATTTGCTTGCATCTCAAAATTAGAATCATTCGTTTCTTGTTGCACCTGCGGCGTAGCCTTGTTCACCGTGCTAACACATATTGAACAATAGTGACCTTGTTTATTGAGTCCCACCAACCATTGCAAATGTCTAGTTGATACTATTCGGACTGGAACTTGTAATTCTTTTTTTTCCAGGAAGAAAAAACCGCATCTCCACATCATGTAATGTAGAATCAACGTTGCACAAACTTAGTACTTCTGAATGGAGCTCCTCAAATGTCATATTTGAAGATATTGGAAGCCCTTCTACATTGGCACCACGATCACCCTCGCTTCTTTTCCATTCCCACTGACCATTTTCATTAACGAACTCGCCAAAATAAATTATATTGACCAAAAATTGAGGTGAATCCATATCTACAATCAACAAAGACAAATTAACTATTAGAAAATAACTTAATAACATAAAAAAACTAAAAAACCTAACAACTTACATTAATGGAAGAAAAAAATAGAGCAAATGTGTCACTTTTACAACTAAACAACTTGAATCAAAGAACAATTTAAAGAACTTGAACTGAAGAATAGTTTAAACTACTTACACTAATGAACAACTAAACAATTTACAGTACTGAATAATTATTACAATTAAATAACATACAATAATGAATAACTAAGCAACTAAATAATTTAAACATCTGAACAACTAAGTAAATAACTTAAACAATTGAACAACTAAATAAATTAAATATCTGAACAACTTAAATAATTAAATAATTAAAATAACTGAATCAACTATGTAAAATATAATAATTTAAACAACATAAACAAATGAACAACTTAAAAAACTGATTAATTTAAACATGAACTAAATTATTTAAATAACTGAACAACTGAACAACTAAACAACTGAATAATTTAAACAATCGAACAACTAAATAATTTAAACAACTGAACAACTTAAAAAACTGATTAATTTAAACATGAACTAAATCATTTAAATAACTGAACAACTAAACAACTGAATAATTTAAACAATTGAACAACTAAATAATTTAAACAACTGAACAAGTATATATATTTAAAAACTTAAACAACTGAACAACTTAAACAATTGAACAACTGAACAACTTGAACAACTGTACAACTTGAACAACTATGTGATTAGGGTTTGCAAATATGTAGAGAAAATCCTCTATCATAAAACTCTAACAAAAGAGATTCACCAACTATAAAATAACAAAAAACGAACAAACTAAACAAAGAAAAATATATTAGACATATTCTTACCTTCAATCAAACCTTCACACGATCATTATAAGAAGAAAAGAGAAAAATATAGAGAGAAAATGAATGAATGGAAAATTGATATAGAATAGATATAAAGATGTAGATGAAAGAATTTAATGAGGATATTATTGTAATTTAACAAATATTTAAAATAATATAATTTTATGCTATTTATTTTAAAGAATGTCATTTTTGTATATTTAGATTAAGTAAGGTCATTTTTAATAATTGATCATTTGTCAAGGCTATACTTAAACGAACCCCAGTTGGTGATAGAGAATGTCTGTCTTTTATGAAAAGAACAAAATATTTTAACTGTCAATTTATTAAATAGTGAATTTAAGTCATTAATAAAAACTCGAATTTTTTTTTTAATTTTTAGCGGTAACTTAGTTGATTACATACATCAACTAAAACTGAAAATAACTTCACTTAAATAAATATGTAGGATGTTGCATATTGAAACATAACAAGTCTTTTGCTAAGAAAATGAATTTCTTTGAAACCGCTGACATATATAGAGAATTACAAGCACGATGTGGCACTAGTCTGCTTGTGTCACTTTTTCTATAAACGTGATAAGTGTCACTTATCACATTTATAAATTCATATTAAGTTGGTGGGCGAACAGGTGAGATGTGGGACATCACACCCAACATTGAGGCTAACAGCTTGTTGTAATCATTTTCCACATGCGATTCTTATGCGTATGAGTAGAGATGTCGATTAATTTTATTGCTCACCTCTTGCAACATCTTTTAGCATGTTTGAGCACACGTTTGATCCTCTAACTTGGTCGTTCGAAGAATAATGTGTTTTCTTTGTTCTTATGGTCGCAACTTGGTTAATTTCATCTTTTGTCACCATTTTAATTAATCTTCATCTTAAGTTTACTATATATACTATTATTTTATTTAAAAATATATTACATTCAATCAGCTGGAGCTAGAATTAGGAAGTATGATTTATAGAGTATGCTTATATGAAAAAAAAAGATTGAAAATTTGAAAAACATCATATGTTATAAATTTTAGGGAAATATATTCAATTTTATATTTTGT
The DNA here is from genome assembly GCA_026898435.1 of Prunella vulgaris. Taxonomy (NCBI): domain Eukaryota; kingdom Viridiplantae; phylum Streptophyta; class Magnoliopsida; order Lamiales; family Lamiaceae; genus Prunella; species Prunella vulgaris. Next base: position 1,288,697 of record JAPKLY010000052.1, on the reverse strand, counting down.
AGGTGCACAAAAGATTTTCTTGAAAAAATATCATTCCCGTGATTTACATTTAGAATTTGGAAAAATATTATACCCATTATTTAATAAGCGCCCCTAAAAATTACACGCAAGATAAAAACGGGCTGCACATATGGCATTTAAAAAAATTAATTTGGACGGATAAAATTACCTATTCTTAAAAAATATGCATATTTTAAATGGATATATAATTTTATCTTTTAAACTAGACATACCTGTGGTATTTTTTCTAAAATAAAAAATCATTTCTTCCATCTATTTTATTTTTTAAATGGCTCTATTATTATCAAATCAACAAATTTTTTTAGGGTGCTACTATTTATACCCCAAATTCCTCTATACATACCCCAATTAATAAATATATTCAATTTAAAATAAAAAAATAATTTAAAATACTAACATACCCCATTTTTTACTAATATACCTTTTTTTTACTTATTCTACTTCTCTCCCATGTTCTAACTGTTATACCATTTTTTTTAATTTTGATCTCGTCTTCTTCTTTTTCAAGTCATGTTAATGCTCCAAAATTAAAAAGAAATAAAGCAGTGTGTCGCCATTTTTCTGCTATAAGAACTGAAACTTTGCATCGTTATTTTATCTGTTGCAACCGAATAAAATTTTAAAAGAATTCACTAGACGAACGTCTTGTCTTCTCCTCTACGCTCCTACAGATCTCACTGGAGCTTTTTTTCTCCGCGTGAAAATCACCATTCTTCCCATTCCAAAATTTCATAATTTCCAACTTTTGTGTATCGTCGTAGAAAATACTGCAGTTCATCCTCTTCCACATCATCCCTCTCGCGGCGCTCTTCAACAATAGGCAAATGCCCTTTTAATTATTTATTGTGTATAATAATATTTCATCAATAAATAATAAAAATATATAATTTAGATTAGTTTGATGTCACTAACAAAACATAAAAAATTAGATTAAATTAATCTGTAAATTGTGTACGTGAATAAAATATGAATTAATTAACAACATATAAATTTAGAGCTGCGTAGAGCTGTAGAATAGTTTCGAGGACTCCATAAATAAAAGAAGTGGTATGTTTAATATTTTAAATTTTTTTTATATTTTAAATTGAGTATATGTTTAGAGGAAGTTGGGTATGAATAGTCACGCCCAATTTTTTACTTTCATCTTAAAAGTACTATTGAAATCGGTGGTTATAAAATCTTAATCGGAAGCTCACAATATGAAACCGCATTTCAGTTGTTCCGTGCAAAAACCTACTATCTGCTTCGGGACATCATCCGTGTTGTCGAGGGAATGATAGCACTTGCAACACTTTTTAGCTTTAGACTTTGGATCGTCATCACAAGATTGCAGAGCTCTGGTTCGAAAGCACACAATGAAACGAGGCACTCGCATTCCGATCTTTCATCGATGTACGGCGTCACCTTTCCAGAATCTGAAATCGCTCCTCCCATTATCCCATCGCAGTTACCTCTCCACATTTCTCTCAGTTCAATCCGAAGAAGAGTTTGACCAGTTTTCCGGCGTAATCCAAGACAATGACCTTCTCAAAAGGGCCCCCAATGGCAATCTCCTTGTCCTCGACCACATTGATCGCGGCGCTATGGAACCCGATGCTAGATTGTACGTGAAGCTCCTGAAGAAATGTACCTCTCAGGGTAAGCTGAAAGAGGGGCAAAAGATTCATACGCATTTCCTTGCGTCAAGATTCCAGCATTACGTTGTCATTCGGAACATGATCATCAATATGTATGCGAAATGCGGTGATATGGAACTTGCACGCAAAGCGTTCGATGAAATGTCTGACAGAGATATGGTTTCCTATACTATGTTGATCACTGGGTATTCACAAAGCAATGGGTTCAAGGAGGCATTGTGGATGTATTTAGATATGGTGGCAATGGGTTTACAGCCAAATGAGTTTACTTTCGGGAGTGCTCTGAAATCTGCAGGGGGCATGCAGAGTGACGCAATGGGTAGGGGGATTCATGGAACCTGCGTAAAGTGTGGGTACGAGGAGAGTGTGTATGTTGCGAGTGCATTAGTCGATATGTACGCGCGGTGTAATAGGATGACAGAAGCAAAGGTCATATTCAATGGGCTGAAGAGTAAGAACGAAGTTTCTTGGAATGCTTTGATTGCAGGATATGCAAGGAAAGAGGAGAGGCACAATGCGGTGCAGCTGTTCTCGGAGATGAAATGGGGAGGTTTCCGGCCAACTAATTTCACATATTCGAGTATTTTTGCAGCATGTGCCAGTAATGGAGCTTTGGAACAGGGCAAATGGGTGCATGCTGATATGATGAAGTTGGGACAGCCGGTTATTGCTTTTGTTGGCAATACTCTTCTTGATATGTATGGTAAGGCCGGTAGCATTAATGATGCAAAGAAGGTTTTCGATAGATTGGTGAAGAAGGATATCGTTTCGTGGAACTCAATGCTTACTGTTTATGCACACCATGGACTGGGCCAGGAAGCTGCTGACCTCTTTGAAGAAATGCGTGCTGGCGGATTTCAGCCAAATGAGATCACTTTCCTGTGTGTGCTCAATGCTTGCAGCCATGCCGGGTTTTTGGACAAAGGGTTTTATTACTTTGAGTTGATGAGTAAGTATAAGTTGAAGCCAGACATTACACATTATGTGACAATCATTGATCTACTTGGTCGAGCTGGCCAGCTTGATCGCGCTGAGAGGTTCATACGAGCTATGCCGGTTGCACCTACTGCTGCTGTTTGGAAAGCCTTGCTTGGCGCGTGTAGGATGCATAAGAATACGGAATTAGGTGCTTATGCTGCTGAGCGTGTGTTTGAACTAGACCCTCATGATTCTGGTCCACACATGATACTCTCTAACATCTATGCCTCTGCTGGTAGATTGGGTGATGCTGCAAGAGTGAGAAAGATGATGAGTGAGATTGGGGTTAAGAAGGAACCGGCATGTAGTTGGGTCGAGGTTGGGAATGTTGTCCATGTGTTCGTGGCGAATGATGATACCCACCCGCAAACAGATGAAATTCGTAAAATGTGGGAAAAGTTGAGGGAAGGGATTGCTGAAATTGGATATGTTCCGGACACAAGCCATGTACTTTGGTTCGTCGATGAGGAAGAGAGAAACGAGAAGTTACAATATCACAGCGAGAAGTTAGCGCTAGCGTTTGCGCTCCTCAACAATCCGGTTGGACCCCCCATCACGATAAAGAAAAACATTAGAGTCTGTGGTGATTGCCATTCAGCCTTCAAGTATGTATCTAAGTTGATGGATAGAGAAATAATCTTGAGAGACACGAACAGGTTCCATCATTTTCGACGTGGCTCCTGCTCCTGCAGGGACTATTGGTAGCAGAATTGTTCGTCGAAGGCTTTTCAGAAGATCACGAGTTTCATGTAGAAAGGCTTGTCGAACTGTGGGGAGCTGAACTGGTGAAGCCTTTTCAGAATGTATTCCAGTTCGATTCCTCTGTTTCACTTTCGTATTTCCATTTCTTGGATTTTTAAGTTGTATCATCATGGTAATTATTGATTGTTACATTATATTTTAACGTTAGGCATGCCATTGATGCAGGGTGGAATAGTGAAAAGATATGAACAGCATTATTTATATACAGGCTCGATCCAATTGTTTGCATGATGATAATGCGCATGCTGCAAGGGAGGGCTTGTAATGATATTTATAGTTCGTTTCAACGGATGTAAAAGATGTTTTTTGTCTCCTATTTAAACAGCTAAAAGGTTTATAAAATAATTCAACAAAATTCACTATGATATGCACCTCCAGCAATTTCTCCTATTTTCTGCAGCAGCAGCCATGTAATTATGAACTACAATCTCCTTTTCATAAAATTTTCTACTTTTCCTTTTAATTTATTCCATAAACACTTACATACTATCAAAATAAAAATATCTTTAAAATTTTCACACTTAAAATCTCTAACTCACAATTTTCATTCTATATATTCTAATATTTTTTATATTAAAAGTCATGGTACTTAATTACCACAAACTTTTTAAAGACTAATATTAAATTGAGATTGCTCAACCAATTAGAGAAACAACTTTTAATTAAAGCTACTCCCACCATATCATACAAACTTCCACCAATTCTTGGATGTACAAAATACAAACTTGCACTACCTCTTTAATGTATAAAATAAGAAAATTTAGTAATGAGTGAGATTTTAAGGAATAATTTTATATATAAACTATATAAATAAGTAATAATATTTTATAAAAAATTGTGAATATTGTGAAAATAAATTTATGAAGAGTTTTTTAATTTTTAGGCATGCAAATTAGAATGGAACATCTGGAAGACAAAATTTATAAATTTATTTAACATTGAGGGAGTATTAGATATGAGTAAGTCTCTTGTGTACTAGTTACACCGTGCAACTCAAGTGTATTTTTAAACATTTACACTATTTATTACTGAAAAGTTACACAAATTATTACTGAAAAGTTACACTATTAAAGATACACTTTTCAATAATAACATGTGTAACTTTTCAGTAATATTTTGTGTAACTTTTTTAAAAATGAACTTGAGTTACACAGTGTAACTGGTGCATATAAGATTAAACCATTAGATTAATATATACTGAGAAACAGACACAGCTAACTTAAAATGTAAAACTACTAGAAACTATCCTTTCAGTTGAAAACATAATTTTAGCATGTGCAATAAAAAATTTTCCTTACAATTTTATGAAAGTGTAAAAATTTAGAGGTGTGGAGGAAATACTAGTTTTAAAAACTATAACCAAGACATTTTTTTATTGTAAATATCATCCCCTTTTAATTTATTCTAATAGATCTTTTGTAAGTATGTGATACGTACAATATAAAAATATTTTTTAGCAGTATTGATTATTTTTATTGAAATGTATAAATTGGCTTCATTGAAATATATCATTTTTCTTGTACTTGCATATAATTTTTTTTCTTTACCAAACATCAATAGCTTTTGTATAATGGGCTGCTTCTTTACAAAACATCAAGCCCATGGGCCCATAAGAACAACGCACAATCACAAAGTCCAAAAGGCCCAATTATAAATACACGTGTTGCTGATAGTATATGTAGCTAGCAATTAAGGGAAAAACATAAAACAAATCAAACATGGGACAAGTCACAACACAACACCCAATACATCAATCATCTTGCCAATAAATATTGTGCAGAATTTGGAATTCGGTAATTGAATATTTTCTGATTGTCTAGTGCTTAGCGTCGTCTAATTTTTTTTATTTGTTTAATATAAGTAAATATAATTGTCAAATATAATATACAGAATACTCAAAATTAAAAACACAAGAATAGAAAGATATGAGCTGATCATGAGAACATATAAATATTATCAAATACTCATAACTAAATCTTAACATCCACTTTCTTTATATCAGAACTAAATGCGATTCATGTTTTTAATTTTTTTTCCTTATTACTGACCTAATCAAACACATGTTTTCAATTTTCATCCTTAAAAATACTGCCAAGGATTTCTCGGCCGCCAGGGACGGCCTAGCTTATAATTGTCGATTTTGAAAAAATCTAGTCTCGACGGGACTGTCTAATGCCTCGGCCGCCGCTTAACCCGATTTCTACAACACTGACATTTTCAAAATAGATGTATTTTTAAAAATAAACTCACCGTCAAAATATTTTCCACATAATTTCCATTCTACATATTTTAAACATTGTGTTACCAAAAATACCTTAACATTACATATTCTACCCATTACCTTTTTTAAAAAAATATTATACTATCAAAAATACCGTAATATTTCGAGGAACCGATGTATCATCTATTTTAATGTGTGAGGTGAAAAAAAAAACCCCAATATACCAAAGCCCAATAATAGATATTCTAACCATAAGGCCCAAATGGATACACCCCACGTGTTGCTAAGTAGCTCCAAAGAAAAAAGAAAGAAAGAAAGAAGGGACATTTTGGGGAATAAGTGAAAAAGAATAGGCTGAATAGGGAGAAGACATTACGGACGAAAGGAGAAGAAGAGGCCACGTCGCCTTTGACACCCAAAAGCATTAAAACCTCGTACCCCTACCGACAAGTACACCCTCTACACTGATTTCTTATCTACTTCCAACCCCACCAACACCATTTTTTTATCATTTTCCATCCCTGATTTTTTCCATACAAATTATTATTTTAATCCACAATATGCAATACTCAAATATCTTTCTAATCATTAACCCACTTGCAGAATAAAAGAATATAATATTTTGACCCCACTTGTGGGGGGTGGGTCCCATCACACCACCTATCATGGTCATATACTTTTGTTGTTAAGACAAGAATATGAGATACTTGCAAGATAACATTAAGTAATTTGGGTATATGCCTTTTTGGGAGAGTTAATGTCAATGTGCTACTCTTTTTTCTTTTCTTTTTTATTTTTATTTTTTTGATAAAATAAAAATAAAAATTATGTGTACTTGTTGCCATTTGGGGAAGGATTATGGAGTTGGGAGATTGCACACTCCATTCAATATGGGGTAAGGAATTAAGAATCAATCGGTATTGATTTTAATTATTTGTTGCTGTACTTTGATCATGCATGTGATGTCCATCAAGAGTTGATATAGACATTATTGTTGACCATGTTTAGGAGGCTGAATAATTTATGTACAACGTTGGTATTAATAGTTTCGATTGATATTTTAATTGTTGTGTTGAAGTCTCTGGATTTATTTTGCATCATGAATGACAGCTTTGCTTTTTCAAAGTTTTCCATTATATAATTAAATTGAATCATAAATTGATTTGAATAAAGTAATTAAAATTGTGTGTATTAAAATAAGAAAAATCAAATAACATATATATAAACTTGAAATATTTTCCCGTCGAATCGAGATATAATTAAACTCAATTATAAATTGATTTGAATAATGTAATTGGAATTTTGTGTATTACAATAAAAGGATTGTATAACATATAAATTTGAGGGAAAGCCTTGTGCACATCAGTTTGATTAAGTTATGAACATTATTATTCTCTTCTTCCTTGATGAATACTGCATTCTAATCATACAAAAGAATTAACGAATAGAGCCCATACATTGGAAATCCTCTCTACAAAAAAAAAAAACCCTAAGTCTAAATCCGCCGCCGCCTCCTTTCAGCCGCCCTCCAATCGCTGCTCTCCCCCTCTGCCACCCACACGCCGTAGATCGGGAATTGGTGCCGCGCTGCGAGTGAGAACATTTCTCCTTCCAGATCTGTTGAGCGTCGTTTGTCAATTGTAGATCTATTTCGTCTGTCTCTACATGTTGTTTCAGTGGTTTAACGGGTTCATCCTTTCCAACGGCACCGTTGATACGGGGCTGATTGGTAGGATGACCTGTTAAATCTTACTACCTCCGTCCCGGAACTACTTTCATAGTAGTTCCGGGCACGCGAACCAAGGAAAAATAAATATGTGAGTGTAAAGTTAAATAATAAAATAAGAAAAAATGTATTTTGTTGACTTTTGTGAGAGAGAAAAATTTCTTTTTTTGGTATGTGAAAGAAGAGTTGGGAGGTCCAAATAAGGAAAGTGTGAAAGTAGTTTTGGGACGGAGGGAGTACTTTTTATTTATTTTTATTTTTGTTGTTTCAGTTTTCTGCAATTTGGTTTTATTTCTGTTTTAGACTATAGCTTTCTTCTCCTACTCCAGTTGTGAGATTATCTACATCCTTTGTGGTATATCTTTTTATTTAAGTGCTTCTACCCTGATGTTGCGTTTAGGATTCAGATCTGGTAGTGTACCAGATGTTCTTGAATCCTACAGGACTTCCAAGTGGAGGATTGATCCGAGATGGATGCTGATTATAGATGGTGAAAAATCACCTTAGTGTGGGGTGTATTATTGCCATTAAGCTTAATAGTTGTTAGCTTCTTTCTCTTCAATGGACTCTTCATATCCTCTCGATTGATTTGTAGTAGTTTGTTTCTTGATTGGGTGTAGTCAAGGGTTTAGGATATTGATCTGTTGTACTCTAAACTTTCATATTCATCTGTAAAAGATCTTATCCTTTAAAAAAAAAAGTTATGAACATTATTAATATATAGAGTTGTTCTTTGTCATAGCATTGGATATGCAGCGGTTTTTTTTTTTTCAACTTCGATTGAGGACTTTGTTAATGATACGTGGGAATCAACCCTCAAAATAATTGGTCCTTGAACTAAATATCCAATCTTAAAAAGAAAATTTATGCACTAGTTTTGCAAGGCCACATTCGTTTATATATCGATATTAGCAGGGTGGTCATTCAATCTATTCGGTAGGTTCAATCCAGATTTAGATCAGACCGAATAGATTGAATTTTTGTGTGTTATGGACCAAACCGAACCTAATAGTGTCTTGGACCAAATTGGATCGAACTGAAAAAGTTCGGTTCGCTCCATTCGGTCCAAATAGTTTAAAAATGAAAAAAATTATACTTCTTCACAAATTAAAGATATGCAATACAATTATATTTAGTTCAATACCAACAAAGAGATACAATACAATTAAATTCAATAAAATTAGCAATATTAATTTAATAAAATTGGGGCTTGAGTGAGTTGTGGATTGAATTTTTAATTTTTAGTTACTAATATGTTTATGTGTACTGTGTATGTGTAGTGCATATTAGTTCTCATAGGTTAAATTAATATGTTATTTTTTAATTAAAATTCGGTCCTTTCGATTTTTTTTTTGTTTATTCAATTTTGATTATCCATAATCGAACCGAATCGAATAGACCGAATTTTTAAAATTTTGGATCGAAAATCGAACCTAATTTTTTAGAACTGAACCGAACGGACAGAATTTTACCGATTCAATTCAATTTTTCAATTTTTTCGATTTTGTGAACACCCCTAGATATTAGTGGGGTTCCAGATTGCACAACCTAGAGCAATTTGGAAATCTTTGAAGATTTTTTTTTTAAAAATTTACAAAACAAAAAAATGTAGAATTTTAAATTAGAAACACTTGTGAAGTTTGGTTGTGAGGAATATATCGTTGTGTTATTGTTAACCTATTTTTCCTATGAGGCAATCCCCTGATTTTCTTTGAGAAGTCCAGAACTTTTGATTTTGGGTGATTTGTGTATAGGTTCAAAAAAATTATTATATTTATAAAAAAGTTCATAATATTTGCATAGAAATATATTTTTTTCTGCACAGAAGCACATTTTTTTTCTGCACAGCACTTATTTATAAATATAGTGATTTTTTTGAACTATATGTAAATCACCTTTTGATTTTTTTACTAGGATCGAGAGTATTTTATTATTTTTATCTCAAGAATTGAGTGTTTTGATTTTATATAAATTGAAGATTGTTTATAATAAAGTTTTATTAAAACATGCGTGATTAGTTTTGTTTGTACAAAACTCAAAGTTGACTTATTAACGTACTAGGATGTTAAATCCTTCTCTAGTCCTAATTGTTTTGGTCAATCCCAACTATTGTACGCGATCTTTTCTATATTTATTGTTCTTTTACTTATTAATTTACAAAAGCTTTTTTTTTTTTTTGTCTCAGAACAAAAATATAAATACAAATATATTCTATTTAAATCTTAAGATAATTTGTAAACTACTTTATTTTAAATTATATGTTCTGTCTCTTGCGAAAAGTAAGTTGGAATGCTTGAACTAATAATTTCTACCCATGGAGAAGAGCTCCAAATTTAATGTCGTTATCATAATTCATAAGTAATTCAAAAAAAATTGTTTATTTATAGGCCCACCAAAAAGCTCTTCCGATGATGAAATCTGGGCCGTTAATTAGAAATACACGTGCAGGAAACTCGAATCCAGCCTACATCTCCCATAATTTGGGCACAAAATAAACCACGCGCCAGTCATCGCGCGTGAGTAACGATGAAGTTGTAGAGTGGAATGAAAAAGGGCACCACTCAACCTGCGATGCGGCCGACCGTACCTTATCCAAAATCCCCACTCATATTCTACGTGGCGGATTCTTATTGATCCAGCCTGATTACGTGATTGAGTTGTAAACTTGCAAAATTTTACTTTGTATACTCCATTGCTGTTGCATTAAAATTTTTATTTACCCTAATTTCTTATATTATTAATAAATATTTATTACACCTAATTAAATATTTTTATATTTTAAATTTATAATAAATTATTTTAATTAAACTCTATTCAAATAAATAGTTTCTTTTTGGGATAGTATTATATGTAAACTGGCTATTTATATATGTGCATGTAAATAATATTAACCAAAGACCATGATGACTTCCTGCTTCGAGATATAATTTAGTTAATAAATTATACAAAATATTAAATTCATACACGTCGATCGGGAAAAGAAAATTATGAAGATAGTTAATTAAATTTGAAATTTGGCTACGAACATATTTTCAAAGAAATAAATTAGGCTCACCATATAGCTTAGTATTAATTACTATGAATATATAAGAAATCACAGAGATATATAGTAAAAGAAATGCAAAAAGTCATCGAGTGACCATTCAACGTTTAATTAATTATGTAATAATTCATTTAGGTACTACAAAACTTTTCGTCAAATATAAAATTCTCAAAATTCATACTTTTTGTGATTCGTTTGCGCCTAGAGAAAGGTATGAAGTAGACCCCATTTAATTTTTATATTATAAATAATTGAGTATATGATACTCTAGTTTTACTTTTATATAATTTTTATATTCGATTTCATTCATTTATTTTATTTTTGTTCTATTAATCAAACTTGTAATCAAATAATTAAAATCGATAGACTGGAAATAGTTTCCTTTCTTTTTCATTTTTTTTCTTATTTATATATATATATATATATATATATATATATATATGTGTGTGGAGAAAAAGAAGAAAAATGTAGGAAAACTCAACACGATTGACTAGGCTCCTACGAATTTTGTTGTTTGTTGGAAAAATAATTACTCCCTTCCTTCCATTTTAAATTTGACATTTTGTAGAGTATGTATTTGAAGAAGAAAAAAAAAATTCTTTAATAACTTTTTATATTAAATGAAAGTATTTTGAAATAAAATAAATATTGTAAGAGTGTATGTTTTTATGAAATTTATTGTGGAATATCCCAAAATTAAAAGTGTGAAATTTAAGTGGGGCAAAATTATTGATTTTACACCGCATACTTTTACATCATATTTGTGGTGAGTGTAGCTCAAATCAACATATCTTAATGCATGGTGGATTTAGTTATATATCACTTTGAAATATTGAAGACGGGATTGATGATTAGTTTGTTGCATGAGTTTGGGAGTAAGTTAAATAATTGACTAACAGGTTTTCAATTTGCTAATGTTAACGTTGGCGAGTTATAATTCACTCAATCGAAGTCGGTTTGACATATGAACATGGTTTATTGGAGTATACAACCAGTATAACAAACTCTTTGCAGAGCTAAGTAACTGCTCGTAGAACCATCAAATTTGTTCTATATAAAGTTTCAAATTCAAAAGAAATATTAACAGAGTCGAAGTTAAATCAGCCGAGCAAAATCCAAAGGCTTCAAAGTCAATATTTTTCTGAATTTTGTGTTTTTCAATCAGTTTTGGGAGGGTGAATGTTTCATTCACAAAATTACTCTTATTCAAATAATTGTAATCTATCTTCTTACTCAAAAACAAAAAAGTGTGGTGTCTTTCTTTTAGTGGATGTAGATCATTTAGATCGAACCCCTCAAATCTTGTGTTCTTTATTTCTTTTAGTTTTGATTCATAATGATTGTGTTGTTATCCTTCACAATCTTCATAAGTCTAGAATTAGTCAGTGAATTGCACAATATCCGTATGTGAATGTATGCATATAAAAATGGAGCATTACATGTATTCCATCTATCCCACAAAAATATGCAGAAAGTAGAGGGCACACATAATAAGAAAAAGATAAAATAAAGAAAAAAGAATGATGTTTTGAGGGTTAATTTGGTAAAACTTTATGTAAAAAGTAAGGTAGAATTTTGTATAAATATAATTCATGATAAACTTATAGTTTTAAAGTATCAAATATTTGACCTGGTGTATTAAAAACCTCAACAGAGACATAAAAAATCTGGGTCTATGATATTATGTTATACTCCTACTTGTTACAAATTTTTTAGACTCCTGAAAAATATTTTGATACACTTGACTAAATATTTGATACGTTAAAACTATTTAATGATAAGTTTGTTCATGAACTATTTTCATATAAAATCTACTCAGAAAATAAAGATGTTAATTGAATCTCAGTATTGCGGATCCAAAAAGTTAAAAAAAAAGTAACATTTTGTATATATATATATATATATATATATTTATTGTGATGATGGAATTTTAAAAAAAAAGTCCTTTTCTTAAATCCGTAAATTATTGTGAGACATTTTTAAAAAAAATTATTTATTAGTGTGGAACTTAAAAACTACCTACTAATTTAAAATGTTGTAAATATGCACATGTAGGGGTTTTATTCTATTTGGGTTAATATTTATTTGACATATGTATTATATCACTTATTTCAATTTGTAACTTATGCTAATTTTTTTATCAAACTGCAATCTATACTATGAAAATTGACAAATTACAACCTATACTAATACTATTTTATTCTTTTTTCTTGTCAATGCTATATTTTTCAAGGTTATACTCGTCAATCCATATCAATAATTTATTTATATTTATTTTTTGCCACAAAAAATTCGATGCTGGTAATAAAAAATTTTATTTTTTCCAAATATTGATTTAAATTATTAATCGAATTCCAATTCTGTTATCGTCATTCAATAGAAATTATATTTATTTTAACATAAATTTATAATTAATAATTATAATATAAATTAAGTAAATGAATAATATAGAATGAAGAGTATAATATTAACAAATATAGCACTGCCCAAAAAAAGATAAAGAACAAAAGATGACTTTAGGTAGTATTTTGTAAATTTTTCATAGTACAGATTGCATTCTTATAAAAAAAATAATGCATATTGCAAATTAAAATAAATGATATAGTACAGATGGAAAATTAATTTTAATCCATTCTATTTTCTTTCTATGCACGAGTACGATATCAACAATAAAAGTTATTAAGTACAATGAAAATCATGCGTGAACTTTTATGCCTTATGCATGTACGTAGAAATCAACATCTCTATGCTATCCATAAAATTTGAATGAGTCATGTGCATTCAAGTGAATGATATATATTTAAATTTTAAAACATATTTTAAAAAATAATTAATAATATCCTTAGTGTAAAAAAAAAAAAATTAATTCAACATGTATATTTAAAAACAGAAATTAACCTTAATATTCAACTGTATGTCACACACTTCAGTGCTTATAGAAATTTGAATTTACAAATTTATAATTTTATTTTGACAGGATTGAGTTTATTTACGTTATATTATATGTACATTTTCAATTCAAAGAGAAGCAATCATTTCGCCTCCTCCAATTTGTCGACCCTTTTTGTCCATGTAACGAAGATCTTTTAATATTTAGAACACCAAATTATCATATAAGTTATGCCAAACTCAAAATTGTACATTTTATCCAAAATAAACTTCACACTGATTTATAACTAGAAAATAATTTTTTCATCCTACTTTAGTGATAGAGTGTGGGCACTTCGATCAAATTAATTTTAATTTTGTAAAAAAGTAATTGTGAGAAAATAAACATGTGCATGTGGTAAATTTGAGGATAAAAATAATGAGAAAACTTTTATCTTTTTGTGTAAAAATTGATATAGAATTTTATTAATAAAATAAGTGTGAAAACTTATATGGAGAATGAGGGAGTGCTTTTGGTTCCTTTTACCAATTTAACCTATTTTAATTTATTACTATAAGAAAAGGGGATAGGGGGATGATTTTATTTTACCCGAAAAGGAATGCAACTAAGAGAATTTTAAGGTAATGGTTGCCTTAAGTGGAAAGATAGTGCATTGGGGAGATTCTTTTGGGGGGGGGGGGGGGGGGGGGGTTCAATCAATGTTGATTGACAAATCAACTTTCTTTTTATATCTCTTGGTTGGTTCATTAAATATTCTTTGTTTGGAAGTGGGCCCTTTTTGGTGGGTAACAAATGAATGATTGAAAAAGGAAACATTATTTGACGGTCCAGATTTCTAAAAAATTGCCTGTTTTTAGAGATTGACACTGATTGGAGGGTTTTGTTTAATGATATACTGTAGTACTACCTCCGTCCCAGGAAAATTTACGGTACTTTCTTGGGCACAGATTTAAAAAAAAAGTATAATGAGTAGATAGTGTATGGTGGAGATTGTGAGGTAAAGATTTTAAAGGTGGAAATTTAAAGGAATATTTCCATTTTGAGATTATGCAAACTTTTGTGGAACAAACTAAAAAAAAAAGTATGCAAATTTTTGTGGGACGAAGGTAGTATATAATATATTGTCGTCGAACCTCTTTCCAGACCCTATCCATCAACACCTGTCTCTATGTGTGGTCATATAATTTTTAGGGTGTTTTATTCCATCAAATTTATAATATCAAATGTATTTGATGATATTTTTAAATATATTTTGTTTATATTGTACTCCCTCCGTCTCGTTATAAGTTACTCGTTACTTTTGGGCACATAAATTAATGTAAAAGTAAAAAAATATAAGTGAGTGTGATGGAAAAAAGTGAAAAAGTAATGGAAATAGTGTAAAGAGTATTGAAAATAATAATAAAAAAGTGAATAGTAGTTTCCAAAAAAGATAAAAAACCAATGAGCAACATATAGTGGGACGGACGAAAATGGCAACATGAACAACTTATAGTGGGACGGGGGAGTAATATTTTATACCGGTAGTTTAATTCATATATCTGTTGATATCAATAGATATATGAAGTAATATTAGTAAATATATATATTAATAGTATTAATCCTATGTTGTGAAATTTGTTTTAATCTTCTATTTTGTGATATTTTTATGCAATCAGGTTATGTTTTAAAAGTGGAAGCTGAAGTTGATCCGGACACCTTAATTTTTTTGGTCGGATCGGGTTCAATCGGGTCTGATCATTTTTAAAGCTATTGAGCCGGTATGACGTCATAAATATTCCCTCCATTTCAAAATATATGTCATTTTAGCATTTAGCACACATATTAAGGAATGCTATTTTAACCAATAGCAATGCATTGGGAAATGATTAATTGAAGTTGATTGGGTGTTATGGAAAAAAAAAGCTAAAATGACATATATTATGACAAAAGTATAAAAGACTATAATGACATATATTTTGAAATGGAGGGAGTACATAATATTTAATTATATATTTTTTACTTATAAAATTATATATTTTATAAATAAACTTTACTAAAAAATTTAGATATTTTACTATTAAATTATATTTGATATACATTAATTATATATCATATATTTAGTTAGTCCATTATCCAATGTAAAAAAAACCAAGAAATTTGTAGAAGCGCCATTTCGGCCGGTCCACCGAGTGACCGGTCCGACCCGATTTTTACAGCTTTTGAGTGTTTTTCAACCGCTTTAAAAAAATGTCCGGTCTAACGTACAAAAGCGGGCCGGAATGGTGTTCGAGCAGCGGTTGGACTGATCCGATCCACTTTTTAAAACAGAACAATCAGGTACATAAATTATTTATTTATTTTCTATATAAAAAGATATTTTGTTCTCTTACTGTGTTAATATAAATAACAATAATATGTATATTGTGAAATTTATTTATAGTGAAATTAATATGTAGTTAATATTTCATATTATAATTAACTTTTTTGGAAAATAATTAGTTTATTATTTATGGTATGGACTATGAACAAAAATCTAACGTGGAACAAAAAGAGTATAAAGTAGATATTAAGATCAATATATTGTAATATTAATAATACATTTACAACTCCTTTCAAAAAAATAATAATAATACATTTACAACATACTTGCATTTATATATATACGATGTCTACCATGAAACTTATTCATAGTATAAAATTAATATCATTATATATATTTACTGATAACACTACATTCATCCTATGATACTATTATACTTGTAAACTAAACTCATGGATAAAATATCCTACTATCAATAAATAATATATTTCCTATTATCTACAAATCCTACACGAGATTGAATCGTTGCCTATACAAATAAATGATACATGTTTACTAAAGAAATCCACTTAAAACAGGACTCCACGAGCTCCCTTCGATTGCAACTATAAAATGTATCAATTCTCATATAAACATGAATAGTTTAATATATATAATTTTAGGTAGCTAAACAAAATGTATCATGCCATCATAAATTTGAAATGATGCTTAAATTTCATAATTTGATGGTAATTTTATTTTTTAAAAGGAATCTTGAAATAATTAATTTGGTAGGAAGAACAATATATATACCTTCTATTTATCTTTGGAGTATATATAAATAAAATTTAAAAAGTGATTTATATTTTTAAATATATAATTCACATAAATATATTAAAATTTTGTATATTTATATATTTTAATTAATCTATTTACAAATTCAACCAATTTTGTGAATCTTCTATTTATTATTGGAAAAATTATAAAATAATTTATAAAATTAACACTAATTATTAAATTAGTTTTCTGTGCTAAAAAATAATACTTCCATACAATATTAAAAATTAATTTATAAATATAATTATTTTTGAATCAATATACAAATATCCCATTATTATTTAATTTAGAGTCTGAACAAACTTTTGTACGCGGCCTACCCCACCCTATGTTTTAAAAAATCGGTCGGACCACCGCTAACCGGACATAGTAACGTACGGTTCAAAAGTGTTCGACTGGCCATCTATTAAAGCGCTTGAGAACCGGTCAAAAGCGGTTTTAATCGGGTTGAACCGGTCGAACCGGCTGCTAGGAAGATTTTTATAAAAAAAAAATACTCCCTCTGTCCCGCAGGAATTTGCACACTTTCCTTATTTGGACGTCCCACACAAATTTGCACACTACTAAAAAAGGAAGCATTGATTTACGTGTACACTCACAAACCTTTTACACATATTTACCCATATACCACTATTTTATATATAAAACTATTTTTTCTTAAAAAATGTGCCGTCCCTTATGGTGCAAATTCCTACGGGACGGAGGGAGTAATATTTAGGGGTTATTTTGCAATTTAAGAAATTTTTTGATGCCCTTATATTTTTATTGAAAAAATCTAAAAAAGACGAAGAGCATGATGCTTAAATTCATTGATGTTGACATCCATCTCCGGCGGTGTGATGAGCGTTGAAATAACTTTAAGCGGTGCAACGTCTTCATCCAATGTTTTAATTATATATTTATTACAAAACATTAAATTATATAATAATATAATTTATATATTATATAATTATGATATTATACCGGCTCAACAGCTTTATTAACGGTCTGACCAATCTGACCCGGTCCGACCAAAAAAGCTAAGATGTCCGGTTCAATATCCACTTTCGCTTTTTAAAACATAGCCCACACCACGCCCCGGCCCTGTCGGTATTAAGGTTTTCTTCTTTTTTATCTCTCTTTTGATTCTTGTTTCTTGTGTTCTTTAAGCTGCCTTTTATCGAAGTAGAATGACTACAATGTCCTCCATCATCATGCAAATTGACATCATCCATGATGTTTTCCTAAGAATCTTTTTGTAATGTAGTTGACCCTCAACTAAGTTTATTACTGATGAGAATGACATGAATATTGTACTACTATATATACTTTTGATACAATTAAGATTAGACCAATTAATGGACTTTTTGATATTTTATTTCTATTTAAATGTACTAATATGATAATAGCAGCCAACTACCAGTCGGATTGATTTTATTTATTCAATATATTATAGTAATTATTTATCTCACACACACACACACACACACACACACATATATATATATATATATATATATTAATAATAGAAAACGTAAATTAAGTGCAATATCAAGTATAAACTAACTATTATCAAGACAAAATGAATAAGGCAAAGTATATCATTCTAAACCAATAATTTCAACACCTATAAATTATTACATAAAAAGCGAGAAAAATATAATAAACACATTTTTTATTGAAAAGATGCAGGTTACAATTCTCGTGAATCTCTTGATTTCTATTTCAAATGACATGAGCTTGATTTGTGGTACCGGGATCTTGACGACTTATTCCGGATTTGACCTACAATTTGGTAGTAGGGAGGGAGTAGATGGGGTCGTGGTGACTTATTCCATCTG
>JAPKLY010000052.1:1147721-1233935 GCA_026898435.1 Prunella vulgaris | reverse complement strand
TAATTATGTTGAGTTAGTCATAACACAACATTCGAATTTAAGTTTAGCATTCCCAAAGACGACTCTATATATAGGTTTAAAAAAAGCATAAAATAATCATGAGTTTGACCATGGCGTGTTTCATGACTATTTCATTTTTGGGCACGTTAATTAATTACTTGAAATACATATGTGATGATAACACTAAGTTAATATTTTTTAAAATAAATGTCATGCGGTATGGTACGTATTTTTATAATTATCGTTTCTTTTTATTTTTAAATTTTTATTCGAGGAAAATTGTTCTTATTGCTTTCATCCTTGAAACAAATTGATTAGCTTTAGTAGACCACAATTTAATTTATTGGAATATAAAATTGATTATAAGATTATTCTTTGAACAACCGATTATGAATTTGACTTTGATATTATTTAGCAATAATTTCATAACATTTTATATCTTAATTTTAATTAAATTATAAATTTAATAGTATCAATAAATGCATTATAATAAGTATCCGATAACATATATAATGGTATATACTTCATTATATGAAATAATTGATATTTCATTTTTCAATTTATATATATTAAGGTGTATTTTCTTGTAAATAAGTTTTTATGTACAACTCGAAACTGTATTATTTATTTTCATTATACAATATTATTATCAAGTTAATTATTTTTTGTGAAACAATTAATATATTAAAAATATACACAAAATGTAAATAAAATTTGCGATAAAAAATGTAAAAGTAAAAAAGAGGGAGAGAGAGTATAAAACTATAGTTGATTGGGGAGAATACAATAAGACTGACTTATACATGAGACGTAATATTTTTACAATTTTTTAAATAATATTCCAGCTTTAATAATACTATAAAAAAAAAAAACTTGGCAAAACATAAAGTTTTATATATGATATCTTCTCTCACTAATTAATAAAGTAAAATAACAAATTTTTAATATAATAGATACAAGCCCAAATAAACTTGGAAAAAATAATTCAATGGTTCACAAAATTAACATTAATTACAAATTAATTTTATACAAATAAAATTTACGTTTTTATGCAAAAAATATTATGCATTTGTATAAACTTTTTGAGGCAATTTATAAATATGATTCTTTTTTGAACCATTTGATAAATATCCCATAAAATTGTGCTAAAAATTTAAAATATTTGAAAATTTGATAAACTAACATTCACTTGCCAATGACTTAAACATTGCCGAAAAAAAACAATTGTGCAAAAAATAGTGTGGAAAGTTTTCGAAGTTAGACATAGTATGGAAAGTTTTTAAAGTCAGATATTGATTACATTTTTGGGTAAACAGTTATTTCAAGTCAGACATAGTATAGCAGCTGTGATTTGTACCAGTGTCATGATTTTGTTGCTTATTTCCCCAAATCTATTTATCTTCAAAAAAATATCGACTTTCAAAGACATTAAATAGTAAAGAAAAGAAAACATGTCTATTTGGCTATCATTACACTATTGATCCAACATATTCCCACAGTCTTAAGGTGCCCCACATGTCAAGGATATGAATTTTTGAAAGCACAATAAAATCAGCAAATGGTGTTGAGTATTAAAACGATGATGTATGATTAAGCTATTTTTTTAGCTCATTATCATGATAATAAAAACATCATGACTTGATTAAAACTAAATTAAAAAATAATAATAATACGTCACAGTTTTAATACCCAGCACCATTTGCTGGTTTCACTGTCCGGCAGAGAATTCATTTCCACATGTCAAAATCAATTAATTTATAATCTAATTAATTAGATTGAAGTTTATTTTAATGAAATAATGGATTTGTTCCTATATTTGGTGTTAAATTAAATTTTACAAAATTGCGTTTGAGGTTCAATGCAAGAATTAATTTTAATAGTTAATGCGTTTATTATAATACCCTTACAAAACGGACGTCTTTGTACTCATATACATTACACAGACTCCCAATTTAATATCAAACGATTATTTATTAACATCAATTACTAAAATATATTATATCAAGTGAACTTATTAAGCAGGATAATATTACATTAATTTCGTATGTATACGATGCACTTACTCAACAATTGAGATTATTAATATTAAAAAGCGTGGACTAATTATATATTAAAAAATGTGGAATTGATTATACTGAAATTTTATTTTGAAAATCGAGTATAGTATATATATTTTTTAGTATAAACAATATCTAATGTTAAATAAATGAACAATGTATCAGGCTAATATGAGACCTGCTCTATTACTCTACTGACCAAGGAAAGTTAACACGCAAGATTCGTTAAAAAAATATATCTAAAATAATTTGGTCGATTTGCACTATAAAAATTTGTATTAAAATATTGAGTAAGTGTTATATAAGATCGTCTTATAGTATAATGTTAATGCTATTTAATCCATTTTGAACTTAAAATGTGTCATTTATTAATTAAAATTTTGTCTATTTTAAAAAATGATAAAGTTATAACAAAAAATATAATATTTTTGCTAAATGTAATTTATCATTTTTAAAAAAATATTATAATATTTTATTATAATTTTATCACTTTTTTTAATTTGATCGGTCTCATATTATGAGATGGACTCATATAATTTTTTTAAAAATATTTTTCTAAAGTTTATGTACAGTGTGATCCACGTCTATCGACACATTTCACTCAACATTTTAATAAAAAAAATGCACATTTTTTACACCAATTGTATAATGTAATTTTACATAACAAACATTTTTCAAAGAAAAAATAGAATAAATAGTAAATTCTTCATGATGCAAACGTCTAAGACAAAGTATAATTTTGAATGACACGCATTTTTACAAAAAAACCAATTGCTTTAAAAAAAATCTTTTCAACCAATAAATAAAGAGTATTTTGAAATAAAATAGGTATTGTGAAAATATTTGATTTTTTTTTTTACCGTGAAAATTATTGTGAGACATCTTAAAAAAATGTATGAAAATTATTAGAGGGACAGAAGGAGTATTAATTTGGTATTAATATTGTGTATTAATATACTACTAATAGCATTTTAAATTATACTTCACCTATCATAAAATAATTTTCACACTTTTTTTCACATGGACATACCAACTTTATTTTTACACTCCAAAAAAAAATTAACTCAAACTCATAAAAATTAATAAAATATAATTTTTATATTTTATTATTTAAATTCAAATTCATATATTTTAGTTTTAATATGTATGCAAATTATTCTATAAAATAAATCTTAAAATAGAGGAGTATAAGGACAATAATTATTATGTGAATAATAAATACTCGTTTAGATTATAAAGAAGTCGTCTATAATAATTGCAGCACTAAAAAATACGTCAGCACATTAATTAATATAATAATATTAGTACCCCCTACCTATATTCGTAATAAATTAGGAGATGAAATATGATTATAAAAAAATAACAATCTTATTCCTAATAAAGATAAAGAAATGCCTTTGACATATTTTAGATTGCTCAAAGCAAAATAATTGACAGATAAATTATATATTAATATTAAAAAGTGTAAAATTAAGAGTATATTTATTTTTTACTTTTTGAAAGAGCAATTTATTATTGTTTAGTAGTTCAAATGTACATATCTCAACTGGTTAAAGTTCAATTACCTGCTGTCTTAAGTTTTAAATTTGTGACATAGCGAAAAATAAATAAATTATTTTCTCTTGTCGTGGAGTGGTGTTTTTTTTCTTGTGGAGATTGCGGTTCCACTTCGGTGCGGTACGGTTTTGCAGTGAATTCAAGTGATCATCTTCTTGCGGTGGTTGCGATTCAATCTATAGCAAGATGAAATTATATATGTTATAATTTGGTGGTAGAAGGATCTATTGTAATTGATTATGTTAAGAGACTATTGTAATTAATTATCTTTAAAAAATTATTATTTAATGCTGTATTGAGAAAAATAGTAATATAAAGTGTATATAAGCTATGTTTATAGGGGTTGGTTTAAAAATTATGGTACTACCTCCGTCCCAGGAAAGTTTGCCCTACTTTTCTGGGCACAGGTTTTAAGAAAAAGTGTAATGAGTAGAATGTGTATGGTGGAGATTGTGAGGTAAAGATTTTAAAGGTGGAGATTTAAAGGAATATTTCCATTTTGGGAGTATGCAAACTTTTGTGGGACAAACTAAAAAGGAAAGTGTGCAAACTTTCGTGGGACGGAGGTAGTATTAATTAGTCATTTTGGGTACGAGAAAAAAAACCATTATTTTTTAAGATTTTGAGAAATATAAAATAAGATTTTAAAAGTACATTATAATGTAATGCAAATAATTTAGATAAAAGTCAAAACTATTTTATGACTATTAAATTTTACGAATCCTCATTTTAATCACGTTTTAAACGTAAAGAATTCACAATCTAGCTTCAACAATTAACACAAAATATATAAGTTACACATAATAAAATGATTTATGATATGCTTATTATGAACCAATTTAAAAATATCAAATATCTGATTAAATGTATCAAAAATTTTATCAGAAGTATTAAAATTTTGAATCAATGATATTATATTACCTCTGTCCCACAAAAGTTTGCATATTTTCCTTTTTAGTTTGTCCCAAAAATGTTTACACACTCCCAAAATAAAAATATTCCTTTAAATATTCACCTTTAAAATCTTTATCTTACAATCTTCACCATACATATTCTACTCATTACACTTTTCCTTAAAAATCGTGCTCCCAAAAGTACCGCAAATTTTTGGGGGGCGGAGGTAGTAATTGTTATAAATTTTATTGACCCCAACTTTTGATACTCCTGATAAATATTATGATACACTTGACCAAATATATATTATTATTCTATTTTATTATATAAATTTATACTAAAAGTTTTAAAAAAATCACACTCTTACTTTATTATTACAAATATCATTAAATGAATACTATAATAGAATTTATATCAAAATTAAATGAAGTGAGTCAAATTAAGAATTAAATAAAATAATACACTACATAAAAAAAAAAGAGAATTCACATGGTATAGACGATACCTATTTAATAATAAATTTAATTTTATGTGCACCAAATATATTATATAATTTAAATATATTTTTAAATAGTAACATTAATTATTATTAAGATTTAGGGTTTAGATCGATGATAATTGTATAGTATGCATTTGATGTCTTAGGGGTCGTTTGGTATAATTGTAAGGAATGAAAATGATATAAAAATGAAAATGGTATAAAATGAAGTCATAATTCTCATATAGCTGCACTACGATTGATTCCTTAATTTTTGGAAATCAAAGTTATAGTAGAGTCATTTCAAACACACACTATGACTTTAATTATCATTACTCACGTACAAAAAATTTCAACCAAACAGCCCCTTAATCTTTATAATATTATTTTTGTTATACTGCATATTTCTTATTTATTCATTCTGTTTCGTTATGTATTTTTTATTTGCTTTTTATATTTTTAGAAATTAATATTTATTTTTTATTATTATATTTATAATTTTTTATACTATTATCATTATTATATTATTTCTTATGATATAACATTTTTTTTTTTACTTATATAAATAGAGAAGTTGCGACAAGTTGCGACAAGTTGCAGTAGTGAAGTGCACCACAACCATATATATGCCCTTCCACCCTTACTTTTACATTACCAATCAATTACTATTATATACTACTTCTTCTCCCTCTCCATCATCGTCTCTCTCTATCTCTCTAAATTTTTTGTTGTTCATCTTCTTCAAAAATAAATGTAAAGGAATTTCATTTTTCTGCATCCCCACCGGTCCTAAAATGCAACTCCTCTGACCTCCTTTTTCCAACACTCTGCAAAGCCCAACTTCCCTTCCTCTTTTCTCTCTCTCTTCCACCATATACATACAGACCCTGTATCTACACCCGCAGGACACCTCCTCACTCTCAATTTTTGCGTGTGGGTTTCTGGGGTTTCATTTTCTCACTATATACATACAAATACAAACATATTCTGTAATCCCAACTCCTCTATCTCTCTCTCTCTCTCTCTCTCTCTCTCTCCACAGTTTCATCTTCTTCATGTGACTTAAACTTTTTCACGAAAAAACTATTGGCAACTGCCTGCTGAGAACGGTTATACATATATATAACTGATTACACTTCCGCGCACAAACACGCACCGGGGAGTGAAATGTTGGATCTGAATGTTGATGCCGTTTTCTCAGTCGACTCGACTTTCTGCGACGACGAGGCCGACCTCCGCAACACGGTCACGGCCGATTCAGTGGCTTCAACCACCACATCCTCCACCAACAATGCCGCCGCCGATGAGGTCGACTGCAACAGCTTCACGGGTAAAAACTCCGTATCTACCCTCAATTTCTCAATCCTCAACAAGAACGTGATCGAGATCGAAGACGACTCGAACAATGACGTCACCAACAACAGAAATGAGCTGCAGCTTTTCCCGACGGGTGCATCTCCTCCGTCTCCGACTCCGTCGATGGTCAGGACTAAATATTGGCTGAATTTATCGGCACCGGAGGCTTCGAGCGGCGGGCCTGTAGAATTGGGGATTTGCAAGGCGGAGATACCGACGAATAATCAGGTGCCGCAACCTCAGGTGAAGAAGAGCAGGCGTGGGCCCCGCTCTCGGAGCTCGCAGTATCGAGGGGTCACCTTCTACCGCAGAACTGGAAGATGGGAATCCCATATCTGGTTCGTATATACCCCCCCACACACACACATACATGGAGTAATTTGAGTATAATCTTCTATGTTGCATGGACGTCTGCGGATGATGCTATGACCTTTTTCTGTGGAAGCATGAGTATTGAATATGTAGATTGGTTATTTGATATTGAATTAATTAGATGAATTTGAATTGTACTTTGTGTATTTGTGGATTGTGGTGTTAATTGTAACTTGGTAATTGTTTGCAGGGATTGTGGTAAACAAGTCTATTTGGGTAAGAACTCTGAGCTATTTTCATCTTCATACAAGTTTTACTCATTGCAGAAATATTACTGTTAATTTTAGTCATCTTATAGCTGGTTCCGGTTTATTTCAGGAGGATTCGACACTGCTCATGCTGCAGCTCGGTAAGAACTTTCTACTTTCTACCATGAATTTTGTGCATTTCTGGGCGAAGTTCTTAATAGTGTTAGCCATCTGAGAAGTTTGGTTGACTGATCCGGTTATTCTGTTCGATCAGGGCATATGATCGTGCTGCAATCAAGTTTCGAGGAGTTGATGCTGACATCAATTTCACGATCGGTGATTACGACGAGGACATGAAACAGGTTTATTTTAGAGCTATATCTTATTGCCAATATATTTTGTAATTCAGTAAGTCTTATGCAGTTGACAATTTGCAGATGAAGAATTTGACTAAAGAAGAATTCGTTCACATTCTTAGACGCCAAAGCACTGGGTTCTCTCGTGGAAGCTCGAAGTACAGAGGAGTTACTCTGCACAAATGTGGTCGTTGGGAGGCAAGAATGGGCCAATTCCTTGGGAAGAAGTAAGAATATAAATTGAATTCTCTATGGATCATTTACTGTACTTCAGTAATTTAATTATTGACATGGGATGCATTTTGTTTTCGTCGGTCTGGTCATGATATATCTATGTTTCTGATATTGGGACACAAGTTTAGGGTAGTCAATTGAATGAAAAGAGGACCCCTTTTATCGATAAGATTATAATGGTCTATTGCAGGTATATGTATCTTGGGTTATTCGACAACGAAGTAGAGGCTGCCAGGTCCTTGTGATCATGGATTCATACTGCTTATAAGACTAATTAGTATTGATTGTACTAAGACCATGCTCTTTGATTACTTCTCATGACAAGTGTCCATTTCCTTTCCTGATTCAGGGCTTATGATAAAGCAGCCATCAAGTGTAACGGGAGAGAAGCTGTCACAAACTTCGAGTCTACTAACTATGACAAGGAGATGAATCTTAGCTGCATAGATGGAGGTAAACAAACAATTCATGTTTTTCTGATTTAATCCTTTGGCCTTTTTTTTTTCTTTATCTTTGGCTTATCCTCATCATGTCTGAACAACTGGCTTGATATATTTTGGTGTATGGGTTCATGAATGCAGGTAGCGGTAGCAATCTTGATCTCAATCTTGAAATTTCTTTATCTTCAGATGGTCCACAAGGGAACAATGCTACCAAAAATTTGCATTATCCTCATCCAACCAATGAATTGCCTGATGGGAAGAGATTAAAGGTATCCTTTAATCATTTCATCTACATGTAACGGTTATTCTTGGGTGAAAAGCAAATGAATGTCTCCTTGAATGCTAGATCAATTTTCCCTATATTCACTGCAAAGTACTAGATAAATAATGATCTAGGTAGTAGATCCAACCTCATGAAAATTGATATCCTTGTGCAATTTGATAGGTCGAACCGACCTCTGGTTCTCCTCAACCACTCATAATGTCAACCAAGTGCCCTCCCATGTGGGCTGGCATATATTCTGATTTTGCCCCAAATAATAAGGTGATTGTCTTTTTCACATTTGTTATCTAGAAACTTGTTGCTGACCCCAAGCTGAGGTATCTGAATTACTGTCTCGAAAGTAGCAATATTTTCGATTTTCCATGCTTTCTTAACAAAAACCGTCATCCTAATAGTATCATGTCTATTGCTTCCTTGTGGCGTAAACTGCCACTCATATTTTGCTCGTCTCAGCCAAGAATAATAAGTACTCTCTTATGAGCTTATGAGGGTCACTTATGAGCTCTTCCATAAATTGATAGCATCACATGTGTCATATCTGGAATAAAAGATGTTAAGTGTCGTAACTTTGTTGGTATTAACGAATTAAGTATTTGATGAACAGGAAATAGCCGCAAGAATGAATGGTGAAGCTGTTC
Organism: Prunella vulgaris; assembly: GCA_026898435.1. Taxonomy (NCBI): domain Eukaryota; kingdom Viridiplantae; phylum Streptophyta; class Magnoliopsida; order Lamiales; family Lamiaceae; genus Prunella; species Prunella vulgaris. Next base: position 1,225,079 of record JAPKLY010000052.1, on the reverse strand, counting down.
CGTTGCTTGGATTCACAAACTGGCCCTGGAAAATGCCAGGTCATGGTGTGGTAACCTCTGTGCCACTTTTGTCTTCTTCATCTGCAGCATCATCAGGATTCTCTTCAGTTACCATGCCATACTTAAATCCCCTCGTCCCGTTGACATCTAGGGCACAATTTCCGGCCACAGCTTTCCATACCTTCCAGTGAAACTTACCTCCAATTTAAATATCAGAAAAGGGAAACAGCCTCTATTTTATGCTGTTCATCATTTCTGCTTATGAAGAAGCCTTTCGATCAAATATTCTTCTTGTCAGCGCGATACATATAATATGAATAATAGATTGACCAAGTTGTACAGATTGGTACATTGATCATTGGAATTTCAGAGAGTCTAATATTGTGTACATTCTGACTTGTAAAAAGAATTGGATTGCTGCTATTAATGTTCTGTTGGAAATTCTTGTTTGAATCTTTAGCTGTATATGGAAGTGCAGATGTTCTTAACATCTTCTTGGACATCTATACAATTTACCGAGAGATGTAGAATCCCTATCTAGTTCAATTTACTGAAATTTGCCCTTCATAATGCATGCAAGACACTTCATGAACGTGACCTGCACGCATGTGTCCCAAGGGTATATTTGTCCATTCAAGCAGTATGTGAGAGGCATTGCCATTTGCCTATTCTATTGACTTAATTTCATCATAAGAGAGATGAATGGATAAAACCCAAAACAATCTGACTAGTGACTACTCTACGCAATTGAAAACCACAGAAGGGCTGGGGCTTTTGTTGATTTTGAAGGAAGAATTGAGAAACGGGTTTTGTCTGGAATGCTGTGCTCTGATTATGGTTCAAAATTCAATTCTTTTAATTCTTTTTTTTTTTCTGTGATTATTTTTGTAGTATATTATGCAATTGTGAGTATTTGTTCTTAATGTTAATGTAATAACAATTCTTGTGTAATAAATATTATTAACACTTAAATGATATACAATAATTTCTTGAATTTTGGATTCTTCTCTCTAACTTGTCCTCTGATTCTCCTTCAATTTTGACTCGGCTTTAGTTTGATTTTGACTTTTATTGGACTTTGACTTGATAACGCTTATCCAAGGACTGGATCGTTTTATTTTGGATCGATTTTGGAAGATTTTTTATGAAGAACACTTCAGATTTTTTATTTTGGAAGATTTTGGAAGATTTTTTATGAAGATCTTGGACCTTAATCTCTGATCGGAGTGTGTTTATGGATGAACTTGATGAAGAACGGTCGAAGACGGTGATGAACACCTGTTGTCTTCGAGGTATTCTTAGACGAGAAACATCTGATCAGAATGATGGAGCTCCTTGTTTCTAATCAAAGAATGTTTCTGACTGGATTTGGCGAAGAACGTTTGAAGATGGCAAAGAACGCTTGATGATCTTCAAAGTGTTCTTCAAGAAAAACGTCTGATCGGAGGGATTTGACCTCTTGTCTTGGATCAAACGGTGTTTCTAGAGGGTTTTGACGAAGAACAGCTTGAATACAGCGAAGAACAACTTGAATCTTTGAAGAACTTCTTCAGATTTGGTGAAGAACACTTTAATCTTCGAAGAATGGCTTGAATCTTCTTAGCTCGCAAGTTGCTCGTAGAGAGGATATTGCTTGCTTGCTCATTCGTCTTCAATGATTTTGATCTTTTGATGATTTCGATATGATGAAATGCATGACTATGACCCCTATTTATAGAGTGGGAGGTGAACACCTTCCTGGCGCGATCTGGTTGGCTAATATTGATTTGATTGGCATCATTTACGAATCGACCAAATTTTAGCTTGATTGATTTCCGTCGTCTTCTTTATTTATACGAAACACTTATTATTTCGCATAAATAGGACAAATTAGCCATTTATTGTCATTTACAAATGCCGAGAGACTCGTAATTTAATAACGACTTGTATTATGTACAATAAATATCATTTTACTATTTAATTACATAATTAATTTGATAAATCCTCAAAATTAAAATAACAATATATATTGATATTTATTTAATTATACACGTGTCATTATTTAATTGGGAAGCAAAATTTATTTGCTTACAGTTACTTAATTGTCCTTGCATTTAATCTTGAATCCACAATTATATACTCTCAAAAATGGTCAAGCAAGCCACGATGTTCGACTTTTGACTGGAGAAAAAAAAAAAAAGTAGAGGTTGCGACATGTGAAATCCTGAGCTGTGGAGGATGCAACTGGAGGAAAATTTTGCATGTAGCCGTTTGACAAAATGGGTAAAATGATATCAACACCTCAAAACAAGGACGGGTCTTGGGTTATCACACAATGATTCAGATCATGTAAATGAATAAACTATCAAGAACGCAACTTTTGGACTCATAGAGTCGATCATGTAACCTTATGCACAGTCTCTGATAGCACGATTCAGCTTTCCAAGTTAAGTAGCTACTCGAGATATCACGGGTTCGACTGCACAAGAAAATGGAGGGGTCAAGTTCCTGAGCACAGGGCAATATTCCAGAAAATAACAAAGGAGAGTTGGGATAATTAAATTAATCAAACCAAGAAACGTGTCTTGTAGCTCTCGACATGATACTTTGGGTCTCGACAAGTCTGTTTGTATCCCTCAATCTTATTCATCTCCTGGGGGGAGAGTGACCAGCAATGTGAGTGTGTAGAGAGCAGAGGAGAGAATAGAAAAGAAGAGAAGGTAATTGGATAATCACTGCTGTACCTCAAGCCATAGTGAAAGTTTCTGCCTGCCTTCTGTGATGTCATAATTCTTCACTTCAGAGAAGAATGGATGTAATCTTTCAACAAATGGAATATAAGCAATGTCCACCTGAATTATCATGAAAATGAGTATCATGTCAAAAAGATTTCCTCAGATATCACAAACTCAGTAACCAATTACTTGAAATCAAAATACAATTCAAAAGGCTGCTACAACATTGATGAACCTTTACTCCTTTATCCTATGTAGCTATTACCATTGGCAGAGACCGGTTAAATGTAGCAAGGTTTTTCACTCACCAAACTGAACTGGCCAAGAAAAAACGGCCCATCATCAAATTTGGATAGAGCAATCTCAATGTCATCAAAAACAGCACCTTCAAAAATTACCACTTCAGTTACATCTTTTGATCAATATAAAAGACTTCCTATACCTCCACCATTAGAGTCGGAAAAAATTACCAGTTTCATCAATTCGGTTTTCTTTCAAAGAAGTTATAGCAGCTTTATAGAAGGAGCCTACAGAAGACAGCAACTCCTCCCCAAACTTTTTCTTGGCAGGATCCTATAATCATTCGATAGTTTTTCTCAGAAAAGCAGTTAGCAGTGTCCTAGAATAAGATACTAACTACAAGAAGCAAAGGTGATCTTACATCAGGAAAAAGGGAAGGCCCTTCAAAGTTCTCATCAATAAATCGAATCAAATCAAGACTCTCACCCTTGACTTCATTATTGTACTCTAGTGCTGGCACCTAGAAAGCAAGGGCATACAATAAGACCAAACGTCCGAAATGAAGCAATATACGACCAATTACATCAACCAAACTATACACACAAATCAATTCTGTCGGTCATAATATCAAATGCCCTAAACTGGCACACTAATTTCTTGGAAATTTTCATCTTTTTTTGTATGAGAAGATGGAACTATTTAGTATGTTCTTAGGGAATCTTGAAATTTAAGAAAAAAATACAAATTGTAGTATGCATTAAACAGAAGCATATTCACATGATTCTTACCTTGTTTGCAGGATACACTTTTTCCTTATACCAAGATGGCCTGTTCTTGAGATCAATGGGAACTAATTCTATAGTTTCTTGCAGTCCCTAACAAAAAAAACAAAATCCCCTCATACACTTAAACACTTCAAACAGCATCCTAATCAGATATTACAAATTTGGAGTCAAATGAGATAAGAAAACCATCCAAACAACCTTACAATTCCTTGCAATCCACACACGTTGAGCATAGGGGCAATTATATGATATATATAACCTAAAATGAAGAAGCTCAATCAGAACAGAATTAATATAGAACTGCAAAATGCTAAGTAAAGAAATTTAACTTTAAATTGATTACTTGGGCTTTCCGTCAAAGATTGCAGGTGGGTCTGAAGAGGAATCAAGAACTGGTGGGAGAACTTCTTTCACAATTCTGCCACCAAATTAACCCAAGACAATTACAAAGAATAGTTTCTTGTATTTTCGTACAAAATTAAACAAAAACATTATAAAGAAAAAGGAAAAGAATACCCAGAAGGCATTGCTGATTCTTCTGTAACACTGATTGCTGCAAAAATTGGAAGCTTCTTCGTGGGAAAAATCAGTGGTTTCTTGAATGCTAAATTCGGAGAGAAAGTAGGAGAGATACTTTTGTTGAAACTGTAATGGATAATACTACGATGATAGCCTATGTTGAAGGTGGCCATTTCTTGATTCACAGTTGGGTTCCTCCAAGAATTGGCCTTAATCCGGTTGGTTGATAGCAAAGGCTTCCGGGTTTACGTAATTAGCTTGGACCTGCGTCTTGACCCGAATTATGTGTTTCGGATCCCTATCTCATGTAAGTAGATTTTATTTATTTTAGCCTAGGTTGTGTTTTGGATAAAAGGATTTAGTTAATGCATTTTAAATTAATAATATAAATTTATTTTATTTGTAATAAAATATTTAAATTGACATGTTTCAAATACTTACCTCTGTAAATTAGATGAATTTTAAATATTAAACAAAATTATGTCATTTAAAGTTCACGGACTTTTAAGTCAATTCATTTTCAAATCTAATTGTATTTCAAATGAAGTTGAAAACACAACCTTAAATTTCTCTATTTCGCTTGAATTCCTTTTTTTTAAGAGTTTAATTTATATTTCTCATAATTTAAAAATAATTATTATTTTTTATTTGAGAGTCCCAATTTTTCTGATAGAATCCAATTAAAGATCGGAATTTGTAATTTCTGGCAAGAGCACTAATGTGGTATCTATGTGTGATATTTTCTTTAAAATTTTTAAGTATACATTATGCGTAATAAAATTGTATATTATATTTCTTTATAACCCGAAAATTATGCAATTTGAACTTAGATCAACGATGGATTTAAAATTGTGGATTAGTCTTGTATGCACCAGTTATAGTGTTATACGATGCAACTCAAATTTATTTTTTAAAAGTTATACAAAATACTACTGAAAAGTTACACATATTATTATTGAAAAGTGTATTTTTATAGTGTAACTTTTCATTAATAACTTGTGCAATTTTTCAGTAATAAATTGTGTAACTTTTCAAAAATACACTTGAATTGCACGGTATAACTGATGCACAGAATACTAGAATTGTACATTGAGAGAGACGAATTTATGCACATCATACTCGTCAAGAATGCGGTTTATCGCTTTGAACATTCTTGACAAGTCCAAGGTGTGCATAAACAGTATGCGTAGAGCTCCACAATACAAAAAATTTCTTCTGTGCATCCTCAATGCTCCCTGTCTTACCATATTATATCATGTTCGATCGTCGATACAAGTGGAAGCAATGTTCATTTAAGGCATCTAAGCTCATTCCGATGCTCAGCGCCTCATGCTTTTCTCACCATGCATCCGGGGACAAGTAAGAAACTGTAGGCAATGATCTCGCATACTCCAACTACCAATAGTCTCTGCAGGAGCAAGAGCCGTCGCGAAAATGATGGAACCGTTTCATGTCGCGTAAGGTGATTCCTCGATTGATCAACTTAGACACGAACCTAAATGCTGCATGGCAATCATCGCATACTCTGATGTTTTTCTTTATAAAAATAGTGGCTCCATGACTAGAGTTCAGAAGTGCAAATGCTAGAGCTAGTTTTTCACTATGGCATTGTAACCTTTCTTCTTTCTCCTCCCCGTCCACAAACCAAAGCACGTCCCTTGCATTCGGGACGTACCCAAGTTTTGTGATGCCGCCCCTGAGTTTTTCCCACATTGTACGAATTTCCTTTCTTTGTGGGTGTGTATCATCATTTGCCCGAAACACATGGACAGCATTCCTGAGCTCCACCCAACTATATGCGGGCTCCTTCTGAAGCCCACTTATACGCATCGTCTTCCTCACTCTTGCAGCCTCTTTCAGTCTACCAGCAGAGGCGTATATGTTAGAGAGTATAATGTAGGCTCCAGAATCACGACTGTCGAGTTCAAAAACACGCTCAGCAGCATAAGCACCTAGCTCGAAATCCTTACGTGTTCTGCAGGCTCCAAGCAAGGCTCTCCAAACATTTGCTGTAGGTTTGATTGTCATTGCTCTAATGAACCTCTCTGCGCGATCAAGCTGTCCAGCTCGACCAAGAAGATCTACAACAGTCGTGTAATGTTTACTCTCTGGCTCTAACTTATAATCCCTCATCAGCTCAAAGTAATACAGCCCTTTTTCCAAGAGCCCAGCATGGCTGCAAGCCTTGAGCACACATGAAAAAGCAATCTTATCCAGCTTAAATCCTAAAGCCCGCATTTCTTCAAAGATTTCCACAGCTTCCTGCCCAAGCCCGTGATGTGCATATGCAGTAAGCATGGAGCTCCACGAGACGACATCCTTCTTCAGCAACAGAGAGAAAACCTTCTTCGCATCACCAATGCTGCCTGCTTTACTATACATATCAAGAAGAGCATCGCCAACAAAAACACTAAGGTGCACTCCGACCTTGATCATATCCGCATGCACCAATCTGCCCTGCTGTAGAGCTCCAGTATTCGCACAGGCGGCAAATAGACTAGCATATGTAGAGCGCGTCGGTTCAAAACCTCCTCTTTTCATCTCCACGAATAGCTTCACCGCATTGTGTTCTCCTTTCCTTGCATATGCTGCAATCAAAGCATTCCAAGAAACATTATTCTTGCTTTCCAGCTCATCAAATATGGCCCTTGCCGCGGTCATCCGACCACACCTCGTGTACATATCCACCAAAGCACTGCCAACATACACATTCTTCTCCCATCCACACTTTATACAACTCCCATGAATCCCACCACCCATTTCATCACTTTGCATACCAGCAGCCGATTTCAGAGCACTCATGAAGGTGCAACGGTTAGGCTGTAAGCCCATCTTTCCCATATCAACGTACAATCTCAACGCCTCCTCAAACTCGTGACTCTGCGAATACCCACTGATCAAAACAGAGTAGGCAACACTGTCTCTTTCAGTCATTCTATCAAACACCTTGCGTGCCAACTTCATATCCCCGCATTTCGCATACATATTCATAACAGCAATTTGTAGATAAGCGTAGCGATGGAATCTTGAAGCTAGGAAATGTGAATGAACGATCTGCCCCTCTTTGAGCTTGCACTGATCGGCACACTTCTTGAAGAGCTCAAGATAGAATCTAGCGTCGCGATCAATGTGCTCGAGAACAAAGAGGTTTCCAGTGGGAGTACTTTTGAGAAGATCATTGTTCTGTATTGCGCCGGAAAATTGGTCCAAGTCTTTAGCCCGATGGTAGTGAGCTGAGCCTAATGTGGAAAGGGAATTTCGAGGAAATGGTGAGAGGAGCGATTTCAGGTGGCGGAAGCGGAGATATGGTATGGTAGATGGGTGGAGAGTGCAACGTTTCATGTGAACGCAGCTGAATCTGTCCGAGGAAAATGCCTTTTTATCATCAACTTCTCCGATGAATAATTTTTAGTTTTTACGAGAGCGAAAATATCAACTTTGAGCCAATATAAAGTGTGCAAATTGTTGCAGCCAGGTGAATCATATTTTGGTAAGGGAAATACTTTTATATGTAATGTAAATTTGCAACCTACTATCTAATTATAATTATAATTATAATTAATGTTAATTATTCCTTTAATTAGGATGTACTGTCTGTCTACACATTTTATACCCCATATTATCATTTCGAATTTTTTATACATGAGAAAAGGTATTATAGTGAAAGGAAAAATAGAGATTTTTGTATCTTAATTTTTTTTTTTTAGTTCTATTATATTTGAATTTTTGTGTTTCGTCCTATAAGTTTCAAAAAAATAATTTTTAGTCCTAGTTAAAAGTAAAGCAATCGGGTATAATGATCTGATATAATTTTTTCTGTAATTTTTATGTATTTAATTGTATATAACTCCAAATTTATTCACATTTTTTAAATTCATCAAATTAATTCATTTTTGTTTCTAATTTATTTATTTATATATATTTAAATAATTTTTTTAATTCTATAAATTTAATATTTTACACTACTAAAAGAATTAATGTGCTAGTGTTTTATAAACCTGAATTGAGTGACGTTCTTTTTTAAAATTCATCAAATTAATTCACTTTGTTTCTAATTTATATAGATATTTCACTATTTTTTAAAATTTTGTGAATATAATATTTTATACTACAATAAATTTTAATTGCGTTCATTTATATGCATTTAATTGTAAATAAGTCCAATTTGTATAGATATTTCATTAACACTTTTATTTTATAACTTTAATATTTTACACTGCTAAATATTTTAAATTTGTAATTGAGATTTTTTTAATCATCATCATCTTGATTTTATAAATTTAATGTTTTATAAACAAAATTGTTTACATAAAGAACGTTTTATAAATTTAATGTTTTAGGAAAAAAAATGAATTAATTTGATGAGTATAAAAAAAACATCACTCAATTCAGATTTATGTACAATTAAATACATAAAAAGAATTAAATTTTTTAGTAGTGTAAAATATTAAATTATAGAATTAAAAAATTATTTAAATATATATAAACAAATTAGAAACAAAAATGAATTAATTTGATGAATTTTTTAAAAAAAAAATGTGACCCAATTTGGAGTTATATACAATTAAATTCATAAAAATTAGAAAAATTTGTGTCACATCATCATTACCGATTGGGTAATCTTCAATTTCCGATTATAGGACTAAAAACTCATTTTTAAAAAAATAATAAAAAACCAAAAATAACAGAACTAAAAATAAAATAAAAAAATTAAAGGACAAAAAAACTCTATTTTTCCCTTACGAAGATTAGTTAATTTTGTACTCTTTCTCTCTCACACGCCACTTTTTCGTCTATCTTTCTGTAAATTTGTATACTCTACTTATCATTTTTCAAAGTGCAGATTTCACTCATCTCTCTTACACACAGAAAAAGGGAATTCAAGTCTATATATCTCTCTCAATTACAACAAAAAAAAGGGAAAAAAAAAAAAAAGAGATCGTTAATGGCGGCGGAGATCGTGAATTCAAAATAAATAGAGATTATTCATCCTCTTTTAGGAATTTATTCAGTTTTTTTAAAGCTAATTCAATTTTTTTTATAGATATGCATTTAAATATTGTTGTAATATTGTACTGCTTTGATTTTCTATTAAATTACTGCTTTGATTTTTAGTTAAATTACTGCTTTGATTGAGTGAATGATTTTTTTATTTTTTTTGAATGAATAATTTTCTTGTTAAATTACTGCTTTGGTTTTTTGGTTAATGGTTTTGAGGGGTTTTTTTTCCCCAGTTTTTTAGATGTTTAATTATTTATGCTGGTTGATTATATTTTTTCCAGATTTTTGTGCATGTACGTTTAATGTTTGATGAGGAATTTTTAAATTTTTTATGTTTAAATTTTAAATGTGTGTCAGTATGTGTTTTTTTTTTTTTTTTAACTTTGAATGTAAAGTGAATTGTAAAAAGTTTGCAAAAAAATTGACATGTAAATGTATTGAACTGAAATTTGAAAAAAGTGGTATGACGCTCACAAAAAGTATTAAATCAAAATTTGGAAAAATTCATATACCAAAATGATAATCTCTTTTTAAATGTATCATTATGTTACTCATCTTTTTATTATTTATTAGTTGTATTCATGAACAAAGGGTGTTATTAACTCTTTTAAAATGTATCATTATGTTACTCATCTTTTTATAATAATATTAGTTGTATTCATGAACAAAGGGTGTTGGGTGTTTATTGCATGTTACAATTGTTGTACCTATAATGGTTGTTGGGTACTTATTGCATCTTAAAACAGTATCAGAACATGAGAAAACAGCATTATAGAGAAAGATAATGGCATCAACTCGTGTATGCATGTGCAAAGAAGAGATTAAGATCATTAACTGCGAATAATGCATAAACCAGATCCCTCCATCCCTGAAAGCATTGATCGATCTCTGTATAACATCTCATCTAATGCTCAAACCTACACAGAGTTTAGTAAGGGGAGTATGATTCAAACCAGAAACGAAAACTACAAGCCGAATACTCTGGTGTATACATCGCCTGAACTAAACATTAGATCCCCATACCCGGGGAAGTAATCGACTCCCAATCTCTGGTTTCTGTGAAGTTCTGTCATGCCCCCATCACCCTTGTGCTGTTGGACCTCATCCAAACCATGCAAGTACCCATTGGAATTGGAAACGATGCCATTTGCATACTTCTGCTGTGGCGTTTGTGTGAAGAAAGATGGATCGCAATTTTGCTGTTCTCTGACTAGTCTTGAAGACAAACCATATGTACTATCTAGTCCAGAAATCCCGTTCCCATTGTGAATATCGGCATAGCTCATCTCCAGCTGAGGAGACGGAATTTTGGGCGCATAGAACTGAGAAAACTGGGAATCCTGGTGTTGAAGAAGCCAAAGTCTGGACTCATCAAAGGAGGTGTTGTTAAAGCCATTCATTTGATTGGCTGTACCAGCACGTAAAATTGCAGGATCAAAGAAATCAGCATCATCGTGCCTAGTTGATGATGGTTGAAACAAGGAGCTTGAGAAGGAAGGAGTGTTAGCCAAACGACCACCTGCAAAGAAACAGATGAAGATAATGAGTTAAACTGTTATGAGTTGGAGGATGATTGATGGATAAAGGCACAAACCTGATGAGGGACGGGGTAGGGGTAAGGCTGTCCTGTCACCAGTGGAAAAGCCTGGCGGTGGATCTCTAGAGGGCATTGAGAACCCTGGAGGAGCCAATGTTTGAGATCTGATTGCTGTAAAAACAACAAAATGGGCAACACAGAAAGGTACGATGAAAAAGACATCTACAAAAAGGAACCAGGATATAAATGTAATGGCAACAAAAGAGCAAGTCCTAACATTATTTATGCAAGAATTTATTGAACATCCTTGTACATAAAGATATTAGGAGTAATAAATCTCATATTTCTAAATTCGAAATCAAGTTTGATCAGCAATGCAAGCAGAAGTCTCTACACACACACACACACACCCTTTCTCTACAATCATTACAGACCACGAAAAGTACAATCATTTCTTCCAAAATCTTGTATATCTTCATCACAAAACTCAACAAGTAAAAAATAGCACCCTTGTGGTAAAACAGTATATTGTATATAAAACGTGGTTTTTTTCTCTTCTAATAGTAAAAGAGAGAATCAAAATAGTGTATTTCATTTACCTGGATACTGAGGCTTACTGAAATATTGCTCCTTATTATCTCCATAATCGGGGAGCACAGAGGCAGCCATTTGACTTGCAAAGCCATCTTGTTTAACATATGAATACCCTGATTGATCACTATTTAGGGAACTCCAAGACGAACAGCCCATTCTATCAGCATCATCAAGTATCTCAGATAAACCATTAGGCATCGCCAAAGAATCTTCACATGAATCAAAATCTATTGACAAAATATTTGAAATTATACTGCTCTCTACTGCATCTAAAACAGAACCTTCCTCGTCATTGGTCAGGTTATCATCACCTATTCTTCGTAAGTGCTCAACTATTTCTTCATTGGAAAATGACTTGGAACTTCTATAGATTCTATCAGATTTAGCAGAATTTTGAAACTTCATCTCCTGGCATGAATCACTAGAAACGGAGTTTATACATCTGATAGGTAAACAAGCCTCATTATCATGATTATTTACAGGATCATGATCGACAGTAAAACCATTCATACTATGCGTCTTTTTGTGGAATAATGCCGGACCACCTGAATCCTCTGAAACTTTTGTAGAATAAAATGGAGGAACATAAGAAGTCCTATGACTTGAACCACGTGTGTCCTTAGATCCTTGATTATTAGATAACAATGAACCTTCTCCAAGAGGTTCATCAGGACTACTTTTGAAAAAATCATTTGTAATGCAATTAGAGGAGGAGACTTTAAAGAGTGAAGGAACAGAATATGCCACTTCTTTATGTGCATCCCCACTAACTGTTACTGACGATAGTTCAGAACATAAGTTCAGAATCCTCCTATCTTCGGGAATATTTCCCTCATTTTCTGAAGCAGAAGAATTAGGACGTCCGACAATATCTACAAAAGAGGTCGTTTTGTGGGGCACTGCAATAGGTCCTTCCTTCTCTTTACAGTGAAGTATATCGGCATTGCTATTTCCAGATCCATAAAAATCCTGGACAGTTACATCAGAGTCAATGATGATTCAGCAGAAGGCCAACATAGCCAAAAAAAAAATGTTAATATCATGCTGTTCACTATGTCTGACAAAACTTAAAATAATGTGACAATTGGTAAGTCTCACTTACAGATATGAAACTTCCAATGGTAGGTTTGTCACTAAAAGTGCTGGAACTGATGCAAAAATCATCAGCAGGAGGAGGCAACACGTTGCCTGCTCGCTTTGCCGCATTGTTTGTAGCACCAACTATTTGTTGAACTCTACTCCTGCAAAACCGCAAAAGAGAAAGTGTCAAACGAGCAATAACTAGAGATAATGCCTACAGCACATTAACTTTTTTGCCTGTGATAATGAATATATATGAAATGTTTCATAGATAATTCATGGAATATTGATTGAAATCTACTCCTGTAAAACCACAAAAGAATTAGGGTCAAACTACCAATAACTAAATACTACATTTACCAGGACATCAACATTTATGCATATGAATGAATAAATCTGAAAAATTGATTGACAACTCGTGGAATATTACAAAGCCTACATTAGACAATTGGTAATACATAGCCATGCAACGAACTACAATCAATGCCAAGCCCAACATGAGAAGCACCAGCAATCATTTAAGAGTAATGTGCAACAGGCAGTAATAAAATATATTAATGATATTTTCAGATACCCGTATATTGCTGTTTCTCAATGCTAGATAGTTCAGGATATGTTTCCTTTTTAACGAAGATTAACAACTACATGCATCTGCAATAAAGTGTGGTGATTCTAAGAGAGATGGAATTTAGTGGATGATCAATGGTAAGACTATGCTCGATGTTTCCAACGGGGTCGCAATGTATTATGGTATATCTCCCATGCTAAAACACACTGTGTGTAAGATAAACACTTCAATTATCAACAGAAATCCGGCTGAATATAATTTGATGTACAGAACAATTGTTTACACCAGTCCAGATAAGCAAACACTCATATAAAATCACTAAATATCTGTTAGTAAAAATGGAGCTTGATCAAAGTTGTATGCACATGGTTCATCTAGATGAAGGCAAATGTAAATTTTTCTTTTTAAAAGCAGATAGAAAGTGAGCAGAAAATTGGAAGAAAGCATGGGGCAAAAAGAAAAGAAAAAAGGTTGGGGCACGTGACATGATACCTTGTATGAACTGCAGCTACCTCATCCTTTCCAAAACTATCTTCGTCGGCCCCAATACTATGCAAATATAAGCAAGCAGGATTGTTGCAAGGCTGAAACAATACAAGAACAATTATGAATGATTATTCACTTCACATGCAGTAATATGAACAGAAAGCAATTACAATTCATGATATCTCTATACCATGTTTTTCAGCCAAGCATGACAGTATTTTGCAGTTCCAAATGATGCTCTGCACAAATAGTAATTATTTTAATTGACTCAAAAGTAACTATATTTGACCAAAGGAGGGAACGGGGTAGGTACTTACTTCAAGTATCTACCTTCAAGGACAAACCCATGAACTGATCTAATACACCGTAAAGCCTCCTCCTCCTTTGAATATGTTATGTATCTGGGAGGTGACATAATTAGGCAAACAGACTATGGTTCAGAGAAATGTTTTGAGAATTTTTTGGCTGCCTTTAAAGACTACTAAGTGGATCTACATGGAAATTTTTCATTGGAAAAAACATAAAGGCAATGATGACATCAAGCAATTAATAAGTTATTAACTTATCACTGCAACTATATTTCCTTGATGTAGCAAACTCTGTGGCAATGCTCATAATATAATCAGTAGACAAATTATAAGTTAAAATTACATATGTGCATCTGTTTTATAATCCTGCATCATATATAAAACACACAATAGTCCAGCATAATTCTTGATGTTACAAATCAAATGAAGAATCTTGAATCCTTTTGGAGAAGAAAAGTAAGTAGGTGGAACAACATATAAATAATAAACAAATGTGGACAAAAACTACCTCAATGCAGTAGTTATGCATCAAACTCAAGGAAAACCCCACGCCAGATTCTTCTTCCAACAAACACACCATCACTAACCTTAAAAAAATCCCTGAGCTTCTTGCACAGAATTCAAACTTGAGGAAAAAGTACAACGTAAATTTGTCTCGTACTTTCCACTTGACTTCTTAAATGTGTTATGTATCTAATTTAGTTCATAAAAAGATAATCAATATACATACTACCTCCGCCCCGGAACTACTTTCATAGTAGTTCTGGGCACGCGAACCAAGGAAAAGTAAATATGTGAGTGTAAAGTTAAATAATAAAATAAGAAAAGGTGTATTTTGTTGACTTTTGTGAGAGAGAAAAGTTTCCTTTTTTGGTGTGTGAAAGAAGAGTTAGGACGTCCAAATAAGGAAAGTGTGAAAGTAGTTTTGGGACGGAGGGAGTAATATATATAAATTTTAATAAGCTTATCTTTGATATCTCGTTTTACTTGGTGTTGAATATGTCAAATCATAAGAAAATAGAGAAGGCACTTAGCCACTTAGATTAAACTGAACCAGGAGTAGATGTCTACACGACATAATTGTTGATCAGAAATCACAAATCGATGTTGTAGATTTAACATTCTACAGAAAATTAATTCAAAACATAGCAACTGAATTAACAGAGTAAAACTCACACACTGCATGTGTCATTGATGAACTGTTGAATAGCCCCACCAGCTGTCCGCGAGAGAGAGACCTTGGTCACTTTACCGTACTGACCAAAGTACTCCTTCCGCAGCAATACCTGTTCACAGAAATTGTACCTCTTTAGAATTGAAATGACTCAAGCAAGAAATAGAGAGTTATCCAAACCAAACACAGTCATCATCAGCCAGAAATAGAGAGAATGAAGACAAATGTTCTGGCAAGAAAAAAAAAAGTAATAAAAACATACGTCTTCGTCAGCCAGACTGAGAGGCAGCCCAATCACATACGCCATTTTCCGTTGGATCACTCTTATATTTGTCAAATCCTTCTTTACTTCAATGGTCTTTGGCTTCGCCTTTGGTGGTTTGCTTTTCCTATTAGAAATTTTGGACATTGTCCTGGCCATAAAAAAATTGGTGAGCTGTTAAGACCATCAAATAACTTTATTTTAAGTGACAGGGAAGGGTGAAAAGCATAAAAACATATCAACCTTCCACAATTTGCTTGCATTGCAACAATTTTCTCCTTTTCATAAATTGTCCTACATGCAGGACATCGTCCCTCAGTCTCTTCTTTTTCTGCCATGTCTATTATGTGATGCCAACACCAAACACATACCTGTAGTGAAACAACAGCATGTAAAAATGAAAGTCTACTAAATAACTTTCTCCAAACAAAAAAGTGAAATTGCATTCGCCTTCTCAATTAATTATAGAAATGATATAAATGTTATATTTCAGGCATGCAAATAAAAAACATTTTCAGAGAATAGCCAATGGCTAGTGAGTAGCATGGTCAAACTTGCAAAAATCCTCACCATAACCTAGATACCCCTATGAGCACTCCAATTTAGCCCCCTCAACTAGAAAACTGCTTTCCAGCATACAAATGGAATTGGGGGAAACATCATAGCTGCAAACATACTAAAATTCAAGGTAGTAACCATTGGGTGGCTTTTGGGAGGAAGTTCTGAGATGAGAGTATTGGAGGAGGAATACTAAAGGTTAATGTTTTGGAAAAGTTAAATACAGAGTGTTCTTGTAGGCTTGTGGCAGTAAAGGAGAATGTTTTCGGAGAGTTAACTGTAGACTGTTCTCTTACACACGACCCATTGGCCATTGCATAATCCAAAGTCCAGCTAGCATAACAAGAGAGGGGTTCAAAGGACGTTTATAACCACCCTGTCTACATTGTTGTGGAATCAACATCACACGAAATGTTACAAACAACTTCAAATACATTATCTCTTATGCTAATTTCTGCCACATCACATTCACAAGTATGAAACAATCAATTAAGCAAAATCATCCGTCAAAAAGATAATAGAAGAAGCCAACAAGCAGCTAACAGTGTGTAGATTATCCAACAACCAGCATTTGTAAGAACATTATATATGGAACAACGAATAACCTGATAACCGCATTTACAAGGCATAAACTGCAGGTCAGTCCAGTCCATCTCCTCCGCACAAAGTGGACACCTCCTCTCTTCTTCGTTGCTCATCATTGCCTTTTGCCCCAACCAAAAATATCTGCAGCAACCAAAAAAAAAAAATCAAACTCAACAATAGAAACAGAGAAAATCATCAAATAAAAAATCCTTCAACATATTTTTTACGTAAATGTGCAGCATTATTAAAACAGAAAACAATGGGGGAAGAAACCCCACATTTAACCTAGGACCACATTACAAAATTCACTTACATTTTATCCACCCAAAAAAAAAAAAAGAATACAAACCCTAATGTGAAGGTACAATGCCATCCTGACGTATTATCAAACAAGAGACATAAAATTTCGAAAATCGCAATTTCCCAGATCAGAAAACCAGAAACTTTTCATGTTTCAAATCGAACACATACCCCGAAATTCCCAACAAAGTCATCCACATTTAACCAACAAAATCACCTCCCAAGACGTGAGCACACACATTATGCAAACGAATGCGCACAAGCCCGATAAAATGCACAGAAGAGCTAGGGTTTTGAGATTACATACAAAAAGAAACAGAAACGGAACAAGATTACCCAGAGACTTTACCTAGAAACAGGAAATTAAAAAAAAAGGCAGCGATGTAGAGAGAGAAAGGAGAGAGAGAGAGGCGAAAACCAACTCGGAGAGGCTGTACGGCACGGAGTGATGATTGAAAACCACAGGATTAAGACGCCTTTAATGGATGGCCTTTTTAATGCTTAGCTAGAGAGAGCTTCCTTTCCTCCTATATACATCCAATTTTTATGACATGATAGGAAATCACACTCACATTACATATACATACACTGCTTGCCACACACACAAACACGTGTGCGTGCGTGTGTGTGGGCAATATTATTATTAATAATATTAATAAAAGAATGTGGTTCCTAGGAGGGTTGATTAGTCAATGGTCTTTGGTGGTGGAATGTGTGAGAATTTAGCATTTAATGAGAGATTTTTAGTAATTAATTAATGATAATCAAATTAATCAACAGTGATTAACCAGTTTAATGCATTATAATTAGATTGTTAGATATGATAATTTATTGCATCTACTTTACAAATGATTGGATAACTGAATTTTTTTTAGTAAGTCTATTGTGCACCAGTTATACGGTGCAACTCAAGTTCACTTTTAAAAAGTTAAATAATTTATTATTGAAAAGTTGCATAAATTATTACTGAAAAATTACACTATGAAAGATACACTTTTCAGTAGTATTTTGTGTAATTTTTAAAAAATGAACTTAAGTTGCACCGTGTAACTGGTGCATACAAGACTTTTTTTTTTTTTACTTATTTGATGGTTTAAACAAAATTGTAACAATAGTTCCCCTCTTTTACCCATGTCACAATCCCAAATTACTCTCATAAAGTTAAGCTTGCATTTAATAATGGATTTCTCTTTTTTAAATATAGGTTAAATCATCTCCTTATATAAATTTAAATAAATATATATATGCCAATTTATTAATGATATTATAATTCCTTTTTTAAATGAGATAATATTTGACATTAAATATCAATTTAATTTTAGTAACAAATTAATACTTCCCTTTATCCAGTTTGTGCCTAAATATTTGGACATTAATTTTAAGAAAAATTAAATGAATGTATAAAATAAATAAATAAGTATAGGCCAAATAATTAGTTTTAGGCTTTTAGCCCATAATATTTATTTTTAGCTAAATCTAACAGCATACTTTTTTTTAGTTAAATCATACTTATACGTTTAAATTTTAATCAGATTTTGCACATACCTTTTTTTAAACAAAATTATACTCATATTTTTCACCTTTTACCAGAGCTAGCCTATAAGTTTTCTCTTAACCAAATTATGTTTATATTTTTAATAAATAAAATTAAACACATTAGAATCATAGCAATCATGATTAAAATACTTAAAACAACACAAGTTATAATATCTGATTATAATTCATGACATGTTTCATAACTCATGCATAATAAATTCTTAAATTAAAATATTACTATTAAAATTTAAAATATGTAAATTGTAGAATAAAATAAATTTGGGGTTAAAACGTGTCTCACAAGTTACTTTAATAAAAGAAAAAAGGATAAATTTAAAACTTCTAAATAGATCAGTTCAATCAGTTTTGGCCAATTTTTTTAATTTTTCCGATTTTTGTCGATTTTTTCGATTGAACCTTAATATTAAAATTTGTTGTTTATGTTATTGAAATATGTATATTAATATTTACACTATTTAATTAATATGTTAATATTATTAAATAAAAAATTCAAAGAATGAATATGTTTCTCTTTTCTTGGTTAAGAGTAAGTATATGATTAAAATGAAGTGAGTAGTGTATTTATTTTTATAAAATAGAAAAATAGTTCACATAAGAAATCACACAAATATTGTTTATCCAACACTAACTAAAGCATGAAACTCACTCAATTTTATCCGGCGTTCATATTTTCCAACTTCCCCATTATATTCAGCATAGTAGTACTTATTTAAATAGAAACTTATGAAAAATATCATTTTTAAGTTAAATTTATAGTCTTTTGATGTGACATCTTGAATAATTATTTTAAAGCAATATAAATATTATTAGAAACTCATAATCAAGAGTATTGTTTACTTCATTTGATATAAACCGATTTGTCCTCCGGATATTAGTAATTTATTTTTCGGATATTATTAAATTGTTATAACAAGCACAATATAGACCAGATGAAAAGCGTGAGACCCGTGAATATTTGAGATCAATCAAAATTGAATTTGAAATTGAGGGTCAACTCATGCATCCAAGTGAATCCAAAACTCAGGTTGTTTGGTTGAAGACTTTTGGACGTGAGTAATGGTAATCAAAGTCATAGTATATGTTTGGAATGATTCTATTATAACTTTTATACCAAAAAACTAAGAAATCAATCATTGTTCAGCTATTTGAAAACTATGACTTTCATTACATACCATTTCCATTTATTACAATTATACCAAACAATCTCATTTTTTCTTTATCATTCCTTTGATTGGTCAAAAGAGAGCATGTAAATGTAAAATTAGATAATAAATTTTAAATATACTTTACTGATATTTATGAATATAAATTATTATTTTTAATTTATAAAAAATAGAATTGTGACATTCAATTAAAATAAGTAATAGAATTGAGTATGGGAGTAATTTGATCACTTTACCTTTCAATTCGTTGTGACGTGACAATTATCTTGGCTCTTGGCTTTAAACAATTCAATGGCCTAAAAATAATAAAAATGGATAAAGTTGTATGTTTCTTGGGCTCTTTATTGATAAAGAAACAGTGGTAACTGAGGGAATATTTCACAACGTCACATAATGGCAATCATGTTCATGTACATTTAGAAATTAAAATACATTTATTAGGTTTAAGTCAACGAATTAAATAAGTCGGTCACGTAACTTGATCGTCTTTGCAATAAAATATTTATGTTTTAAATATTCTCAAATTTAATATTGTTTTACAATTTCTAATTTTATTTAAGATAAAATAATATTTACACCTTATATGCCAAACTCTCTACTAATATTATTATTTTTGTAAAAAATATTAGTATTATTATTATAAACATTAATATTATTTTTTATAAAATAATAATTTTAGAGTAGGTTTTCTGTGAAATCGTATTTAAATTAACACATATCACTATTATATATATATATATACTATTACTATTATAAAAATATATTTTATTTTACGACAGTAATAATGTGTATGCACCGTTAAATTCTTGTTCATTCTTGTCGCGGAAGGCTTGAGTCCACTTGTTCAATACATAGGAAAGGAGAAGACGCATCTCTCACCTTCAATACGCCGATGCCACTAGTTTTCTATGTTCAGGTGACATCTCTAATATTGCAATGTTAAAATTCGTCTTGAGGAACTTTGAATTGTTGTCGGGTTTGAAGGTGAACTTTGATAAAAGTTGTTTGATGTGGGTGAATCTGAATCATTATGTGGTGACCAATATGGCAAGGAAATTAGGCTGTGAATTTTGACAGCCTCCATTCTCTGATCTGGGGATGGTAGTGGGGATCAATCATCATCGTATTTCCTCATGGACTAAATTGGTAGAGAGAATACGCAATTGGTTGGGAACTTGGAACGATAAGAAGTTGTCCTTGAGTGGAAGAGCTACTTTAGTACAGTCTATTTTTTCTGCTATCCCGATCTATTACTTTTCTTTTTATCGTATACCTTCTAAAATCTAAACCTTGTGTGTGATTACTCAACTTCGGGGATTTTTTTTTTTTTTTGGGGGGGGGAGTGAGGAGAAATCCAAAACTCCTAGAATTAGTTGGATGGATATTTTGTAAGGAGAAAATGAGAGAGGTGTTGGGTATACGAGACTTGGGGTTTCAACAAAGCCTTAATTTGTAAATGGGTGTGGAGATATTTGAGTAATTCTTCTAGACTATGGGCGAGGATGATTAGATCTAGGACTGGAGGATTAGAGATTTTTAAAGAGTGTGGAGCAGAAGATAGGGTGGTAAGAGAGAGAAGGGCGAAGGTGACTCGAAATGCTTCTAGCTAGTGACGAGAGATTTGTGGTCTTTATTTTGGAAATGGGGAACAGAGGATGCAATTGGAAATAAGAAGATTTATCAGTACTTGTGTCAATACTTATTTTTGGTCTGATAGGTGAATAAGAGAGGATTTATTGGGGAAATTTGTAGTAGGCTAATTAGAATTAGTAATCAGAGGGGCGCGAAGGTGAGTGAAATGGGGATTTGGATAGATTGGAGGTGGGTGTGGGACTTAAAGTGGCGGAAGAATCTGAGGGGAGGGGAGTCGAGTTGAGTAAAAGTTAATGAACTTCTTCTTCTTAAGAGGTGCAATTTAGTTCAAAATGGCGAAGACTTTTAGCGTTGGATACACAATTCGATTGAAGAGTTTTCTACAAAGGAGGCCTATGAAGTGATCACGAATCAAGGATGAGCTTCGAATGTTAACCCTTGGCAAATAAAAGTGTTTAAAAAGGTATGGAGGAACTTTGCTCCAAGAAGATATCAATTTGTAGCGTGGAAAGTCATAAAACAGAGATTAGCGACGAAGGATAATTTGTAAAGAAGGAACATATTGCCTTCTAAGGGGTTATGTTATGCCTCTTTTGTGGGGAGACTGAGGAGTGTGCGTCTCATTTTCTTGTGGAGTGCAAGTTCGCGTAGCACATATGGTACGCTTCTACAAGTGGCTCAGAGTTCTTATGGTTCCTTATAGAGATTTAACCACTCATTTTTTACAATATGAAGATCTTTTCGGGAATGGCAAAAAAAAAAAGTAAAGTGGCATTTTGTGTCTGGGTTTGTATTGTGTGGTTAATTTGGAAAGTGCGTAATAAATATATTTTCAACAATGTTGCACTAGATGTTGGACGATTATTGAATGAAATTTGAGCAAAAACTTGATCTTGATTGTCAGTTAGGAGATGTTTAAATGTCAATTTATCAATTGGCCTTTTGTTTTCGAATATTAAATTACGTATTGGTGATATCTAATGTAGAGGTATTAGATGCAGTACATTTATTTTGTGTTGACTTTTCTGTAATTTGTTAGGGTTGGAGGATCCATTATCCTCTAATTTTTTCTAATAATTTTTTTCCTTAAAAAAAAAAACAATCGTGTATGCATAAGAGTAATAATAAATGTACATAACAATAGTATTGTGTACACATAACAGTAGCATATGATGAAATCGAGTTCTCGTTCACGTGAACTCAGTTTCACACAAATTTTGTCATAATTTTATTGTTCATTAGTGCATGGTGCACAATATATATACAATATTTTCTCTTAAATTGTTTAAATATTTATTAGGCGAATATATATATGAGAGTGTCTCGTGACATATAAGAATTACTTATAATAATCATATAAATACAAGAAATAATAATTTCATGTTTTCTTTGTCCAATTTTTTTCTTTTGTCTGCAAAGTTTTAGTATGCACGTAATAACATAAAAAATAATCTTATATTTTTACCCTTCACATATCTTTTTATTTATACAATCACTTTATTCATAATTGATCATATAGTATCCTCTAATGTATCTAATTGTACATAATATTTTTAAACCTCTGTAAAAAAAATTTGAGGATACTGAAATTGGACAAACAACAATTTATAATCATAAGTGTAATTCTCAAAGTTAAAAACTTCAAAATATTTAAAGTAACGGAAAAACATATCACCAATGATATGTTCAAATCTCATGAAGTAAAATCGTGAATTAGAATTTATTTGATTGAGCATTGAAATCTTAATATTTCCTTTAATTCCGGTGTATTTGTAATATAAAAGATGTAAGACAAAAGGGTAATTTGGTAATTTTTTTATGTATAAAATGAAAAAGTCAATTGAATTAAGTATAACGTGAGCAAAAAAAAATGTATAAATAAATATAGTGAAAGTAAAATTTATGAAATAATTATTTTTAAAGAATCTACAAATTCTTGTAAAACATTAAAAAAAACGCAAATTCTTGTACAACATATAGAATATTTTTTGTGAAAGTTATGTAAATAATTATATAACCGATTAATAAGCAAGTGCACGAATAATTTTGGACAAATTGGCAATAATGAGACATTACAAACCCTTGTTAACTTACTCTAAAGCAGAGCTGTCAAAATGGGTCCCGGCCGAAAAATCCAGCCTAAAGGACAGGACGGGCCCGAAAAAACCAGGCCTATTTGGCCCGGCCCAGTAGACCCGTCGGGTCGTTCGGGCTTGGGCCGGTGGCCCAGGGTTGGCCTGATAGTTTTTTTAATTTTAAAATTGGGGATTACTTTGTTGTAGTTAAGTATTTGCTATTTGTGCTAAGAGGAATCTGATGTAGTTTAAAATATGAGTTGTAGTATAAGAGATAATTATAAATTATGAGGCAATTAATATGCATATTTTTTGGTAATATATATGTTCATTAATAATATGTTCATTTGTTGGCTTCCATTTGCACTCTATTGTGTGTGTCTGTGAATAAACCATAAAAACGTAATTTTGATTTTATGAAATGAATCAATTACTGATGCGTTTCTTTCTGAATTATGCGTTTCTTTCTGAATTATTAATAGAATTGCATTGCAAATTATGAGATTATTGTTCAAATATGACTTCTGCCTTATGATGATATATACAATAAAAGGCATCTGACTCCATTTGGAGTATTAACATTATTCTTGTGATATTGAGTGGTTATTATATATCCACTTTTAATGAATCGGATAATTCAATACGAATTATGCATATTTTGAAAGTGTCTATTGTCTTATTCATATAAAGAGAAATTATTAGTGATGTTGAATAAGTCAACATGCTTGTATGAATACCTAATGTTTTTTTATGTGCAGGACTTAGTTTCCACGAATTCTAATAGTTTATATGTATATTTATGCTAGTGGTAATAACTAATAACATTGTTAAATGATATTACTATGTATATTTATATTTCGTATATCAAATCATTTTAAATATGAACAATTAATTGTTGTCTTATCTATTATTTGCTTTGTAGTTATAAACATAAATTCTATTAAAAAAAAAAAAAGGGCTGATTTGACCCGATGGCCCGCCCAGGGCCAGGACGGACCCAAATAATCATGGTCCGGTGACAATCGACCCGACCCGGTCCGGTCCAGATGGCTCGATGGGCCGGCCCGGCCCAATCCACAGCTCTACTCTCAAGTCTCAACGTTCTACAATGAACTGTAATGCTTTGACCGGTTACCAGTGTCGAATAACTGAACCACCGTAACTTGCGATTTTAGAAGGAATTGTAGGTCACTTGAGGGAAAAACCACAGAAAAGGGGACCACCTCATTTCCCTTCCCCGCCGGCGCCACCTCCTCATACTCCTCCGTAGCAGCGGCTGCCAATTCGTGCAGAAATGAGGCTGATATTGTTCACATCTCGCAGCAAGGCTATTTTCAATTTCCCTTCCACCACTTATGCGCGATGCTTCTCCACTCTCTCACAAAAATCCGGCCACAATCCCAGTCTCCTCTCCTATATTGTTCTCCACCAGAAACCTAGTTACGTCAACTCATGCCGTTCGTCGAGCGGCTCAAATACAGTGTCTTCCCTGCGGTGGAATTCTGGTTTCGCGTTGTCGAGACGCATCTCCTCAATTTCGCCCTCTGCTGCCAGCACCGTGGAGTGGAACGATGCCGTTTCGGGCTCCGAAATTGGTGGCCGGGTTGAATTTGAGGGTATGGAGGAGGATGATGAGATGAATGAGGTTTCGAAGGCTTATATTCCAGTTCGGGCTTATTTCTTCTCTACTAGGTTTCTGGAGTTCTTTGATGTTCAATTATTGTTTTATTTTCTTTTGGTGATCAAGTTGTTCATATTGGTTATGGTGACTGTCTGGCAGCGTGGATTTGAAGACATTGGTTGAACAGAACAAGCAGAATTTTATCCCGCCATCATCAAGAATGACCAATTATGTGGTTCTGCGTTTTGGGGATTTAAAACCTGACCCTAGTGTAAGTTTTCCTTCAGTTCAGTACATCTACAATATAATTACCATAATTTCAAATAATTTAATCTGTATTTCTCATTATTGATATCAGAATCGTTGCATGAACTGATAAATAAGAGCAAATTATTGTGATCAGAGGGACACAATAGTTGCATCTGTAAGAAGTTATGTTCATGTATTAATGTACTCAGTTAGTTGGGGCTGTAAATTCTTTGTTATTGGACTAGATTCTGAAGGAATGAAATTAAACCGACCTATGAAGTTACTTCTTCACTACCTTAAAGTTTGAATTGCAAATTAAAGCTTTCTTGTTTGCTCAGATATTGTGCGGTTCATTTTAAAATGTCTGTATAGACTCGACCTTAATTTCTCTCAGTAGTATGTAAAAGCAACCTGAGACATCATTACTTTTTGTATATTATGCAGAACTTTATGTTATAGTGGATGTGTTTCTGTACTTTGGTTGCTTCTCTTATAAATATACACAAGTAGTAGTTGACTGTTTTTGTTTCAGGGTTTGGATTCAAGTTTAGTCGTAAATGATTGCTGTTTCATGGTAGTTTTCCAGTATGGATCTATTGTCCTATTCAATGTCCGTGACCATGAGGTCGATGGATATTTAAAAATTGTGGAAAAGCATGCTTCTGGATTGCTTCCTGAGATGAGAAAGGATGGTAAGCCCATTTATTAGATTCCACGTGTGTATGCCTTTTTATGAACACATGCCACTAACTATTATACTGAGATATATTTCTCTTGCTGGTTCTTGATGCTATTTCAGTGAGTAGTTATGAACTGTCTGTTCGCTGTGTAGGAATGGTGCTAAGTTGTCAACTTTGTACAAGCATTTGAATATTCAGAGTATATGCAAACATTGAATTAAGATCTCCAACATCAACATGTGTATAACTAATAATGAATTCTCTTCATGTATCCATGAAGAATTACAACTGGATAAGCTGATAATGATGTGTAACTGAGACTTTGTCATGTTGCAAAGAACTGATTTCGATCTTGTTTTGTTGAAGGAACAGTAAATTTAATGTGCTACTCACTTGTTAATTAATTATTCTAAACCATATATTGTTGAAGGAACATCGGAGTTATTGTGCTTGCTTTTTCTTAAGGTGCACATTTTTTTCTTCTTAAATTTTCTCTCATGATTCACATTACAATATAAAACTGACAACACAGTAATGAAAGCTCATCCTTTAATAACCTCCATAATTTCATTCTGTTGTATCTGCTTATGGTTTTAGCACAATCATCGACTAAACACATGTTTCATTTGCTAGTTTATTGTGTATATGTGCTGTCTAACATATATCATGTGTACAACAAGACATTACTTGTGTTCCTTCCTCCATGCTTATAAGTTTCTAATTTGTATTCAATAAATTAGAATATGAGGTCCGAGAGAAGCCTACTTTGAACACATGGATGCAAGGTGGGCTTGATTACATAATGCTGCAATACCTAAATATAGATGGGATCCGTACAATCGGTAGTGTTCTAGGACAAAGTATTGCTCTTGACTATTATGTTCGTCAGGTAATGTCCTGTCTGTCTACTTTCAGTTATAAACTTTATAAATCCCCTCTGATTTTGACGAAATCTGTGCCTATTGTTCTTTAGGTTGACGGAATTGTTGCTGAATTTACTGACATCAATCGAGGGATGGAGAAAACTGGAACCTTCACGATGGAACGAAAAAAGCTCTTTCAACTCGTTGGAAAGGCGAATTCAAATCTTGCTGATGTGATACTAAAGCTTGGGCTATTTGAGAGGTATTTTTACTCATATTGTTTGATTCCAGATGGGATGGTTCTGCTTGGAGTCATTTATGTGATATAGGGTTGGAGAAAATTTTTGGTAACACATGAAAATTATCTCATACTATCTGAAAAAGAATACACACATTAGTGTGTATATATATACATCTATGTCACTTGGAACTGAGATGAAGTCATATATACTATACAGATCAGATATCGCTTGGAAGGATGCTAAATATGCCCAGATTTGGGAGTACCTCAGGGATGAGTTCGAATTAACTCAAAGATTCGCAAGCCTTGATTTCAAGTTGAAGTTTGTAGAGGTATCTTTACTTTCCTTTTACAGCGATATATTCAACATTCCCCTACTATGGGGTGACTCATTCTTTCCTTCGCTATTGCAGCATAATATTCGTTTTCTTCAAGAGATTCTCCAGAATAGGAAATCGGATTTCCTCGAGTGGCTGATCATCATTCTGATTGGTGCTGAAATCCTCATATCTGTTTACGACATTGCTCATAAATCGGCAATCACTTCGTTATAGGACGTTTAAATAATGTGAGCTATGCCGAATTTGTCTGACTAGGGGATATGCTGTACATACTGCACTTTCATAATCGTGCGTATTCTTTGAATCTCATAATTCCTCCTGTGTAAGAACACACAAGTGCCTTTCTTTACGCCGAGGAATTGGAGAGATAAATGCTCTTTTGTGCGCTCTTTCTGCCTTTCATTTGTAAAAGTTCACCATAATATGTGAGATTTTCTTTTTTCCCGCGGTATCATTTGATAAATGCTCTACTTTTTATTGGACAGAGATGATTTATCGTCCACAGTAAAAAAAATCAAATGACAAATCCAAGATTGACATGTTGGATAATGTTTTTTTTTTTCAAAATTTTCTTTTTAGATTTGTGTTTTGTTCCTCTGTTTTTCCTCTTTTCTGTTCTTTTACTCGGGTGAGCGCAGTTTTAATTTATAAAAATGCCTAAGTTTTGTGTGCACCAGGTGCATGTGTAACTCAAGTGCATTTACAAAATATTATTAAAAGATGCACTTGAGTTGTATGGCGTAAATTGTTTATAAAATTACACGGTATTATTGTGTGTAATTTTTTAAAAATGCACTTGAGTTGCACTGTGGAAATTGTTTATAAACTTCACTCTACACATATAGGAATGGTAATGGGGCAAGACATGGTGGGTATCTAAAAACTCGTGTATGTCCCGCTGCCCTGCCTTGCCCCATGCCCCACTGACTGCGGGACAGAACATTGCGCCCCATGTTTGTCCCCTCCTGTCCCATGTTATATATATTTATATATTAAAATATAATATAATATATATTTTAGACAAATAAAAAATTATTCTAAAATAAAAATAATGCAAAAAGTTTCATCAAAATTATTCAATAAAAATAATTTTAGATTAAAGTTATAAAAAATAAGTAAATAATAGAATTTTAAATTTATTTGATATAGTATAAATGTAGAATATTAAATTTATTTTATATAATATAAAATATTATATATTACGGGGTATGACAGTAAAAAAAACAAACTTATACTTGCCCTGCCCCATTCCGAGGATGGGGTGGGGCTGCTCCAAGTGGAGCAGGTCAAGGTGGGGCAACTATGGACGATTCATTTTGACTTTCACATATTCTTTTATTAAAGTGTGTGTTCAAAAGTCTCCACAATGTGTTTCGGGACGAAATGCAGTAATATTTTTTGTTTTAAAAAATGATAGACACTTTTCTTAAAATAATTGCCACATTTTACTATAAATCTATCACTGATTTTTTTAAAAATGATAATACTTTTATTAAAAATGACTATAATTTTTCTTAAATTATTATCACAATTTTTTTGTGGGTCCCATATCATGAAATAGTCTTTAGCAGATTTTTTTCATAAAAAAATATTCAAACTCTAATGTAAAAGTTATTCATATTATGAAATTAATATTTTTATATTTGCTTCCTGCGAACAATATATGCGTTTACTAATACTATTAAACTTACTAGTATTTTCTCCCGTGCAATGCACGGACTATAATTTTATTAATATATTAAATATGTATAATTTTTAATAAGTTTTTAATTCTCATAGAATATTAAAATTTGTACGATGTAATTTTATTTTTGAAAAATAAATGTAAAGTTTATAAATATTTTGGTGATATGACAAAGTAACATTTAATTTATATTGAATTAATTTGAAATTTATCAATAAATAAAACAAAATTATACATAATGAAGAAATATTTGTTTTACATAACCTGCATAAAAGTGTATATACAATTGATATAGAAATGATCACATATCCATTGGTGCCATAAATTTATGTATCCACTGGGAATGTGATGATGACACATAATTAAATTCAAACAATCAATAAAATAATAGTTAGTCTCTTACTTATGTGTTATTATCACATTTATAATGAGCATATAAATTTGTGTCCATTAGTGAATACGTGATCTTTTTCCTCAATAGTTAAGTGTATATTTTTAACAATTTATTTTATTTAATTAAATAAATAATTTAATAACCTCGTATTTTGTATACTTTAGTAGAACATTAATTAAAAAATTCATTACATTAGGTTCATTAATATGCTTCACTTACAATACTTTAGGTCTATAAAATTTAAGTTAAAAAAATATATTAAATAACATAATACTCATCCCGTCGTGTAGGAATTTACATCCTATGGGATATCATATCACATTTTTTTTAAGAAAAATGTATTTTATATGTAACATAGTTATAATAAAATACAGATTAAATTAATTTTCATAACTTTTAGGTTATTTTATATCATTAAATATATAATTTAATTTCTTAAAATATAAGAACTTAAAGACTAACATAGACCTGGAATATAATTACATGATAAATATGAACACCACAATAGTCATTATAATGCAGTAACTAAAATAAATAAATTTAAAAGTCACCAACATTAACAAATAGGGAATACTAATACTATTTACCCAATAACAACCAACAAAAAAAAAATCAAATGCACCGAGCACATGGTGCACCACCCACTAAACATTTGAAATTGCTTACATTGAAAAATATAGATTGATTACATTAAAAAATGTGAGTTAATTATTCTAATAAATTTACACAAAAACTAATAATATTATAAATTTTTTAGTATAATTAATTCAAATTTTCACTGTAATAAACTAAATTTTTTTAATGGAAATAGTTTAACTGTTGAGTAAGTATACCGTGCATTATGTGCACAAATTTTTTTTAATTAAAAATTATTAACATATGAAAATTATTCACAACCCAAAAAAATTATTAACATACGAAAATTATTCACAACCCAATACAGAACCTTTAAATCTACATAGACATCGCTACAATGGGGTCAATTAATTTTTTTGAATTAAGTTACATATATGCTACATTAATAGTAAAAAAGATGCAGTGTGTAGTATATAGATATGTTTAAATAAAATAAATAAATGAGAAAGTTGGGCCAAGATTTCATTAATGGGCCATAAGACATATATCTAAACCATGGCCAGGCATTGCTGTTTCCTCCACCTCAACCGCCGCCTCCTCCCACGCCGGCGCCGCCCAAGCCTGTGCTCTACATCAGACACAGTCGCAGCCTCGCCTCCGCGCCGCCACACGCGACGCACCCCCTGCCGTCCACGGCCACGCCACGCTGTCAACTGGAGGTATAATTGAATCTGATTATATTTTATTAGGATTTCAAAATTATTTTTGCAAGTGTGGGCTCAACATTTTTTGCAAACGGTTTGCGAGTGACTAAAAGTTAGGCGTCCCTGTAAATGGACAAAAAAATAACACAGATGACTGTTCACTCGCTCCTGTCACGGATTTACGGTTGAGCGAGTGAATGTTCACTCGCCAGCAAAATCGTCGACCAATTTATAAGTACCGCTGCTTTTATATATTTATAGATAAATTAAAACTACAAAATCTCATAAAATTATTAGATGCATATAATAATATTAGTAATTACACTTAAGGATGTAAGTTTCATGCTATATAGGAGTATAAATTTTCAGAAATTATAATTATTTCACCAAAGAAAAACCCTTTTCTCTCAATCCTTTCAAACTCTCGAGAAATATTTTTGGACCTGCAAAAAGTATTTTGAGGACAAATGTTAAAAGGCCAAGGTTACTCTTACCAGCCGCTTTGAAAAATATATTACCTATAAAAAAGTTCAGCTATTTTTTTACGAAAATTTTATAAATTTTTGAGAATAATTAAAAAAATTTCACGATATAAAAAAAATCGATAAAGTAAAAAAATTGAAAAAAAAATCCAAATATGAAGTAATGTACTATTTATTTGTTATTCTCCAAATGGGCTATTGTCAATAACGTGGGCCATGCTCAAAATGAGCCTTTTGAAAGAAGGCCCACTTGTCCAGTTCATGTCGGGTAAAAGAGGATATTGATCCAAGCCCATCTACTGACCCAAATTAGAGCTCAAAAGACGGAAATGACCTTTCAGACTTGCCAATTGCGAAAATGAGAAAATCCGACCCATTTCATTTTTCCCCTCTCATGTTCGATTCTGAACTCGGAGCTACAGACTGAGGCAAAACTACACGGCGGAAGGTGATAAATTGATCTCCATTTATTTTTCAATTTTTTTTTAGTTCCATTGGAATCAAATGAAAACACTGATGATTTGTAATCGAGTTTCGTGCTTATACTAATCGTTGAAATTTTATTGATTTATGACGATTTTGGCGAGGTACGATTGCAGATTTGTATTAGATTTTTGTCTCATCAATTCTGATCTTTGTAGGTGAATTTTCGGGGAAACTATGTATTTCGTTTAAAAAAGAGTTTGATTGGTTTTGGTGAAAATAGAGTGGTCTGGTGCATTTGGGTGAATGTAGCTGAGAACTTTGATGCGATTTTATAAATGCTGTTCCGAAATAATAAAAAAAGTTGGGGGTTCATGTTGTGATGGTTGGACTATATTTTTTATTACCTGTTTTGCTTTCATTCATTGTGGAAGTGGTAGTATATTTAGTATAAGCTCTAAAAGGCAGTATGCAATTGTTTAATTGTTGGTGAAGGATGGGAAGCACTGTGGATGCGGCTGTAAATGGAGTTCCAACTTCATCTGTGTTGATGGCGGCTGCAAAGCATATAGGGACGAAATGTCGTGGTGAGAATGTGGCATTTCTGAAGTGCAAAAAAGATGATCCAAACCCTGAAAAATGCCTTGATAAAGGACGCCAAGTAACTCAATGCGTTCTTCACCTGTAAGTTGAAATTGTGACGCAAGACAGCAAGAGAGGTGTTCTTTATATTTTTCTTATACGGTGTTATCTATTTGGCTGCCAAATCTTGGTATGATATTGTTTGGGCATCTTTAGAGTTGCTGCTAAAAGTGGGTGCACTTCTCCTTTTCTTTCAACATCTGAAGATCCCATTGAGTGCTCGTGCTAGAACCTGATATGATGTCATGATATATATCCATATAGCCAACCGACATAGTCGGATAATGGCGTAGTTGCTCTGGCATCTAAGGATCCCGTTAGGTTGAAGATAAGCAGGTCATCAGGTCGTATCATATTAATTGACTTGTGAGATACTTGAAGTTAGTTCTAAGGTGTGGGATATTGAGTATCGTGTTGGCTGCTGTACTGGTTTTGTTATATTTATTCAATTGGTTTTTGGTTGATGAATCTGGACTTAACATAAACAATGCCAAGCTTAATGATTAGCTATTCTCCAGGCTTTTGTTGATGAAAGTGATGATTATATGGGGAAGTTAACATTGCTGCTCAATTTCTAGTTGAATTTTTAATTTGCTGATGTGTAAAATATTTAACAAGCAATCTTGTGCCTTCTAAGTAGTGCCTCCCTTGAGGTCTTCCATCTACCCTTCTCCAAATTCTTCGTCTCCCATTTTTTTACGTTCTCCTAAATAGTCTCTTTATATTCTTCTTTTTCTCTTTCTTCTCTTTATCTCCAAATGTAAGTATGGTTGAGTACCTGTTTGTGGGCATCTGGGATTCTATTCGTTGTCCCTGCACGATCCTCCTGTCGAGAAGAATTGATTAGGGGAAAAAAAGTATTGCACCCTCAAATCTCAATGACAAGTCCTACTATATGAGCAAATTCATGGCGTTCAACTTCAGATTCTGTTATAGCATTACGTTTGCAGGACATTAATAAGATGAAACATGTGGATCCTCGCTGCTCATCCCACCATTGAGGAAAAAAAGGAGTTGTTCATTAGCCTGTTCAAGCTGATTAGTGCTGAGCAGTTTTCCTCACTATATATATTGGAGGTGTTAGTGCTAATATATTATGAATAGTTGTCAGAAGAAACTTTAATTCATAAATTATATATATGCGCATACATGAAAAGACAAAGAAGGGCATGCCAGGTTTGGGAATGCAGCTTAAAAACATTACTCGAGTACCATCCAATACTCTTAACCAACTTGATATTATGCATTTGAATATGTACCAATGCCATCTTGAAGGTAAACGATAATACGAGTACCAATGCTAATTCAAACTGCATTGTGTTTGTAGGCTGAAAGATCTCCACCAGAACTGCACCAAAGAACTGGATGCATATGCTGGATGCATGTATTACCACACCAACGAGTTTGAATTTTGCCGCAAGGAGCAACAAGAGTTTGAGAAAGCATGTCCCCTCTGATAAGTTGCAAGACCCTGTATCCCGTGAGCATAATAAAATCTCCCAATGGTTCTCCGTATGTAATTCAGATTTACCTTCTTTTCCTATCTATGGTGGCAGATATCTAATTTCTTTGTGAAGGAATGCCATGCTTAGGGGGACCTATTTTCGATATGAAAACTCTTGATCTTCGTCTTTGTTTCAAATACCCATTTTGCTGGTGGATTTACTAATATTACGATTGTTTCAGATATGAAACCCAGCCAGTTTCACTTTCTGTTCATCATGTTCATTTTATTCACCCATGATTTTCAGTAACATCAGGAATAAAGATATGTCTGTGCTGAGAAAGGAAATAACTTTAGCTTCTATCACATATTGTTAAAGTGTCTTATTCTGTTAGTGATAGTTTGTTAGGCAATATTTTCGTGCTGGTCTCTCGCTCTTTCTACGATTTACACAAATGAGTCGTGTTGCTAAGTATTATATTTTCGCGATGTCCAGTTGTGTTTTAATATGCTGTACTATATGTTTCAAATGTATTGTACAGTACAACACATCAAAACATAATTAGGCAGTGCATGGCTATATAGCATGGAATAAACCGTCTGGCTGTGACATGGAAAACGAAGGATCAGAAATGAAATTTTGTTTCTTTTTAGTAACTGTTAATTATTCTGTTGAGTATCACTTTTTACTCTTGCTAGTAATCTAAGTGCTCCCACCTTCCCCTGTTAAGTTTCGTGGTTGTGTTATGTACAAATGTTAAGAAATATATTATTAGATGTGTAGTGTGGTATTGAAATGTGATAGTAGATAGAAATTAGAGAGTTAGACAAAGGTAACCAAAAAAAAAAAAGAGAGAGAGAGAGAGAAAGATGTGCTGCATTTATTTTCTATTAAAAAAACTTGTGATATATATTTCAATAAATTGAGAAGCTTGACAAGCGACGGGAGTTCCATTTTGCTTGATTTTTTCTCAGCTTCGTACAATTATTTTAATTGTATACAAAATATATTAATCAAATAATTTAGAGCACATACAAAATAAACTACCACGTGAAAATAAGTGACAAAAGCTGAATATCGAGTTATTGGGTTCTTACAATTTTTTTTCTGAGTGTTACTAACATGTGTACGGATTACCGTTGCCAAAAAAATACTTAAAAACTTTATATTACAATAATGATATTGCACATGCAAAATAATGTTATATGAAAAAAAAATTCACGCGAACTCGAATTTATAAATTTTTTTACATATGTTATTTTGTATCTTTTGACAGCGTTATACTAGATTAATGTATAGTAGCATTTGACTTGACCTACTAAAAGTCTAGTTCGACTCAACTTATTTAATAAATGAGGCAGACTCCGATTTTTTATTTTTTTTAAAATCTGATTACTCAAACATGTTAAGTTTGAACTTTTCTATAAACCTTTTAAATCCAACAGAGACACATA
This sequence comes from Prunella vulgaris, assembly GCA_026898435.1. Taxonomy (NCBI): domain Eukaryota; kingdom Viridiplantae; phylum Streptophyta; class Magnoliopsida; order Lamiales; family Lamiaceae; genus Prunella; species Prunella vulgaris. The sequence continues at coordinate 1,190,181 of JAPKLY010000052.1, read as the reverse complement.
TTTAATTATATTAATAAATATATAAAAATATATACATAAAAATAATATGCATATATAATACAATAACATAGTATGTGACATAAAAAATAATATTCAATTATTTTATAATATTATTAATTATTAAATATAAATTAAAATATTATTTGATGAATTTGTTATTGTCTTCATTTTAAGACTAAAAGAGTCAATTGCTATAATTTAACGATAATACAAATATTGAAAATAATTTAGTATAATTAACTAAAAAGACCAATGAAAATATGGGTGTATGGTGACCTGGGTTCGATTCCCTTTGAGAACAAATAGGAGGGAGTTATAAGGTTGACTTGAAGATATGAGTATATGGAGACTTGGTGAACTAACAACTAACCAATAACTTTTACCTATTAAAAAAAAAAAAAACCAATGAAAATGATCATGCCTATTTATTAAAAAGATAAAATATACTCCTTCCGTCCTACTACCACTTTCTTCCGTCTCACGATATGTTTTTCATTTATTTACTTTTATTTTTTCTAAAAATTATTATTTACTTATTATTATTATTTTTATATTATTTTCATGGGTTTTTTTATTTTTCTATCGTATTACTTATATTTTTAATTTTTTTTATCTTTTTCATGTGTTAAAAAATTACAAAAAACATATATTGGGGACGAAGAAAATATTAGGTTAAAACCATCCAAGGAGAAGCCTAATTTGTAGACCAACTCCATAATAAATACATCAAATACATTTTGGTAGATAATTAATTTCCTAAAAAAAACTTTAAGAAAGAGAGTAAAATAATAAATGCCAATCTCAAAAATTTCAGCCAATAAGCACGTAGCATAGTAACAAGCAAGTCTCCTTCCACATCTCTCCGTCGTCCGATCCCATTCTCTGTGCTCTCAGATTTCTCCAAATTCATCACCCAATCATTCTTCTCTCTTTTCTTCTCTTCACAGCGCGCCAAATACAAATCCCACCCCGCCCTCAGGTACTGCTGCACCTCCCCCCCACCCCCCTTACCAACCTTCACACGCACCGAGTGCGTGTTTATGGTGTGTACGATGTTACATGTGTGAAATGCTATGGCGTGAATTGCTACTAGTTTGTTTCCAAGGTTGATCTGTTTTTCGTATTTTGTGTTAACTGATTTCTCTTATGGTGAAAAGCCTTGTTTTTTTGGTGTACGGGATTAGGGTTTTGTATCCTGCTCTGAGGAAGAAGGATGGAGGACAGTCCTGGTGGCCGCGGTAGCCACGACGACGGTGCTGGCGGCGGAGACCAGAGCCCGCCCTCTAGCGTCCGCGAACAGGATCGGTTTCTTCCGATTGCGAACATCGGTCGTATCATGAAGAAAGGCCTCCCTGCTAATGGAAAGATCGCTAAAGATGCTAAGGACGTTGTTCAGGAGTGTGTATCGGAGTTCATCAGCTTTGTCACCAGCGAGTATGTGCTTTCTACTACTTTTACAATGTTTTATTTTATTTAAATTTTGTATTTTGTTCTAATGGTTGATTCAGCTCGTCGTGACTGTTCTGATTCCTGCCTTACTTGAGAAAGACTGGGTCTAATTATTTGAAACAATATGAACTTATAATATGAACCAAGACGTATGTTTTTTGTATAGCTAAAGAAAAGTTATGCCGTCTGCTTTGTATACGTTCATACTCCCATTTTGAAGCTCAAATCTGTGATTTGGTGTTTCATTTTTGTGTGGGTCAAAAGGGGTGGGCTTGTTCTTGTCTCCACTTCGTGTTCCTTGTATCATGCAGTTAGTGTTAAATTTCCTCTTTTCTTTAATAAACCAATGCTACAAGGTTGGAAGATCAGAGAAAGGATTGCTCATACCTCAAATTTCCACTTATACGTGTATTCATCTACTTTCTGTTTATTTTAAGTTGACAATGCATTTGTATTTGCTTTGATGTGCATTTCATTATGCGAGTACTAAGTTCCCTGTCCTGGTAAGGCAGCAATGTGCACACAGTTTGAAAATTGTGGTGTCTATACCTCTGAAATTGTTTCAGAAATCATTACATTTGTGAGCTGCTCTAATTATCCTCTGGTTCTTTTAGCAATGCTACCTGGGAGGTTCATTGATACTGATTCATTTGTAAATCTGTTAGTTTTATCCACCATCAATGATAACATGACCCCTCTTTACAATGTGGCAACTTTAAAACTCATCTGCTCTTGCTTTTATACTGATTCAGGTCACTTTTCTTCTTTGAATCACCCAAAACAATTTTTGTTGATATCTTCCAGATTTCATGGACTACTTAACCCAAAAATTTGTGTTGCAGTTCACATGAAAGTTTTCTTGTATCTATGTTGTTCATTTGCGCCTTATCATTGTTGTGACTCTTTTTCGTGACTTGTTAGTTCTCACTCATTAAACTACTTTTTATTGCTCTTTCCAATCACTCCGAATCCTTTTCTCCAGTAATATGCAATTTATGACATACAACTATGTAAAGTGTGTCACTCCATCAAAAGAAAGTGCTTTTCATTGAAGTAAATGGATTTTGGTAAAGCTATTGTTTTGAAAACCACAGAGCAAACTCCTTTTGTTACTGCTGCTATGCATCACCAAGCTTCTTATCTAAGATTGGCCGTCTTTACAAGTGACATTTTGTACAACATAATCTACCTTATTAGTTATAAACTACTAATGAGACATTCCTTTTGACTATTTTTGCTAATCTACTGTACTGATTATTTGCATTTACTGAAGAACCTCTGTCGGGTTAAATATAGTACTGACTACATACAAGTGGTGAATTCTTCTTATCTGTGCTGGGGTTTGGTTTGCAATTTTTCAGAAGCTTTGCATAATTCTTTTTGTTTTGTATAATAATTAGCATCTTTATGGTAGAGGTTTCTTTGCCTGTTATTCTACAAATGTTAGCTTTACTGTTTTTATCATTTTCGAGATATATATATATATATATATATGACTCATGGTTAGTTGCAAGCAATAAGTTGCTCAAATGTTTACCATGAAAACTTTAGTTTCATCAATAACGTTTGTCCTTGTTTTTTTTTTACTTCTCAAACAGAGCTAGTGACAAGTGCCAAAAAGAGAAAAGGAAGACAATCAATGGGGATGATTTGTTGTGGGCAATGGCAACCTTAGGTTTTGAGGAGTATGTTGCTCCTCTGAAGGTCTATTTGGCTAGGTACAGAGAGGTATCCTAAATTTTCTTATTACATCTAATTTTTATATTCTGTATTGGTTCCATATCTGTTATCTATTGCTCATTAACTTATCTATTTTATCATTCAATGAGAAAACAACAAGATAGACAAATGCTTTTAAGCTTATTCTGGCAATATTGTTTTAACCAGAAGGAAAATGATCTTAAAGTCCAACTAATCGTGTTCTTTTTGTTTCCTTTTTTCCCCTTCTGCTGTGTTATGGTGATTATATGTCGCGGCCTTGATGTTGCAGTTAGAGGTATGATATGAATTAGCATTTTCCATAAGTTCTCTTTACGTCCATGAAATCATAGTGAGTTGTGACCTCTGGCCAGGGTGATACCAAGGGATCTGCTAGGGGTGGTGATGGAGCTGCTAGTAAAGATACTGTAGGGACGCAGTTGGGTTCCAACCCTCAGGTAACTTCCAAGTATTCTTGATTCTGTCTGAAGATGTTGCCGTTTTGTATCACCTACAACAATGTAACTATGAAGCAAACACGTTCCATCTGTGGATGACTTTTGCAGTTTCCTCATCAAGGCTCTTTCTTTTGCAGTTTCCTCATCAAGGCTCTTTCCCTCAAGGCTTTAGCTACTCAAACTCTCAAATTGATTATTGAGTAAGTTCCCAACTTCCTACCCATCTCGAGTTCCATATATGTAAGTGGAAAAAAGATTAAAAAAAGAGCGCTCTTATGGGTCCCCCTTCTTTGTTCTTCACTATCACCTGATCAGCATATGCCCTCGAGTATGTTTCTGTTTTAATAATATTGAGCACTGTAACTTTTTCTGATTAATGGACAAAATCTGGAAAATAATAAAAACTTCTATGTGGTTAGTTTACAAAAGTTTTACGGGAATTTGTTGTACTGTTTAACATACAATGTGTCACAATTTAGTGATTTTCAGGTGAATAACACAAAAATTCAACATTTTTTAAAAATGTGGTATTTCATATAATAACATTATTATTTTGAAGAAGAGAATTATCGTGAACTTGATAAGAGACTCTTCAGTTAACTTCTAAAAAAATTATTTAGCCCTTGAGTTTAAACTATTACTATATACTAGTTTGTGCAAAATAAAAAGTGAACATATTTTTTCGCACATATTCTGGGAATCTCATCTGCAACTTTAGAAAGATTGAAGTTCATTTGTTATCTGTAGTATATGCTCTACAGCTGCTATGTGCGTATAACTAAACGCATAACAAAATGGGATTCACATGAGCTTTTTCTGTGAAGCAGGAAGCAGAACGCAAAGATAGAGTTCCGTTCTGCTTGATTCTTGGTCTCGGATACTTGATCCCGTTTCCTGTACCTGGAAATCTTCTATACGTATCTGAATGAAGTATAGTCATGTGATTATCATTTACTGAACATTCTGCTCTGTTATTGCTTCGAAGAATCTAATTTACGATAATGAGAGTGATTTTCCGTTGCTTGCAAACAGGTTTGATACACTTGTTTTGTTAAAACTTTGTAAGAGTTTGTGATTGTGATCCTTAAGATTTTCATGTACCCTGTTATTTGCCTTAAAGGACAAACATTGTACTTGTACATGTATGTAGAACTAGTTTGTCGTATAATATACACGATTTAGGTCATCGTATCGTATTTGTATCGCATGTAGAGCTCGTCTAACGAGGTAACTATGAACTAGACTTTTTTTTTGAAAGGCAACTATGAACTAGACTTGATCTAGAAAAATTCTAAGTATATGGCCTTTGTTTGTTTGTATTATCAAAGTAAAATTATGTAATGCTGATTGCGGTATTTTTTCCCCAACTATTAATTGTAAATTTTTGAGTTTTAATTGTGATTTGATTATTACAAATTTAACGAGGATTATATTGGTAATTTTTTTAAAAACATATTTGTATAAATTTACAAATAATTCAATATTTTTATGATGATTGAAGAACACAATCTTTAGAGCCTTGTACCATATTAATGACGTATTTACCGCGCATCAGCATTCATAAACTTATTTAAAAATCGAAACTCGGATTTATGTATAGTACAGAATTACTGTTACACGCAATCAGTAGTACTGTGTGTGATCTACAAAATGAAATACTATTAATTGCCGACGTCTCATCCTTCAACGGTAAGTTTGGACTATTTGACAAAAAACTTTGACTCTAATTTATGAAAATTATAAAAGTTTTTATATTTAAAAATACAAATATATTTTTAGATTTTCACTTTAAAAAATTTCATTCTACAATTTTCATCCTACATATTCTACTTAGTATATATACTTTTAAAATATTATATCATGGAAATTATTATACAATTTTCATCCTACATATTCTACTTATTGGATTAGTCTTGTATGCATCAGTTACACGGTGCAACTCAAGTTTATTTTAAAAAAGTTAAACAGTTTATAACTGAAAAGTTAAATAGTTTATTACTGAAAAGTTAAACTATAAAAGATACACTTTTTAGTAATAAACTGTTTAACTTTTCAGTTATAAACTGTTTAACTTTTTTAAAATGAACAAGAGTTGCACCGTGTAACTGGTGCACAGGAGACTTACTCGACTTATTATATATACTTTTAAAATATTATATCATGGAAATTATTATTATATTCTGACGATGCAGATAATAGTAAATATATTGATAGATATGATAAGGCATATATCAATTATGTTACATATTATTATATAATAAAATGATTTTGTTAAATATTTCTCCAAGTAATATTTGCCATTTTGATTAGTGTGACATCAAGTCATATTAAGGTACAACGAGGGCCGTATAATTATGCGACACACAAGCAGCTTTCATGCATACAAAGATCACTGTCATGTGATATTAGCACATTCAAAATTTACCACAAGAATTAAGGTTAAATATTTAATTTTTTTTTATTTCCCCTTAAATCTCAACTCAACAGAGTAGAGTACTTTTTAGTTCTACTGTTTCCACTCCCTCCCCCCCTTTCTCTCTCTCTCTCTCTCTCTAAAAACCCTCAAGAATCCCAGCTTCCAATCTCCTAAACGAAAATCCAGTCGAGGTATTCTTCTTTAACTTTATGCAATTGCACGTGGTTTTCGCGTACCTGCAGACGTTGTATTTCTTGAAATTTTCTGGAATTTACTTGTGCATCGGGTAGATTGTCGACGCTTCTGCTATTAGGGGTAAAAGATTATTTCCTACTTCTATGGATTTTCTAGAAAAGTTGTTGTCGTATCCTTTATTGAATTTGAAGTGTTGATCCAGGAACCGGAATCTCGATTATGGTAGATCAGCAAGATGTCGTGGGTGGTGTCGCCGCCGCGCCTTTGAGTGGCAATTCGCCTAGTAAAAGCCTTGTAGAAAGTATGGGTAGTGAGAATCAGGTTGAGGAGTCCTTTGAAGAGGGAGAAGGAGGGGAAATCATGGTTGAGATTGTGGGTTCGGATGTTTATGTTGATGGGGTCAGTGGGGATAAAGAGGGTAAGCTCGAGTCGGGTGAAGTTGGAGATTTGGAGGACAAAGTTGAAGAATCTCAAATTCATAATGTTTCTGAAGCTAATGAGGTTGGGGAAAGTGTAGTGGGCCCCTCAGAGTCGAAGGATGAGAAACATTTTGTTGCTAGAGGAGAAGTAGACACCACTTTGTGTTTATCCGTTGATGTTCAGGGTGATGTGGTTAGTGCATTGCCACCAAGTGGGGTTAGTGTAGTAAATGATGAGGAATGTAATCCTGGAATTGAAGGCGGGTCTTCATCAGCAGCGGCTCTGCCGAATTCTGAAGCTATAGTGGCATCTCCTATGGTGATTGTTGAAGACAAGATAAACGAAGCTGAAGCTGTTACTAAAGATGGTCACACAAAAGCTGTTCCTGATGAAAATTCTGAGATTGAAGAGAAAAAACAAGAATTGCCCTCAAGTGATAATACTGCCAGCGGTGATCAGTCTTCATCGGCAGTGCCTGCAGTGAATTCAGAAGCTATAGGGGCATCTCTCGTGGTGAATGTTGAAGAAAACATAACCAAAGCTGAACCAGTTACTAAAGATGGCGCCACCTCTGAATCTTTGGATGGTCCCACAGAAGCTGTTCTTGATAAAAAAACAGAGATTGAAGAGAATAAAAAAGTACTACCCTCAAGTGATAATACTGCTAGCCACGATCAGTCTTCATCAGCAGCTACTGTGCCAAATTCAGAAGTTATAGGGGCGTCTCCTATGGCGATTGATGAAGATACTGAAACTGAACCAGTTTTTAAAGATGGTGCTAGCTCTAATTCTTTGGATTGTACCACAGAAGCTGTTCTTGATAAAAAAACTGAAATGGAAGAGAAAAAAGTATTATCCTCAGGTGATAATACTGCAAGAGGGTTTGAGAAGTGTTCATCAGAAGTGCCTATGCCGAATTCAGAAGTTCTTGGGGCATCCCCTATGGTGATTGCTAAAGAGAAGATAACTGAAGCTGAAGCAGTTATGAAAGATGGTGCTACCCATGTGGATTGTTCCACAGAATCTGTTCTTGGTGCTACCCATGTGGATTGTTCCATAGGGGCGTCTCCTATGGCGATTGATGAAGATACTGAAACTGAACCAGTTTCTAAAGATGGTGCTAGCTCTAATTCTTTGGATTGTACCACAGAAGCTGTTCTTGATAAAAAAACTGAAATGGAAGAGAAAAAAGTATTATCCTCAGGTGATAATACTGCAAGAGGGCTTGAGAAGTGTTCATCAGAAGTGCCTATGCCGAATTCAGAAGTTCTTGGGGCATCCCCTATGGTGATTGCTAAAGAGAAGATAACTGAAGCTGAAGCAGTTATGAAAGATGGTGCTACCCATGTGGATTGTTCCACAGAATCTGTTCTTGAAGAAAAAGCAGAGATTCAGGAGAAAAAAATAGTAGTACCCTCAAGTGATAATACTGCAAGCCATGATCAGTTTTCACCGGCAGAGCCTGTGCCGAATTCAGAAGTTATAGGGGCGTCTCCTATGGAGATTTTTCAAGAAAATATAACTAAAGCCGTAGCTGTTACTAAAGATGGCACTGCCTCTGAATCTTTGGATAGCTCCACAGATGCAGTTCTTGATGAAAAAACTGAACTTGGAGAGGAAAAAGTAGTATTAACCTCGAGTGATAATACTTCAAGCCATGATCAGTTTTCATCAGCAGTGCCATCTCATGTGGTGATTAGTGAAGAGTCAAGAACTGAAGATGATGCAGTTACTAAGGGGTGTGCTGATTTAGTGACCCCTGATTCTCTGAATCATCCAAAAGAAACTGTTTTGGATGAAAAAACTGTTATTGAGGAGAAAAAAGAAGTATTGCCATCAACTGATGATTGTGCGAAGTGTGTGGCCACTGATGAAGTTACAGAGCCGTCTCCTATGGTGATAAGCGAAGATAAGAGTATTGAAGGAGAAGCAGTTACTAAGGAGTGTGCTGTCTTAGTGACCCATGAATCTTTGAACCACCCAGAAGAAACTGATTTGGATAAAAGAACTAATATTGAAGAGAAAAAAGTAGTATTGCCATCAACTGATGAATCTGCAAAGTGTGCAGCCACTGATGAAGATACAAGGCCGTCTCCCGTGGTGATAAGCGCAGAGAAGAGTACTGAAGATGAAGCAGTTAGTAAGGATAGTGCTGACGTGGTTACCCCTGAACCTGAGATCCATCCTGCAGAATCTGAAATAGTTGATATTGAAGATGACAAAAAAGAAGTGTTGCCGTCAAGTGATAATTCTGCAAATAGTGATCATGATGATGCAGATTTGGTGATGTCTCATGGAGAAACCAAAGCATCACAGGGTGGTGTTGAGCCATCCGTGGTCTCTCTCAACCCTAATGCTGAAGGTGTAGTAAGTGTTCAGGTTGACGGGATTGATTCTGTTGTTCGAGAAGCTCATTTAGTTGATGCAAAGCTCGAGTCAGATGATCAAGTTGATGGTACTTCTCATGCTGCTTTGGTATCCATTCATGAAAGTTCTTCTGCCAGTGACAGAGGGGAAGCTAAAGGTGAGGCATTTTATTATGTACAGGGTTTCAAAGATGATGCATTAAAATGTTAATATGCTAGATTTGTGTTTTTTTTGTAGGTAATGTCGAATGCTTGGGGACTGATGCAGAGTTAGAAACCGATAGGGCTAACAAAAACCAAAATTTCTCTGATGACCCAAATCAATTGACTGATAGTGGTATTACTGATGTAGTAGACAGTGACAAATCACTCAATGTTGAGATTCAAGAAGATAAAATCGAAAATGAGCAGCTTGTTTCTACAACTCTGGATGCAGTCATAGATGACCAGGATGCTGTGATATCTCAAGACGAAGTTGTGGATGGAGAAGAAGGATCTTGTGAAAAGGTTGAGGAAATCAAATCTGAAATTCCAGCAGTTGATGATTCGGCTGAAAATATGCAGATCTTGGAAGAAGGTGTGCGCTCTGAGGTTAAGAAGGAGGATTTAATGGCTGTAGAAGATCATACTGTGGCCCATGATGCTATTGTCAATTCTGAAGAATGTGGTGTACCTCAAAGTACTAAACAAGAAACAGAAACATCAAATCAAGAGGTTGGTAAGGTTGAGAATATCAATTCAATGCCAAATGAAGTTGCCAGCATTGCACCTGTTTCTGATACTGATCAAGTCTGCATCTCGCCGGAAAGAACAGTAAAGGCGGTACATGTTGAGGAGATCACACGCCTTGAGAATAAGGCTAGTGAAGAAGATCATGAGCCTCAAGAATGCAATGGCTTTGGTACTTTGAAGGATCATGCTTCTGAAACAAAAGTTGATGCAGACTTAGTAGCTGAAGGACCTACTGAGACCGAGAAACCAAAGTTGTCAAGTGAAGAAACGCTAAAGCACACGAGCTCCTTCAGAATGAGCCAATCAGGTTATTTAACACCTCCCGGTGACGAGGCTGATTTTGCCCAATCAGATTTGGTTTGGGGTAAAGTCAGAAGCCATCCCTGGTGGCCTGGCCAGATATTCGATCCAGATGATGCTTCAGAAAAGGCTGTTAAATATCACAAAAAAGATTCATATTTGGTAGCATATTTTGGAGATCAAACTTTCGCTTGGAATGATTCATCTGCATTGAAGCCTTTCAGACCACATTTTACGCAGATTGAGAAGCAAAGTAGCTCTGAAGCATTTCACAATGCAGTCACCTGTGCCTTGAAAGAGGTTGAGAGACGGGTGGAGCTAGGTTTGGCTTGTTCTTGTATACCAAAAGATGTGTATGCTAAGATTGAAACTCAGGTTGTGGAGAACACTGGGATACGAGAAGAAGCAAGCCTAAGATTTGGTATAGATCGGTCTACACAAGCTTCTCATTTTGAACCCGATAAACTCCTCCATTATATCACAGGCTTGGCACCTCGTGCATCTTCTCGTGCTGATCGTCTGGATCTTGTGATTGCTCGAGCGCAGTTGTCTGCATTTTTTAGATTTAAAGGGTACCGTTCCTTAACTGAATTTCCTTTATCTGGAGAATTGCTTGAAAGTGATGTAGATACTGAAAAAGTAGGCGACAAAGTGGTTACTTCACACAAACGTAAACATGTTCCAAAAGACGGTTCTCATTCTAAGGAGAGAAACTTGGTGGAATTAACTGGGGATAGGGAATATTCACCGGAGGTTGAAGACGAGTTTGGTGCTGATGATTCTGGAAAATCAGTTGGGAAGAAAAGAAAAGCGATGGATTCTCTGGCTGAGGGGTCAGAGAAGAGGCTAACTGTCTATGCTGCAAAAGTATCGACCTCAGCGACTCAAGCTCCTAAGCCTTCCTTTAAAATTGGTGAATGCATTCGTAGAGTAGCCAGCCAATTAACGGGGTCCACACCATTGATGAAGGATGAAACAACAATTGATGGCTCTCCGAATGTATACGAGCACTCTGAAAAACAAAGTGCGGTTGTTTCAGCTGAATCTTTGTCTGTGAGCGAGATGCTGTCAAGAATCGAGCTGGTGGCTCTGGATCCTAAGAAAAGGCATGGTTTCCATAATAATCTCCGGGCATTTTTCATGGGTTTCAGAAGTTCAGTAGCTATAAATAGACGAGGTAGAAAGAAGAAGTCTGAACAAACTGTGGGTGGGTCTGGTGAAGAATTCGAATTTGATGATGTGAATGACTCTTATTGGACGGATAGAGTCGTGCAAAATTATCCCGAGGGGCAATTACCGCACGAGGGCGAAAATGGAACTCCAAGTCTTCATATCGTGCCATTTACTGGAGGAAAACCGGTAAAAACGGGACGTAAACCTCATTCTAGGAAGAGATTTTCGAGTTCTGTATCTCCAACTGTGCCCACTGAAGAAGAGGAGAATGCCAAACGACGAAAGCAAGAGTCATCTCCTGCGGAGCTTATATTGAACTTTGCAGAGAGGAACCGTGTTCCATCAGAGATTAATCTGAATAAAATGTTCAGACGGTTCGGGCCTCTGATGGAATCGGAGACGGAAGTTGATCATGAATTGGGTTGTGCTAAAGTGATCTTCAAGAGAGGTTCTGATGCAGAAGTTGCCCGAAATAGTGCAGAAAAGTTCAACATTTTTGGGCCGGTTCTTGTTAATTACCAGATTGGCTACTCGCCGGTGATTTCTGTGAAAATATTGCCAGTTGCAATGCCTCAGCCACAGGAAGATGACACGCTGATGGTATAATGGTACTTATCTTTCTCATTCCCTGAGTATAGTTTTCATAATACTAATATATTATATATGCTCACCTATTCCCTTCAAAGCTACTCGTTGGCTTTTTGCAGAGTATTAAGAAATATAATTTAAACTGTGTAGTGGCTAGTTGAAATGTGTTAAATACATAAATGTCCTGAACTTTATGAAGAATTGTGGGGTGGTGGTTATAATAAAACAAATTAAGGAGAATTATTTATGGGTGTTAGGACACAGCTTTTTGTTTAAGGAAATGAGAAACTTTGCTTGTATCTAAATTGGATAAATGAGAAGCTCAGGTTCCGACTGCGTGTGCTATATTATATAATCCTTATTTTGGTCTTATGTGGTTGGATAATTAAGAAGGCACATCACCATTTAAAAACTATACTCCCTCCGTCCCACTATAAGTTGCTCATGTTGCCATTTTCGTCTGTCCCACTATATGTTGCTCATTTGTCTTTTTTTACCTTTTTTGGAAACTACTATTCACTTCTTTATTATTATTTTCAATATTTTTTACACTATTTCTATTACTTTTTCACTTTTCTCCATCACATCACTTGTACTTTTTCACTTTTCCCATCACATCACTTATACTTTTTCACTTTTACCTTAATTCGTGTGCCCAAAAGGTGCGAGCGACATATAGAGGGACAGAGGGAGTATTTGTTTTTCTGGTTTTGCCAAATTGTTCACATTTGTTTTAGATTTTGCTTATTTTCTGAATAATTTGTATATTCGGAAAGGACTGAAGTGCAAAATTTGCTGTTGAAATTTTTTGGATATGAAATCTGGAACACTAAAAACTCAGGGCAGCTTGTTTTAAATTATTCAATGAGAATGAAAATAAAAAAAAAAATTCTCGTTGCCCTTATATATGGTGGTAATATCATTAGTGTTGCGTTCTAATTTTAAAAAAATTGGACATAGAGGTAGTTGGTTGTGGCATGTGGGATTGATTGAAGAGGATGATTATAAGATGGGAGAAAAATAATCAAATGGGATAATGGTCAACTTTTTTTTAGGAGAAAATTGTGGGTACATCTTTGATTCTCATTAATTACTATACTTGTTATATGTTTTTTCTCATTTCAATTTCCATTAAAGAATTTTCGCCACCTCCAGGTTTGTTTTGGATGTGCAGGTTTCTAGTAGACTAGGTGTACTGTGCTATTTAATATTTTTGAATAGTATCGTTTTTTTTCACTATAAAAGTTTTGTTTTCACTTTGCACTTTTTAGTGAAATGGTGCATATAAGATTTTGTTTTGCCATTTAGTCAAGAAAAAAAACATGCTTCAGAATTTGAAAATACCAAAATCCCAATTGCTCATTCACTATTCATGCTGGTGAAACTTGCAGAATTAAAAAAATATCTCGTTTTCTCTTTGCAGACGTACTTTAATAGGGATCGAGGGGTGTGATTGTTGCGAACGAGAATTGCTCGAGGGGTAGTCTTGAAAGAGGGAGCTGCTGATAGTTGGGATCTGGGAAGGAGGTAACCTGGGATAAATGTTCTTATAGGTATCTAGTGTTCATTTGGTTGTATAAGGAGATGTTATTCTGTTGTATTCAAGGAAATGATAAGGTTTTGATGTGCATTAATTATCATCCATAGACTCTGTTAGTTTTAATTGAATCTAGTTGTTCTTACCATTGTCCAAAAGAACTAGGAAATAATATATACCTTTTGTGTGCGCAAACAATATTCAAATCAGATTTACCATAACAAAATTTACTTTTTATGATGCTTTAATTGATTCAGTAACCTTTACATCGATTATGTGAAATTGTTGTAGAACTATTTAAAATTGTTTTTTATGCATATGCATAGTTACTGTTTAAGAACTAATTATTTTTTAATAAAAAAAAAGGGGGTAGTAATGAAAGATGCATAGTGACAATAATGCTCTAGAAAAAGAACTTACATAATTCAGGTTGATACGACACATATAAAAAAAATTGCCTTTGATAATAAAAAAACATCACATTAGTCGGATCTTTTCATGTTACGTTTGATTTGATTTTCCATCCCCAAAAAGTGAAAAGGTGTTAATCGAAAAGTATAAAAAGGGGCATATTTTAATCAAAATAAGAGATGTAAGTGTAAAAAAATTATAAAATTTACACACTTAAAATAAGTTTCAAAATGAGTGTAAACATTATTAATTATGCACGCTGGCCTTACTAAACAAACTGTCATTTTATGTAACTGTCCCCTAATATTTATATCTTTCTAACATACTATTTCTGATCATCATTTCACATCATTTTTTTGTGTAATGAATATAATAGTGAGGATAATGTGTAAAATTATATTATTGAAAAAATAAAATTAGTTGGTTTGAGTATGAAAGTAATGATATTTTATGTAAATATGTGAATATTATAAATATATACTTAAAACAATTATTTATATTTATAGGGTCAGGTCTGCAAAGTGTTGTGGAATGAATTGGAAAAAAAAGTGTGCAAAATGTTAGAAAACGAAGATGATGTTAAATTATACTTCCTCCGTCCCGTAGGAATTTGCACCTTACGGGACGACACATTTTTTAAGGAAAATTGTTTTATATATAAAATAGTGACATATGAGTAAATATGTGTAAAGGTTTGTGAGTGTGCACGTAAATCAATGTTTCCTTTTTTGGTAGTGTGCAAATTTGTATGAGACGTCCCAATAAGGAAAGTGTGCAAATTTCTGTAGGACGGAGGGAGTATAAATTATGACCTTTTGCAAATTTCTCACTATTTATTTACAATTATTATTAACTTATCTTTTAAAACAATCAATATTAACATATTAAACGTGTCACAATTATTTTTAAAAAAAAATTAAGACATACAAACATTCTACACATTTTTTAATGGCTACGATAAAATAAAACATACTCCCTCAGTTCTATAATTATTTGTACTTTTTTTTTCTGTTTGTCCCGCAATTGTTTTCACATTTTATAAATGAAAATTATTTTTAACTTTATTCTCACAATATTCACATATTTACATAAAATGCAACTACTTTTATATTCAATTCAATTAATTTTATTATTTTAATAATATAATTTTACACATCATTCTACTTTCCTTAAAAACTGTGCACTTACTGAGGTGAAAACACATCTGAAACAAAAAGAGTATTTGTTAATGTCATAGATGTCAAACGGGCTGGCCCTAACCCTACAGGGCTCCGGGCCTAAACGGTCCCGGGTCTTAGCGGTTCATCCTTAACGGACCGCTATATGCTCGGACCTAACCCTAACCCTAGCGGTCCGCTGGCTAAACGGGCCATTAACGGGCTCGGGGTAATTTTTTTTTATAAATTTAAAATTTAATATAAAATAGAACTAATGATTTAATAACTAAAGTTCACACATCCCTAAAAGTTTTGAATTAATTGAGATCTAACTTATTTACTTATTTTTCTATTTTAATATGTAGTTAAGTTATTAGTTAATAATGAATTAGTAATTAATAAAAATATAATTAATAAAGTTTACAATTACGTAACACAAGTGAGGAGAAATCAGGCCAGCCTACAGCCACAGTACACAGGCCCACACCTCCACAACCCACAATCACTTTCAAATTTAATTAACTTATATTATATACTCCCTCCGTCCCGGAACTACTTTCATAGTAGTTCCGGGCACGCGAATTAAGAAAAAGTAAGTATGTGAGTGTAAAGTTAAATAATAAAATAAGAAAAAATGTATTTTATTGACTTTTGTGAATGTAAAAAATTTCTTTTTTAGGTGTGTGAAAGAAGAGTTGGGACGTCCAAATAAGGAAAGTGTGAAAGTAGTTTTGGGACGGAGGTATTATTAATTATTTAATTTAATTAAAAAAAACCGGGCTACCGGGCCAGCCCGGTTAATCGGCGGGCTAGCCCGTTTAGCCGACGGGCTAACCGGTCCGGGCCAAAAAGGCCTGATTTTATACGGGCCGCCATATGCTCGGACCTAACCCTGTAAAAAACAGGGTTAAACGGGCCAGCCCGCTAGCCCGCGGCCCGTTTAACATCTCTAGCATACATAAATTTTATAACAATTATAACATAATATCATTGATCAAAATCTTTGATACTTCTGATGAAAATTTTGATAAAATATTTGATACTTTAAAACTAATTTATGATAACATTATCATGAACAATTTTCATATAAAACTTCACCTTTCTATATATTATTTAGCATATCTCGAACCCCTTTTCCCCAAAAAAATCATTTGCCCTTGGAGGGGAGCAGATTGCTTCACATATTCGTTTAGCCTCCACTTGTCGAAAATTTTCACAACTGATAGCGGAAATCATGACATTATCTTGTTCTGTACCCCGAGCTCCGTGCATAATTATTTGTTACTGGACTACTGGGGGTTGGGTATATTCTTGTTTTTGATGTAAGATTCTCCATGATTTCAAAGTTCTTGAAGTTTCCAGGGCCTTATTTTGCCCATGCTTGTTGTTATTTCACCGGTTCAATGATCAGACTGCTTTCACCATTCTAGCTCTCATAGCTTCTGGTGATTGATGTGATTAACAGCTAGCCCATCTATGCATGGTACTCCACATATATGGCAGAAAGGTTGTTGGTTAGATGATGGAATGATCTCCCAAGACGGAATATTGCATGCAAGCTAGCTTGGCTTTCCACTGAGGACTATATATATCATCGATCGATGCAGTTGATATATGTACTCTCTTACCTGATATCCTCATGAGCCTATATCGACTTTGGGTTTGTTGACTTAGGAGAGAGGTTCGTTGGTTGTGGCCGGTCAGCTGGCATTTGGGAATATCTCTCTTCACATCCACTCTACTTCCCTGCACCTTGTTTAACTGCTGCTTGAAGGGGGGATCTCTGAGAAGACTGTTACTTTCGCAGAGCTACCATGGCGGAGTCCATATGCTCTGGAGTTTTGAAGTTCTTCATGGAGATGGAGAATGTTTCTATAGTATGACGCACGAGCTTCATGACTTAGCTAGTTGGACTGTGCTCGACGTCGTGGGATGGGTGGCTAGAGAGGATTTCTGGGAGGCAATATTTGCTTTGAATTTCTCCATTGGAACATAGATGAAGAAAGCTCAAAATATGAAGATTTGAAGTTTTCCTTTTGGAATTTTCAAAGATTTTAGGTAAGATATATTACACTCCAATTGTTAGTTCTTAATAATTATGAACAAAGATTTATGGAATAATGTGGCTAATGATTTGGGAAGAACAAATATCTTTAGTATCCAATAGGGCTTTAACTGTGCTTATAGCAATAAATAAGCTATTGAATGAAGAAAACTAAGAAAGCAATACATGCACAGAGAATTGCTGAAGTTTTTAGGCTCAAACTTAAGGTTTTCAGATTCTTTATCTGACCTTGAGAGACTTTATTTATAGTATTTTAGGTTACACTTGATTCTTGACTTCAGAATTTTTCTTATCCATGCATTAAATGCATGGATTAAGACCTGAGTTTCTCTGCAGCCGAATATATCCTTATGGACAGTTAGTGACCAATGACATTGAGCCACGCGTATGGTGTCATAAAATCTTCTTACAAAGGATGATTTCCTACCTAAATATGTATGATTTATATGTACTATCTCTACTACAATTGATCTCTTTCCTAACTAAGCCCAATCATTTGTTTGATCTTTGCACGTTCCGGATTGTACGGAGGCTGAAATTCAGACATCTTGTTGGATTTACTAATTTGTCTTGCCCCTCCTCGTCATCCATGTTGTAATTATTCAGGCTCCTCCAGCTTCACTAGTCTAAGGTCGAGGTAATACCTCATAGTCCGGGCCCAGGCTTCGCCTGGCGAGACCGAGACTTTAAAGATGAGTTATGAGACAATTTTGTCTTACCAGATAGATTTGAGAGTCTGAAAAGACCTATAGTATAGACTCTAGAGAGTAATATATAATGTTTCGTGTGTGTTGTTGTAAATGTGTTGGAACTTTTATTTATAAGGTCCCAAATTTTAAGATCTAAAAAATCATCTACACACTTTTTATCTTAGAGTTTTATTTACGACAATTGATCTAAATAATAACGATATTAATTTTACAATTTACACTTAATGCTCTTGTGCTTTGATATGTTCGTTGAAATTAATATTTAATCTTGTCAGGTCCGTGTATCAAGAGATTTGAATCTTTCTGAGGATAAACTTTGGTTTCAATTAGAATAGATCCCAATTTAATGGTAAAATTTAGGTATTATGAAATAATTTTAATCGCAACTAAAACAACTCACACCTTTTAATGAAACAATTCTCCTTTAAATAATACATACTCGTTCTTAATTTCACCGACAAGTTCTAAAATTATTAAACAATAAACTAATTTCACCCATAAATCTTAAAATATTAATTAATATATAGAAGAGTAAGTAGTATTTAATGCATAATTCAAAATAATTACAAATATAGAAAAAGACATTTTTTACAACTTGAAAAATGGACGGAGATTTTTTTTTATATGAATTCGAGTTTATGGTAAATTAAAATTTGTTAATTATCGCTATAATATATATATATACACTATTATTTATAATATTTTATTAATTTTAAAATTTAAATATATTTTTATAATAATGATAATATAAAAAAAATATATAAATAAATTAACAAGAGACTACCGTGAATGAACGAATAAAAATAAAAAATAAACAAAAACACGAGATAAATGTTATTTTTCCAAACTCCGTCGGGTTTGTTATGGTAAATAATTACGTTGATAATAAATCGAAGGGATTCCCGGTAAAATAGGGCAAAATCGCAACTCGACTGCCGTCTCCTCAAACGCCACCAAGTTGATTACACACTTTTGATTTCGTCCATTCTTGTGTTGTTAACCCGTTTCAGAACTAAGCTGGCACGGTCAAAAGCTCGTTTTCTATCGACTAAACTATTTTGCCTTTTGGTAAATCTCAGTTCACACTACCTACGTCTCTCTCTCTCTCTCTTAAACCCTCGAGAACCCCTGTTTCCAGGTTTTTCAAGATCAGCGCTGTTTTGAGGTATCCATTTACTTTTGTTATGTATCTGCAATGTGGGTTTTCAATTTACACACGCACCAATTTGTTTCTTGCTATTTTTGTGAATTTATGACATTACTAGGTTTTTTTTTTTTTTTTTTTTACTTCGGCTGTTCTATTTCTTCAGAGTTTCTAGTTTCTAAAGGTCTGTGCTGTTAAATTTTTAGTTTTAGGATGTATCTGCAATGTGGGTTTTCACTTTACTTCAAGATTATATGGGGCAAGGTTTGTCTGTTTTTTTCCCAGTTTCTAGTTTCCGAAGATCACTGCTGTTGAGTTTTTAGGTTTGGAAAAAATGTATCTGCAATGTGGGTTTTCAGTTAACATCCTCAATATATTTATTGCAATTTTCTTGAAATATTGAGTTCAGCTATTAGGTTAATTTTTTTCCTTAGATTTTTGTCTATATGTGTATCTTAGCTGTGAGTTTGATGCAGAAATCTTGATTATGGAAGAGGATGTGGGTCCGGGTAGTACACATGGTGTGTCGAAGATGCCTTTGAGTGGTGAATTGCCTACTGAACTTCTTTTTGAAAGCATGGGTGGTGAGGATCAGGTTGAGGGGTCTTATGAAGAGGGGGATGAGGGAGAAATAATGGTGGAAGTTGTGGGGTCTGATGTTTTTGTTAATGGTGTCAGTGGCCATAATGGGCATTTGGAGGGTCGTGAGTGGGAGAATAGAGAAGAAAGTACTAGTCAAAAAACTTCAGAGGCTGTTGGTATATGGAATGAAGGGGATGTTGTAGATGAAGAGGTGTGGAATCCCGAGACTAGTGCAATGGTTGTGTCTTCATCAACAGTGGTAGAGTCTGTGGTGTTTAAAGAAGAGAAGGTGGTTAAATGTGAAGCCGTTGATGTGGAAACTATTGTTGGTGGAGAAGTTCAAGCTTCAGAAAAAGAAGAGATATTAGCAGATCTTGCTCAGCTGGGTGAACATCCTCTGATGTTTCATGAGGTTACTAATTCATCAGATGGTGCAAGAGTTGTGCCTTCTGAGCTTGGTGGGATTGATGCTGAAGATCAAGATAATGTTCAGTTTGGTGGGATTGATGTTGCTGTCGGAGAAGTTGTTATTGTTATTGCAACTGAAGGAGAACTGCCAGCTGCTGATAGTCATAAAGATCGAGCTTTTAAGGCCACAGCTGAACGAACAAGCACTAACACTGATTCTGATGTAGACATTAAAATTGTTCATGAAAATGAAGTGTGTGCTGCAGAAAGCGAAGATTCATTTGTTAAAAGGGATGCAATTGTATCCAATGTTCAGGAATCTACATCTGAAGCGAACTTGTCAAATGAAGAAACAGTAAAATTGGGAAGATTGTTCAGAATGTATCAACCAGGCTACCCATCAACTCCAATGAATGAGGGCCATTTTGCGCAATCAGATTTGGTTTGGGGAAAAGTCCAGAACCATCCATGGTGGCCTGGGCAAGTATTTGATCAGGCAGATGCTTCGGAGAAAGCTATGAAATATCACAGAAAAGGCTCTCATTTGGTAGCGTATTTTGGTGAGCGAACCTTTGCCTGGAATGATGCATCAGTTTTAAAGCCGTTCATGCCCTACTTTTCCCAGATTGAGAAGCAGAGTAATTCTGAAGCATTTCAAAGTGCAGTCAACTCTGCATTGGAAGAGGTTTCAAGAAGAGTTGAGTGCGGTTTAACATGCTCTTGTATACCAAAATCTGTTTACATTAAAATCGGGACTCAGGTTATTGACAACCCTGGGGTACGTGAAGAATCAAGCCGGAGGTGTGGCCTGAATCACTCAAGCAGAGCAACTTCGTTCGTACCAGATAAACTTCTTGAGTATATCAGAAATTTGGCACCTTGTACATCTTCCTCAGCTGATCGATTGGATCTTGTGATTGCTAAATCACAGTTATTTGCATTTTATCGTTATATGGGATACCGTTCTCCAACTGAATTCCTTTCATCCACTGGGTCGATGAACAAAGACTACTCTCTGGATGCTGAGCATGATCTTGGAAAATCAGTTTCTCCAAGAAAAAGGAAAGCACTTGATTCCCTATCCAATGGGTCAGATAAAAGGGTAAATATCCATGCTGCCAAATTATCTACCTCAGCATCTCGCCCTCCCAGGCCTTTCCTCGGAATCAGTCAATACGTCAGTCGAGTAGGCAACCAGTTAACAGGACCCACATCACTGGTGAAGGAAAATAATGATGAATTGACTCAGTATCCGGAGAAAACACAAAAGATCCAAAATAGTGCACACATATTTTCCTGGGATTACAGAAGCTCAATTGATTTGAATAAACATGATAGAAAGAGAAAGGCTGAGTCAACAATCGGTGGGTCTGGTGAAAGATTTGAATTCGATGATGCAAATGACTCTTACTGGAAAGATAGAATTGTCCAGAATCATTCTGGAGAGCAACCAAGTCTCATCCAGAACTATTCTGCAGAGAAACTAAGACATGATTGGCAGAATCGAGCTGCAAATCCTCAAGCTGTGCCACACACTGCAGATAACTCGGTAAAAACATGGCTTACGTCACATTCTAGGAAGAGGTTGGAACCAGATGACAAGCAGAAACTGGGGGGTTCTTCACCTGCAGAGCTTATCTTGAACTTTGCTGACAGGGAACGTGTACCATCAGAAATCAATCTAAATAAAATGTTTAGACGGTTTGGGGCTTTGATGGAATCCAAGACTGAAGCTGATCGTAACTCTGGTCGTGCAAAGGTGATATTTAAGCGGGGTTCTGATGCAGAAGTCGCTCGCAATAGTGCCGAAAAGTTCAACATATTTGGGCCACTTCTCGTTAAATACCAGATAGGCTACTCTCCGTTGATCTCAGTTAAAGTCTCGTCCCCTGCAGTACCTCAGTACCCAGAAGGTGAGACTTCCATGCTATATATAGCTTTTGGATATGATAATTATCTGCTCATCACTGAATAGAACACGGTTAATGACTAAATTCATCTTTTATTATCTATGATA
Source organism: Prunella vulgaris (assembly GCA_026898435.1). Taxonomy (NCBI): domain Eukaryota; kingdom Viridiplantae; phylum Streptophyta; class Magnoliopsida; order Lamiales; family Lamiaceae; genus Prunella; species Prunella vulgaris. The sequence continues at coordinate 1,168,355 of JAPKLY010000052.1, read as the reverse complement.
ATTGATGAAAGCTTAGTACTCGCTCTGTTTCATTTTTAGATTGCTAAAAATCCAAAAATAGTTGTTCTTTGCTTTTGTTTTGCCATACCCAAAATGGCCTTAAAACAACTATACCAATTTAAACTAACTCCGTACAAACATCACTTATTCACACCTTATGACACTACGTACCCCATTACACCCTTAAACAGTAATCCAACTTCCCTTACATAAAGTAGAAATGATGAATATACTTTCAACTTTACACCTTTTAATACTAATAAACAACTTTTTCATTAAAACCCTCTTCATTTTCCCTTAAGCAATCCAAAATGGGATGGAGGGAGTAGTACTCATTATGATCTGAATTTTTGTTATGTTTCTGCATTTGGGGAGAGACGACACCCCATGTTAGCTAATGAGTGGGAAGGCATCCAGCATCCTCTTTAGTACCATGTTTATGGGGTGGGATAGCACATATAGCATAGACCATTTCACGCTTTAAATTCCTGGTCTGTGTTTGATTTTACAAACCTATGGTTTCCTTGCATCGTCGAAATATATTATTAGAAATTGCAATGGTCTACTCCTCTGCTAAGCTGTATCAATAAAGGCAACCATCGTGTCTTCTTATTCGTTTGTTTTGAATAAATACCACTTCCTTTCTTTTAAGCAAGCTTGAATATCTGTTTATTTTTATCATCTTTATCGGTTTTATGTTCCTTAAAGTTTGAAGTTCTCTGTTTTCCTGCACAGGTTATCATAACGTCGACTCTATATCGCAAAATGGTTCTTAGAATAAATTGGCGGAAGCAGGTAACCTGGACGATGTCATGGTTAACCGAATTTGATTTATCTAACTAAGCAAGAAGTGCTACTGTGTTGTACTCATTCAAGGAAGATTTGTTTCTCAGCAGAACTAAGTTTATACATTTAACGATCATATTTTGCTTGGTAATTGTGAATGTTTTACTAGAATTCTTGTAAGCCGTGGAGTTCTATTTTCCTTATAATATCAACCATTTTTTATATGTTGGGGAAGTTTTGAATTATTTCTTTCTGTCATGAACATTTTCAAGAGGATAGCTATTCTTACAGTTTATGATTTCTTGTTTGCCTATTTTTTTTTTAATGTATCCAAGTCTTAATTATTTGTTTTTCATCACTAGTCGCATGAAAGATTTTCATTTAATTTAAAAGTTTTAACTTGTAGAGATGTGTGCAATTAGTTTATTTAGGCGGCATGCTTTGTTTAAAAGTTTAAATTTGTAGAGAGATGCTGAATTAATTTATTTTGTTGGCGCATGGTTTGAAATTTTTACAAGGGAAATATGACAAAAATGTATTGTATTTTGAATTATATATTCAATGAAGATAATTGGAGAATTTATGTGACAAGTGATTTAAGACTTAACAAAGATTCTTTGCATTCAATAAATCTTGTTGAAAACTCATTTGAGCTTGTGAATTAAGGAAAAATTTGCATGGAGTTCATCAACACTAATGGCCAACCAGCTGATGTTTTGACAAAAGCTATTTCCTAGTTTAAGAGATTCAAGAAACATGTCAAGATTGCAAGTTAAGGAGGGGTGTTAAAAGATAATTTGCAATAGTTAATGTGGTTCATGATTCGAGAAGATACATTGGACCAAGATGTACTTGAGAAGTTGTATTCAAAGTTGTGTCTTGAAAGTGTCTAAGTTATTAAATTACTTTTGAACAACTCTCTAAAATTATCGATTGCACACTATAAATAGTTGTGCTATCATTTGTAATTTTCAATTCATCCACAAGAAATACAAGAGTAAAAATTAAGAGTAAGCAGTAGCTACTAATTCCTCTTATACAAAACACTCCCACATAAATACTATTCTATTAAATCCCATAAAATGAAAAATTGCTTAAGAGTGATACAATGAAAAGACAAACTATTCTCTAATCAAACCACCACCGCAACAATGCACTTAATCAAACCTCACATGATCCTTTTCTTGGGAAAATTATTTTTTCAGAATCATAATTTCAGGAGAATGGCAAGATAAGGATCACAACTTTTAAATATGACAAATTTAGGACAAATCAGCCCGAATCAATGCAAATTGGACCAATTGGCCAGATTTGAGCGGGATATGGCTAGAAATTAGACCAAACAGGGCCCATTTGATCTAAATTCGGAATGAAATTTTTCTTAATTTGTAAATTTTGAAAGTCTCAATCCTTAAATTGCCATTTCTAAAAAAGTTACAGTGCTAACGTTATCAGTCCATTACTGCCTTTAATTTGCTTAGCCCAGAAAACTATGGTCCTCGTTCTATCACCTACCTTAACTTATGTTCCTAAAAAAAATTTCCTCCTTTTCTTTATTCATTTTCATTTTCATTACTGGCTTACAAGAGCTATTAGTTTATTAGTCAAGGTTTTATATGACATATAACTCTTTTATGGTATTGAAAAATGAAATATGATGTTCCCATTAAATACAGTTCATAACAATGCAAAAAAAGATGATATTATTAAGGAAAAAAGTAAAGAGGACAGAGAAAATAAGCCCACAACCCGGGTTAAGAGAGTACAAAAGGGGTACGTTGGGTCTCATTAAAAATCTCGCCGTAAACCACCCTCGTGGACAAACCGGACGGAGGAGAAAAAGAGTGCAACCAACATAACCTTTCTCCCTAGTAGGGAAGACTCAGAATACAATGCCCTGAACACCGAAATATTCCAAAAAAGCTAAAGAACAAACCCAAAAACACAAACAAAAAACATCCTAGGTCCTAAAGTACTCAACATTAAGATCATCACAAAGGTATCTACACAAAAAAAAAAAAAAAACAGGAGGATCGCCAATCCAAGTCACGGACTCCCTATGTGCAGCAATCGCATGAGTAGCCCTGTTACCCTCCCTGAAGATATGCGAGTACACGACCTTCATGTCCGAGGTTAGGCTCATGACACACTCCCAAAGGCCCCTCACACGCCATGGGATTAAGGCCATTGTCCGTTTCAAAGTATCAATTGCAAGCCGAGAGTCCGACTCCACCCAGACATGCCTCCATCCTTTCCCGTGTGCAAATTTAATAGCCAAAAGTGCCGCAGTCAACTCTCCTTCCAGCACCTGTGACCAGCTCCAATTCGCACAAAAACCAGCCATGAAAAAACTCCGTATGTTGCGGAAAATAGCCCCAATAAAGGGGCCTGCCGACAGCCCAAAGGAGGCGTCCACATTGATCTTCATCCAAGCTGGCGGTGGCACCTGCCACCGAACGGAGCGTACGACTCGTGGCTGCCGAGGATTCAGCTTGACCTGAAGAGAACGGGCGATCATTAAATCAAAAATAGTGCCGTTACTAGGCATGAGCCAGCAGCCACTTCAGCTTTAATCCAAGCAATACATTTACGGGCTGAAGGCTGGATATTGTCATGAACCCACAGGTTCCGCACCCGCCAAACACTCCACATTGATGTGATGAAAATCAGGGACCAAAGGTCCTTCATCTGAGCGCTGAGTGAGATCCCCATGACCTGCACATACAAAGACAGGAAACTAATCCCAAAAGATAAATGCAAGTCAAATAAATTTGCAAAATAACCAATTACTTCCCTTTCAAAGCCACAGTCCGAGAAATATATGATCTAACGTTTCCTCCACCGAGCCACACAAAAAACAAATAGTAGGACCAGCCACGCCAAACTTCATAACCCAGCTAGCCGTAGGAATACGTCCCCAAAGAGCCCTCCAAACGAGAGTGGATCGCGCCCTGGGAATAAAGCACCTCCAGATCCCCGAGAACTTCACAGAAGGTGTAAAATGTTGCCTTCGCACATCATAAATCAGACGAGCAGCTGTCAACCCAGATGTTGATTTGCTCCAAACAGCCCTGTCTTCCCCAACAAGGACATGAACTTGCAAAATATCAGCGACAATATCCTTATGCAAGTGCAAAAAATCCAAACCAAAATGCCAGCAGCCATCAAAATAGAAATCGCCAACCAAACCAGTAAGTTTACGGGACCAACTCTCTGGTATATGAAGCTTGTCAGAAATAACATATCCCATCCAATTATCTGTCCAGGCAAGTAGAGATGTCCCAGGCAAGCTTGAACGTGATAGACTCATTTGCAATACGCAGAGAACGAACACCCAACCCACCCTCATTCAGTGGGGAGCAGACACGCTTCCATTGTACCGAACAAGAGTTATTGCGTTTATGCATATCATCTGTCCAAAGAAAATTCCTCATAGCCGATTCAAGAGAAGAAACTAGTGGTGCATGCCACTTATAAACCATCATAGAATACACTGTTGAGGAGGCAATAACAGAATTGATCAGGCAAAAGCGGCCAGCCATAGACAATAAACAACCCTGCCATCTAGGAAACCTACTCAGAATCCTATCAGCAATAGGCTGCAAAGTAGAAACTCTAGGCAAACCAACAAACAAAGGCACCCCCAAGTAATTAAAAGGCAGGGTACCTTCCAGAATACCCAAAGCACTTGAGAAATGGCGTTTAACATCCACAGGAATAGACTTCCCAAAGTAAACACGCGACTTAGGCGGGCTAAATCTCTGACCTGACATATCCCCATAAATCTGCAGGACCCGGGCAAGACAATCAACATCACTTTTCACCGGGTTCATCAGAATGACAATGTCATCCGCATAAAATAAATAACGAGGCAACTTCCGCAGGGTAGAGAATTCTTTAGCAACTTCCGGAACAAAACCATACTGGAACTGGCACAAATAGAGATTCACAAACGCTCCTAAGCGGGTAGCAAGTATTTTAGAAAGGATCCTAAAGAAAAAGTTATCGATGACGATCGGTCGGAAATCTTGCACTTCAATTGCACCCGGTTTCTTGGGAATCAATGTCAACAGACTGGAATTAAAACCTCTCGGCAAGAAATCATGTGTAAAAAGTAAACCGCCGCATTCACCACGTCCAAACCAACAACGTCCCAACATTTGTGAAAGAAGACACCTGAAACCAACCGTCCGGGCCAGGGGTACTATCCCCATCAAGCTCACAGGCGGCAGCCTTCACCTCCTCAGCAGTAGGAATGACAGAAAGTGCCAAATTATCTGCTTCACTCACCATACTAAACGGCAACGAGTGAAGGGCCTGAAAGTTACGTACAAATCCATAATTATAAGGATGAACCGAAAAATAGACCAATTTACAAATCCATATCTTAGGAAAAATAGCGTATTTTGTTCTTTAAATTTTGTTGACTTTATTTAAATCCTGTTAATTTTGCACTTTTATTTTTCATTCTATGACTTTTAAAAAATTGATCATTTAGTCCTCATGCCGGCTGTTATAGGTCATTCTTCAGGTAACAGTTTGAATTAATTAGGATACTATCTCTACAAGCTTGCAGAATTAGAACATTATCTCCTATATTGGGCAAATTTAGGTCAAATTTTATAAAATGTAAGACAAATAAAGCCCCAATCATGACGAGTATTTGACCTGAATTTTATAAAATTTGGCATAACTTAAAAGATAGTGTCCTAGTATCCTAAAATAATAATTTTTCCTAATTTATATGTACACTTGCAATTAATGTATACGTACAGTCTATTAATTATTTTTGATGTTAAGTATACGTATCATATAATTTCTTTCTTACATAGAGTAATCTAGCAAAAGCTGTCATAATTACGTAACTGCTTTTCTCCATATATAATTACAAGTTTATGTGTATGTACTTTTCTAGTTGAATAAAGTTGCAAAATATAATGGAACATTTAACACCTACCTAGCTATTGTTGATTGAAATGTTACTTTTGAATTGTTTTTCTAGCTGAAGTTTATTAATTAGAGAACCCACTACAAACCATTATCTGAAAGATAAATCAATCGAATAAGGGAAAAATCAACAGTTTATTCTGCTTTGAGGGAATTTCATCCTAAATTTTCCAACTTATAAAAAAATTGTGAAATTAATACTTTTAAAAAAACTAAGATAAACTGTCCAATAAGGGATTGGATTCTCTATTTCATCCTTTGCGAGAGGAGATCTATCGAGTCAATAATATAATACGAGTGAAGTAATTTTCAATTAATTAATTTTTAGGAAAAATAATTTTTTTCGTCCTTTATTTTTCACCTATTACAATTTTGATCCTCTTGATTATTAAAATTTAATTTTAGTTCTTTATCTTTCAAATATATTTGATTTTCATCTCTATCTTTATAAAAATTTAATCTTCAGCCTTTATCTTTACAAAAAAAAATTCAATTTTCATCATTTTTAAAAGATAAAGGACTAAACTTAAATTCTTATAATTAAATGGTCAAAATCATAATAAGTGAAAGATAAACCATTTCCCCTAATTTTTAATAGTTCCCCTCTAACGGAGCTCGACGGTAGCGTATAAATTTATAGAATGAACTTATTTATATCATCATCCAACCTCAAAAAATCAAGACCCTTCCTTGCAAAATCCTCATGGCGGTATTCCTGTTTCTGCTTTCGTGTTTCATCATCGTTTTCATCATTACCAAAACCGGTAAACCAAAAATGAACCTCCCTCCGGGGCCTTGGAAGTTTCCGATTGTCGGAAACCTGCACCTCCTCGCCCGTTCCAATCCCGTCCACCATACCCTAGCCGATTTGGCAAAGAAATATGGATCCTTGATGCACCTCCAGCTCGGCGAAGTTGGCGCCGTTGTCGTCTCTTCCCCTGAAACCGCGAAAGCTTTCTTGAAAACATACGACGCCATCTTCGCCTCCAGGCCATCGCTCCTAGCAGCAGAGATCAACTGCTACGGAAGCAGTGACATAGCTTTCGCCTCCTATGGCGAATACTGGCGACAGCTGCGGAAAATCTGCACGCTCGAGCTGTTGACAGCTAAGCGTGTTCGATCTTTCGGGCGTATAAGAGAGGAAGAAGTTTGCGACCTCTGCAAATGGATAGCCTCGCAAGAAGTATCGAAGATCGATCTTGCGGAAAGGCTCAGCATGGCCAATCTCGCCATTTTGGTTAGGACTGCGTTTGGGAAGAAGAGTGATGAGGTGGGTGCACTCATCGATGTGATCAGAGAAGCTCAAGATTTCCACACTCTGTTCAACGTTTTTGATGTGTTTCCTTCCGTGAAATTCCTGAGTTTCTTCAGTGGGATGAGGAGGAAGATCGAAAAACATCACCGGATTTTGGACAGGGTAACTGATGGCATAATCGAGGAGCGAAAGCAGCGCGACGGTGGAAGGGACGACGATGATGATCTGCTGGATGTGCTGTTGAGGCTGCAGGCTGATCCATCACTTGAAATTCCGTTAACTACTCAAAATATTAAATCCGTTCTACTGGTGAGGACCTTATTTCTTCAAAATGGATAAATTAGTTCAAGGGGTAAGGAAAAGTTACCCTTTCTGATTTTCGTCCTGTTAATTTTCTCGAGTTGAAATTAGATCTATTAACTTTTAATTTTCAATATTTTGGTCCGGTAACTGGCTATTAGAGATTAGACATCCAGTTAATCAGACTCCGACACATGGACGGGTGGATCAAAATGTTAAATTGAAAATTATTGAACTACTTTCATGTCATGAAATCTGAAAGGACTAAAATCAAAGAAAAACTTATCTCACTAAAAGAAAAAAAAAAACTTTTCCAAAGTATAATTCTACGTCATCGCATACAAATTTTTTTTTTTGTGAAAAGATAATTCCTATACTAGTATAACTAAATGAAAATTAATAAAGATTTGTCTAGGAATTTTTTTAATATGGCTACATAATTTCTAATAAAAAATTCCTTAACTGAATTGCCAACAACTTTTCTAATTATATAAACATTTTGGGATTAAAGTTGTTGCAGTGTTAAAATTTGTCACGAATTTGAATTTGTTCTACATGGAATACAAATTTTGATTTTAAAAATATATTGATTTTGGTATTTTTACAAACTTACAAGACCAGAATCATCTTCAAAGATGATTCACTACAAGAAAATTGATCTTTAATGACAGAAATTATGTCATTATAGCTTCTCTAGCTAAAAATCTTTAGTGACATAATATGTCATTAAAGATCATTTTTCTCTTAGTATATATTTTTAATTAGAGAAGCAATATTGACATAATCTTATTATTAAAGGTTAATTTATTTTTTAGTGATTTTTAGATGATTCTGGACCTATAAATTTGTAAAAGGATTAAAATTAAAATATTTTAGGTTTACAGAACTAATATTAAAATGTCTATTTCATGCGGACCAAATTCAAAATGAAGGCAAGTTACAAATTTTTAATCGCAAACATTTTCGTTCCAATTCCATACTAATTCTAACTTGCGGGCCTAGTCATTACCAAGAATTTGTATAAAAACAGGATGGTGCTGCAGTGGAATCATGTACCACGGCTGTTGATTGGGCAATTACTGAAATGGTCAAGAATCCTCGAGTCCTGAAAAGGGCACAGGATGAGGTGAGAAAGGTTTTCGACGGCAAGAATGGCGTCGTAGACGAATCCTACTTCGACGAACTAAACTACCTGAAACTAGTCATCAAAGAGACTCTGCGGCTGCACCCGCCAGGACCGTTGTTGCTGCCCCGAGAAAGCAGAGAGCTCTGCAAAGTTATGGGGTACGAAATACCTGCAAGAAGTTGGGTGCTGGTGAATGTCTGGGCAATCGGTAGAGACCCCGACTATTGGGAGGATGCAGAGAGCTTTAAACCGGAAAGGTTTCTGAAAAAATCTTTTGATTTCAGAGCAAGTAGCCTGGACTACATCCCTTTTGGCGCCGGAAGGAGGATCTGTCCTGGAATATCATTTGGAATCGCGATTGTTGAGATCGAGTTAGCGATGCTTCTCTACCATTTTGATTGGATATTGGCAGATGGGAGGGAACCAGCCGATGTGGATACCACAGAGTTTCCTGGAATTGCAGGAAGGAAGAAATATGGCCTTGGTGTAGTTCCTGTTGTTGCGAGGTCATTTTGACATGGATTTGGTTGATACTAAATGCATGCATGTATGCTACATATTACTCCCTCCGTCCCAAAGGTGTTTTCACCTTCGGGATGGCACACTTTTTAAGAAAAGTAGAATGTTGTGTAAAGTTATATTATTAAAATAATGAAATTAGTTGGATTGTGAGGATAAAGTTAAAGTAATAGCTTCTATTTGTAGGGTATGAAAACAATTGTGGGACGAACGGAAAATGAAAGTGTGAAAACAATTATGGGACGGAGGGAGTAATATTTATTGCAAGTGTAATAAATTAAAGGATCAAGCCATTGGGTTCGTATTGGCGGTCACTAAACACACTGTTTAGACTGCCAAATCGGTCATAAAAATTTCATTTCAAAATTAGTGATCACTTAGGTGGTTTGTTTTCCAAGAAATATACGTTGTCGAGACGCTAAATAGGTTGCTTGTTTTGTTTTGAAATAATTCTATCTATATCATCCTAAGAATTATTATTAGTTGCTACTAAATAACATAAAATAATAACAATTACGGATTACTACCGCTGTTCTGGCAAGCATGCATGAATAAATTAACCTAGGTGGTCAATCAAAATTAATTGCTCTAGCAATTAAACAGTTAAAATAGATTATATAATTTGTATAAACAATCTCACGAATTAAACGGATTTCAATTAACAATTATCAAAATACAAGTTTAAAAATTCCCGAAATTGGAATAGGGAATTTTAACTCTCTATAGGCATAAATATAACTCAATACATAGTCTAAACGAGAAAACATAAAACTCAAAACAAACTCGAAAAACATAAATCTCAATAGGAATTTTAACTCTCTATAGACAATCATTGTTATGCGTAAGCTAACTGCAAAAGGTGACTTTACATCTGTCGGGTGAAGGTGTGTGGGTGGCAAATTGTGGATAAATAAATCGAATTTATGCAAATTGACCAATTAATAATTTATAATAGTTTAAAATATTAAATTTATAAAAAAATATTGAAAAGATCTATATGAATTAGAAATATAATGAATTAATTAATGACTTTTTAAAAAAAACTCTGTTTAGACCTATTAATAATTGTATGAATAAAATATTAATAAATTATAGATTTATAATACTTTAAAACATTATATTCACAAAATAAAAAAAAGCTGGTGAAACATTTATATAAAAAATATGAAATAAAAAAATGAATTGAATAAATCCAAAAATAATTTATACTCACATACAATTAAATACATAAAATTAAAGGTCGGTGGTTCAGTTTCTCAAAAGTGCGCACAATTAATTAATTTCTGCATGCACAGAAATGTAAAAATTTTTCCAATTTTAAATGTCCTATGTTTTTTTTTTCTTTTCTAAAGTGTAAATTATTATTATTATTTATCAAATCGACGGAAATACCTCCTAATATATATAGTTGGAAAAATATTGTTTTTCTGTGACGCCTATGCTACGAAATTAATATCAAAATAGTTCCATAACTTTTTTACTTTTTCGAATTGATTTTATAATTATGTAATGTTTCAATTTAGTCCCATAACTATTTAATGTTCCAATTTAGTCCCATAATAATTCAAATCTAACCAAATTAGTCCTAAATCGCCAGAAATGACTTAAACGACGTCGTTTTACTCACGTGCCGTGTGAGCCAATACGCCGAAAAATAAAACACGTGACCGGCACGTGAGTAAAACAATGTTGTTTTATGTCATTTCCGACGACTTGAAACTATTTTGGTTAGATTTGAATTGTTATGAGACTAAATCATGGATGCAAAAATCGGGCTAGGCGGCTTCGTCCCGACCCGATTTTTGGGAAAACGGTCAGAAAGGCGGAAAACCGCCTAGACGCCGCCTAGGCGTCCCTAGGCGGGCGAGGCGGGGAAGACGGATTTCGACAGCGTGGAGTGGCCGTGGACGGCAGGAGGTGCGTCGCGTATAGCAGCGCGGAGGCGAGGCTGTCTGATGTAGCGCACAGGCATGGGAGGAGGCCGCGGTTGAGGAGCCCACGACTCAAAATAATTTTGAAACCCTAATAAAATAAAATCAGATTCAATTATACCTTCAATTGATAGAGTGGCGTGGCGGTGGAAGGCAACGGGTGCGTTGCGTGTGGCAGCGCTGAGGCGAGGCTGCGACTTTGTCTGATGTAGCGCACAGGCGTAGGCGACGCCGGCGTGGGAGGCGAAGAGGCAGCTATGCCTGGCCGTGGAGGAAGAGAACAAGACTACAAGAGTATAATAGATGGTACAACGTGGATAAGGGTTTCTCAAATTTTAGGTTTAGATAAAGGTCTCATGGGCCATTAATGAAATCTTGGCCCAACTGTATAATTTTATTAATTAAAAAAAGAAAAAAAAAGTAGGCGGCCGCCTAGGCGGGCAAAAAACGCCCGATTTCCGATTTCTACAATCTTGGACTAAATTGAAACATTAAATAGTTATGGGACTAAATTAACATATTACATAGTTATGGGACCAAATAAAAAAAGATAAAATGTTATGCGACGATTTTGGCATTAATCCCCCTATGCTACCATAACCACAATACCTTTCTTTCTTAACAGCGCCGCAAACCTTCCACCAATTGTCGAAACCTTCATTATTATCTCGACCTAAAATTTAAGCGACGTATCCCAAATTTGTGCATATAAAATGAACTTAAAACACCCTCTCATATCCAACCACAAAAATATCTAAATCCCCTCACTATGGAATTTGAATTCTGTTGAAAAAACATGTTGTGTCGAAAGGATAATACAACTGTAAAATAAAACAAAAAGGGAATACAGCGGGGGAAGAACAATTAATACACGGAAAATAAAAAAATATAATGAAAATAAAAACAAACGCCGAGTTGAGGAGACCTCTTCCCGCAAAGCGAATATTTCCCGGTGGTGCTCTTCGGTTTGGAATAGCGCTCCCAAAGGTAAAATGACGTTACGCCTTCAAGTGTGCAACACCGCAGGACTTGAAATTCCGGCGAACAGAAGGACGTTAGGACTAGACTGCACCTAGAAGCTATATGCAGAGTTTTGGACAGAGAGATAGGTGTGTTGTGCGTGTACTTTGTATGAAATGAGGACACCTATTTATAGGTGAACCTCCACTCGTAACGGGGGGAAAACCGTGTCAACATTAATGCTGATGGATGAATTTTGAGGAAGGTCAGCAGTTATGGAATTGATTTGCAATCAATCCGATTGACCTGCCATAAATTATTATTGCATGTATTTTTGTGCTAATACGAGTTTGTCAGAGCTGAGTCAGCTTAGGTTCATTGAACCTGGCCAGTGCTGGGTCATCTAGACGTCAGCTTTAGATTCATCGAATCTGTACTTACGAAGTCAACTTTCGGTATGGGCTTGACCCATTACCGAATTAATTATGCTGAACCACAAAACTTTTGTGTTCTAAAAAATTAGATGGACACCAGACCCAAGACCCAAGTACACCCAAAGTCCAATTGTCAAGATCCAAGTCCAAGTCCAAATCTATGGGCACGGGCTTAGGCTCGGCGCGCGCGCGTGAGTGTTGCAATTTTGATTGATAAATCAATCAACTATAGTTTGATTGACTTCGTTGACTTCTTACTAATATTAATTATATTAGTATTCACATTTTCAAATGTGGGATGAGAATTAATTACATAATTAATTCTCTCCCTAATTCAAAATTTTAAACTTTGATTTGTTGACTCAATTTCTCACGCACAATTAATTGGTTTTGTGAGTATTAATACATTAAATTCATCTATTCCGAGAGTAGATCGCACTCGTACCAATTAACATCCGAGATAATAATTTTAACCTCTTCATTTTATTGGTCAAACAATACCAATTAAGTATTTGGACAGGTAACTTGGAGCTTCGAACCTTCCATAGTCCAGCTAACTGGATACACTGGTGGCCTAGTAGACACAATGTCTTGAACTATTCCACCTTAGCGTGTACCGAGGCAGTGAGCAGTGACACAATACAGTCTCTACGTATTTCTTGTTCTCACGTTTTTGTCCGTTTCGGCCATGGACACCCTTTGGATTCATAAGTGTTTAATATGCAATGATATTTGAAGTGACCTCTCACTTCACACTTACATAGATGAAACCCCCTTAAGTATCCCGTAATACTCTATCCTTACTAGGACTTCTAGGATTCATTAAAAGTCTTCAGACTTAACCTACTCCACCTACAGGTTCTATACCTTGGTGTACTATTTTCTAAGGAATGGTCGGATTACCAAGCATTTCGTCTAACTTCCACAACTTAGTTTTCCCGTTGAACCAAGATCTTGGGATCTTTAGTCAACTTGGTTAGGTTACCACTGCTTTAATTTGTTCGGTGGATTTAAGACCCATTCCTTTTGACAGTTTGGACATTTGATCTCGATTTATACTATTTGTTAGAGGATCCACTAGATTATCCTTAGACCTAATATAGTCTATGGATATTACACCACTCGAAATCAATTGTCTAACGGTGTTATGTCGTCGACGGATGTGTCTAGACTTTCCGTTATACATATCGTTTTGAGCTTACCAATTGCGGCTTGACAGTCGCAATATACCATTATAGTGGGTACTGGTTTATTCCAACATGGAATATCTTCAAGGAAGTTTCGAAGCCACTCAACTTCTTCACCAGCTTTATCTAAAGCTATGAACTCAGATTTCATGGTGAATCGGGCTATATGATTAAGGTTATATTTGCATCAATTTGTGCTCATTTAGAGATAATTTTCTGAAATTTTGAATGCATTTAGGGATTTAATTTGATTAATTGTACTTGATTCTCAAAATATTAATATTGTGAAAATTTTAGAGAAATTTGAGATAAATTCATCAGATAATTAATTAAATTATTTGGCCTGATTTTAAGGCATTTGAGGATTCATTTGTCATTTTCAGAAAATCAATTCCTGTGTGAGGGGCCCACCCACAAAAGCCCAACAACCGCAGCAAGCATCAGAAATTCACTCCCACCCCCGCACAAACCGACTCTCACACGTCTGCTCTGTACCGGAAACGACCCGCCTGGAAACGGGAGCTCATGCCCAGCCATTAACCGCCTCCGATCAGTTTCGCCGTTCGTCGCAGCCACAGGTCCGCGTCGCCGGTTAAAAGCCACCTCCGCTGAAACACACCGCCGCCTCACTTCACCCCTGCCACTGCATCTCTCTCAGCCGTGCGTCGCAGCGCGACACCACCTATCGATCCGCTCAAAGCCGCTGTCATTGACTTCGCCGGAGCCGACTCTGCCCAGCGCCACAGCTACTCGAAGCCGTGTCTCTGCAATTCCCGACCTGCCACCGTTCAAACACGCCGGAAAATTCTCGCACCACACACGCAGTAACATGTTCGAATCAACCAGAAAACCTGCTGCCGGAATTGCTCTGGCAGCCGCAAGACCTGCCGTCCGATTGAATTCCGAAACGAAACCGCCGTCCATACACCGGAAACCGTCTGCCGTAACCGTCTCTTGTTGCCGGAATGAAGGAAAGAAGGTTGGGCCCAATTACTCATCTAAATTAGTAAAGACCAATTCTCCTTTTAATCCTCTCGGGCCCAGCTTTATTTCCTATTTAATTCAGGCCCACCTGATTTATTTGGCCCATTTTGCTGAGGAATTCTTAATATATCCAGGGTTTTCCACGAGAATGAATATGACGCTTTAGATTAGTTGAGGCAGTAGGCTCTAGGGCAGTAGGTTTGAGATTATTCACGTATTAGGAGTTAAACAATAGAGATTAGAATTTGAATTGATATTGATTTCTTCACGTGCCTAGGTTTAGGGATTGAAAAATACAATTCTTTGATTTGAGATTTCTAAGTGATTTTGATTATTTTGGTTAAATTTCAATTTGAAGTTCAATTTAGCTTTATACAAGTTATTTCCATTAAATTCATTCTTAGTAGTATTACGCTCAATCTTTTATTTGATTTATTTACATGATTTTGAATAGTTTACTCCTTGATTTTAAATCTAATATGTCTTTTGTCTCATTTATTCTTGTTATGCAAGTCTTTGTCACAATTAGTTTTAGTAATTCTTATCTTATTTTTAGTCAATTTATGTTATCTTCAATTATGCATGTTGTCTCAGTTAGTTTTGTTCCCTAATTAGCTATGAGTTAGGTCTTTTGCTTTGGGTGGAATTCACTCGAAGCATGCACGTTTTAGTTTAGATTATTATTTTAAAATTCTTGCTCTATTTTATTTTTGCTTCATTTTGTAGTTAGTTAGAAACTAAATCCTGCAATTTCATTTTTGTTTATTTTATTCCACAAATCACACAAATCTTAGGATTATTGTTTAATTGCTTCACATGGATTCGATATTTATAATTTGGCCAGCTTACCACTACAAGATCCTATACACTTGTAGAAAAATGCATTTGTGTGCGAACACAAATCACTAGTCAAGTTTTTATACACGTTTGTTTTGTAGATTTCCAGGACACAGCAGCTCCTCATATAGTGAAGACATATCCACTTGTTGAGAATGACTCTTTGCTGTCTGAGATCCAGTTGGCATCACTATAACCTTCGAGTACAGCTGGATACCTGGTGTACTGTAGTCCAAAGTTTAGAGTGTACTTTAAGTACCTCAGAACTCTTCTCAGAGCAATCCAATGCTCGTGACTTCAAGTGTGCAACACCGCAGGACTTGAAGTTCCGGTGAACAGAAGGACGTTAGGACTAGACTGCACCTAGAAGCTATATGCAGAGTTTTGGACATAGAGATAGGTGTGTTGTGTGTGTACTCTGAATGAAATGAGGACACCTATTCATAGGTGAACCTCCACTCGTAACTGGGAAAAAACCGTGTCAACATTAATGCTGACAGACGGATTTTGAGGAAGGTCAGCAGTTATGGAATTGATTTGCAATCAATCCGGTTGACCTGCCATAAATTATTATTGCACGTTTTTTTGTGCTGATACGAGTTTGTCAGAGTTGAGTCAGCTTAGGTTCATTGAACCTGGCAAGTGCTGAGTTATATGGACGTCAGCTTCAGATTCATCGAATTTGTACTTACCAAGTCAACTTTCGGTATGGACTTGACCCATTACCGAATTAATTGGGTCGAACCACAAAAAATTTATGTTCTAAAAAATTAGATGAACACCAGGCCCAAGGCCCAAGTACACCCAAGTCTAAGTCCAAGTCCACGGGCTCGGCGCACGCTCGTGCGTGTGGCCATTTTGATTGTCAATCAATCAATTATAGTTTGATTAGCTCGTTGACTTCTTACTAATATTAATTATATTAGTATTCACATTTTCCAATGTGGGATGAGAAATAATTACATAACTAATTCTCTCCCTAATTCAAAGTTTTAAACTTTGATATGTTGACTCAATTTCTCACTCACCATTAATTGATTTTGTGAGTATTAATACATTAAATTCATCTACTCCGAGAGTAGATCACACTCGTACCAATTAACATTCAAGATATTAATTTAAACCTCTTTATTTTATTGGTCAAACAATACCAATTAATATATTTAATATTTAATTAAATATTAAATATTTCCAACAAATTCTATTCGTTCCTCTTCCTCTTCCTCACCCTTATCCTTATCCTCACCGTCTTAATCTTTTCCCACCCTCTTTGCAATCCAAAGCCAAAGTTGAATTGAACAGATTTGGATTGAGATCTGGTCAATTTGACCTCAATTTGTCCTTATTTTGTAACATTTAAAAGTTATAGTTCTTAAATTGTAAATCTGAAAAAAGTCCTCATTTTGTCAGCCACGTTTCTTATTTGGGCTTTTCTACGGTCAGGAAGGGGTTTCGCCCTTCCTGACGTCAGTAAACCAATAGAATTTTGACAAATAATATTACATTGCCCTAGGCGACATAGTTTCGCCCTAAGCCAAAAAAATAACTTTTAAAAATTAGAAAATAAAAATTACTGAAATAACCTTTTAGAATTTTTTAAAAGTTATTTTTTTTCTAATTTTTAAAAGTTATTTTAATTAAAATATTATTATATCTTAATATATTTTAATCAAATTAAAATTTATGTTTTCAAAATTAATTCTTACCCCCATTGAGATCGGGCCCAGCCCGGCCTGAGCTCGAGTGGCCGTACGGGCCTAGCGGGCCGGGCTAAATAGACCCGGTTCTTTTTGGGCCTGTATTTTTTGGGCCCATATTTAAAAAACCAGGGTTTCAGGGCAGGATGTGGCCAAAAAATACAGGCCCGAAAAGAACTATTCCTATTTAGCCCGGCCCGTTAGGCCTGTCGGGCCACTCTGGCTTAGGTCGGGCCACTCGGGCTCAGGCCGGGCCAGGCCCGATCGCAATGCGTGTAAGAATTAATTTTGAAAACATAAATTTTAATTTGATTAAAATATATTTAGATATAATAATATTTTAATTAAAAAGATAATTTGGTAATTTTAATTTTATTTAATAATATTAATTAATTTTTTTAACAGTGCGATCGTCTTATGCATAGTGCAATCGTCCTAGTGAAAAGTGCAATCACTTCAAAATAATATTGTACGTTAGATTATGAATCTAACGGTATTTAGGGAGTTTACTGACGTCAGGAAGGGCGAAGCCTTCCTAACCATAGAAAGACCCTTCTTATCTTCTTATTTTGTCAGTATGAAAAGTTACGATCTGAAAAAATATTTTTTCTCATACTTTCCTAAAAAGTGCATACCTTTCTTACTTTGACACGCCTCCTAGCACAGTCGCTAGTTATGGAAACACAAATAAAAGACTTTATGAAATACCACGGAATCTTTTGTAGGAGATAGTAGCTTGCCCTTATCTTTCAAGGAAATTTTACTAAAACCCTCCTACGAAACACCCACCTCCCAGGCCCCCCCCTCCAAATGAAAAGTCATTGTAGCTTTAGATTATGACAGGAAATTTGATATTTAGTGATATCAGTCTTGTCATTAAGAATTTTTATTTAGGAAAAATTAGAAAATGATTCACAAAATTGATATTAACTACAAATTGATTTTGTGCAGAAAAAAAATATGCTTCTTTGCAGAAAAAAATGTGCTTCTTATGAACCAATTTGTAAATATAGTGAATTTTTTGAACCAATATTATTTAGAATTTAGAAAAACTAGAATACCAGAATAGGACATTAATGTTGTTACTAAAAATCAATTTTCTTGCAGTGAATTTTATTATTTTACTTATTACTAATATTAAAAAATCATCCCATTTTGACCCAAAAAAAAGTAAAGAAAAATATTGTTTTATGTTACACAAATTTCTTATTTTGGTCATTTTGACGGTGAACTTCGATTCTGGCATGGTGGCTGCATTTCAGTTTCCAGCGTTGGTGGGCGGATGAACTCCAGGCACTACGGTGTGAAGACCACTATACAAGATTGGTCGCTATAAGCCTGTGCAATTCTCTCACTAACAACCTGAGTTTTAAGTGTAGAGTTAAGTCTTCATACATGGTATTAGAGTCACCTCTCTACTCGATGTTTGGATCCACCTGTGGAACCACGTGTCGAGCCTGAGGAGTCTCTTACGTGAGGGAGGGTATTAAGATATCCCACATCGGTAGTGAGTGTGGTCTTGGGTGGGCTTATAAGCCTATGTAATCCTCTCACTTACAACGTGGATTTTAAGTGTAGAATTAAGTCTTCATACAGTAGCATATAATAAGCTATTAGGCGGCAAAATTGAAAAAGTTGTCCAATATTAAATGCCTATATATGAAGACCACTATACAAGATTAATGGTCGCATATAATAAGCTAAATTGAAAAAGTTGTCCAATATTAAATGTCCTAAGTTTTTTTTGAAGTGTAAACTATTATTGCTCCCTACGCCAATTAAACTTCCTCCTCTTTAAGAATGGATACGGAATTTAATGAACATAGTATTATATTAAAAAGATATATAAAATAAAAAAATTAAAATATTGTAGGCTCAAAATTTTATTTATAAGCATATTTTATTTTTTTAAAAAAATTTTAGAAAAAAAATGGAAATAAATTTTGTGGATATTATTTATCAAATCGAGGAATATACCTCCTAATATAGTTGAAAAAATATTGTTTATCTGTGAAGTCTAAATAATCTACCATAACCACAATCCCTTTCTTTTCGTAACCAAATCTTGCAATAGCCCCGCAGCCTTCCACCTATTGTCGTAACCTTGGAATTAATACAAAAATCGTTTCATAACTTTTCTATTTTTTTGATTTAATCTCATTGTAAGCATACAAAAATTGCACCCAATTAAATAATGGCACGTGTATAAATTAAATAAATATCAACATAATATTACTAATTTAATTTTGAGAATTTATCAAATTAATTCTCTAATTAAATAGTAAATTGATATTTATTGTACACGATACAAGTCATTATTAAATTACTAGTCTCCCGGTACTCGTAAATGTCAATAAATGGCTGATTTGCCCAATTTATGAAGACGACGGAAATCAATCAAGCCAAATTTGGTTGATTTGTAAATGATGCCAATCAAATCAGCATCAGCCAATCATATTGCGCCACATGTCAGCGCAAGAAAGGAAGATTCATCCCTCTGATCAGACGTTTCCAGCCGAAGATCAACTTGAAGACTTCAAGCGTTCATCGCCGTCTTCAAGAGTTCTTCATCAAAGTTCATCTACAAACGCACTTTGATCCAGGAGCAAGGGGCTAAATCCCTCCGATCAAGCGTTTCCAGCTCAAATCCACCTCAAAGATTCGAAAATCGTTCTTCGTCAAATTCAAGACTTTCTTCACAAAAAATCTTCCAAAGACCAACACTCGATCCAAAACAAGACGACTCCGTCCTTGGATAAGCGTTATCAAGTCAAAGCTGACTTCAAAGTCAAAGTCAAGACCAAAGCCGAGTCAAAAGTTGAAGGAGAATCAGAGGATCATAGCTAGAGAGAACCCGAAAATCAATAAATTCAATTGTATATCAATATCAAGTGTTAATAATATTTTATTATTTTACACAAGAATTGTTATCACACTCATAATTATATAATATTTTAATTTAGTTCCACAATAATTTAAATATAACCAAATAAACCCAAATCACCGAAAATTAAATGATATAAAACGACGTCGTTTTACTCACGTGCCGGTCACGTGTTATATTTTCCGATGAATTTGGCTCACACGGCACGTGAGTAAAACGACGTTGTTTATGTCATTTCCGGCGATTTAGGATTAATTTGATTAGATTTAAATTGTTAAAATTGAATAATTGAGTTAATTATGGAAGTAATTCATTCCATCCAAAAGTCATGTAACTTCTCAAAACAGATATAAAAGTTACGAGACGATTTTGCCTTTAAACTCTGGCATTTGCTTTAATTCCCATTGATGAATCAGGTATTAGATTAAAAAGGAAAGAGAAAAGAAAGTAACAATGGATCAAAAAGAAGTGCTCCACAACCCGGAGATAGGAAGTAAAATAAGCTGGATTAGTTGGGTCACACTAAAAACCTAGCCATAAACCACCCTTGTGATCATTTAATTCGGTAGGCCATTGATATATACACATTTATCTATAACTATCTAATAACAAAATGTTATTCCTTTTCTAGAAACTTTTTTTAACAAAACTTTTTTGCTTTCTAAATTTGTATTGTTAAAAAAAATATAAGTTATTAAAATTTGTAAAGTCTTTTCAACTTTCTTAATAAATGAATTAGCTATTATTATTATTATTATTATTATTATTATTATTATTATTATTATTA
>JAPKLY010000052.1:1081350-1147711 GCA_026898435.1 Prunella vulgaris | reverse complement strand
TATTATTATTATTATTATTATTATTATTATTATTATTATTATTATTATTATTATTATTATTATTATTATTATTAAAAAATGAAACACATATAAATAAAACAATGAGCCTCTTAACCTCCCCTAACCAAATATCAATATAGATATAAATGATTTTTTTAACTACCAAATAAAAATCATTTGCATTCTCTTGCTCTCTTTTTAGTGATATTAATTAAAAATTGATACGTAATTAAATTAAAAAAGCCAAAGAATATCTATCAAAAAATCCTTTTACATTCTCTAATCATTAAAACAATTTTATTGATTGTAACTGAAACAAAAATTATATATCTATCTATACATATATAATAATAAAATTTTGGACCGAATTGGGCCCAAAATTCTTTTTACTTTTTTTTAAATTTTAAAACTATTCTTATACCATATCATATAGTTTAGGTGGCAGTAATTTTCTTTTTCCTTTTACTCTAGGTTACAAGGTTCAAATCCTTGCACCGATATTTTTTTAATGGGCGTATATTATTATCTGCACATGACAAACAAAAATTTGTTAGTGATTGAATCAATAAAAATGTATTTTCAATGATCCAAAGATTAAGCAAGTCATACTCTGTATTAGTCTATAATAAAAGATAAATATATTTTTATAATTTTATCTTATGTATGAGAATACATTGTATTAGATAATATTATAAATTAGATAAAACTTTAATGAATTCATATTTTAAAAGAAAATACAATTTAAATAGTAAAGTGAAGCTTTGTCCCAATTATAAAATCAACTCATAAATCACTCTATTTTTAAACAAAGTGAATTCACACATATTCGGGAAATATTAGTAAGAATTAAGATTCATGGTATATAATATTTTTATAATATAATAAAAATAAAAATTTTAAAAGATATATTAATGAAGTTTAATATGGATTTTATTTTTCATAATGGTAAACTTTTGTTGTATAAAAAATTATTAAAAGTTTTTTGTTATAAATATTTATAAAATTCAATATAAAATAAATTTATTTGATTGATTAAACTATTTTTTTAAAATAGATAGTCCAATAAGAATTTTAAAATTTTGTTGATTAATTAAATTAATATGCTTAACAAATTAAAATGTGTGCTCATATAAACTCATATATATTAGTTTAAGTAAAAATTAATATTAAAAAGTAATAAAATAAAATAAATATTTTAATTTAGTTTTAGTTAAATTTTTTGTTTTGATATTAAAAGGCTCATATTTCTTAAAAATTGTTAATTTACACATCAAAATTTTAAATAGCAAATTAACAACGGGTCATAAAATTTAACCACTCTCTTTGTCCTAGAAGATATTATATAGTTAAATTTTGTGGAATTTTTGTATATGAGTTAACTTATAGTATTTAAATGAATAAAATAGTTTTTAATAAGGGTAAATTGCTCAATTTAAGTAAAAAAATGTCTTTGAGTGTAATTATTAGTAGAATGTGATGCATTTTAGGTTTGTGAATAATGAACGGTGAATTGTGTAATTTTTTTTTTTAATATATAAAGTGATATATAAGAGAATTAATACTTGACATTGTAATTTTAAATTCATGCATATATAAGATAATTAATGATATTAATAGAATTAAATTTTTATTTTTAAATATCGTTGATCGTGCATAGCACGGGTGAAAATACTAGTGTTAATTAATAACAGCGCATTAAGACCTTCAGGTAATTACTGTTCTTGTACCTCCAATTAAATCAACAAAATTAAATATCCTAACGGTAGGGGCAACTTTTAATATTCCTGTTCATGTACACATGTTAAATTAATATGTAAGGAAATGAGTACACAATTCCTAGTTAGATTTTTCTCCATTAGAAGAAGCATTCGCTGTCAATAATTTAATAAAAGTTTGACACATCATCCTACTTAGCTCTGGACGATCTAATTTTGTAATGAAATAAAATAATTAAGATTTAGAAAAAAAAAATATAATTAGTGAAACATCATTTTATATTATTTTAAAATTCACATTTTACATATTTTATGTATTTAAACTTGCATCATATATACATTAATTTAATACTCCCTCCGTCCAGTAGGAATTTGCACCATACGGGAGGAGACATTTTTTTAAGAAAAGTGTGTTTTATATATAAAGTAGTGGTATATGTGAAAATATGTATATAGGTTTGTGAGTGTGCACGTGAATCAATGTTTTCTTTTTTAGTTGTGTGCAAATTTATGTGTGACGTATAAATAAAAAAAGTGTGCAAATTCATGTGGGACAGAGGGAGTAATTCATAAACTTAATAATTATATTTGTTTTATTACTTAAAAATAAAATATTATTCATGGTAAATTTTGTGTCTCCCAAAAACCCTATTTGCTCGAACCTTTTCTTTCTACCTAGCCCTCGGACTGAAGGAGAGAGAAAACACAAAACCATTGAGGATAGACAAGACAAAGGAAGCATTGGGGATTGAATCAGAAACCATTACTGAGTACATATAATCAAGAATTCGAAAAACACTGAAATTGATAGGAGAAAGGGCGCACATAGATAATATGGAGAAAATTGTGGATAACACGAAAATAAATTAATTTAAAAGATATATATTTTTATAATTTTAAATTAAAGGGTATTTTTACTATTTTATACTAATTAATTTAATTTATTAACTGGACGATATAATGCAATTGTAATATGCATAGGGCTCATTTGGTTCGTAAGATAAAAATACCTATCTGTCAAAAACATGCATATTTTTTTACGGACATATATTTTTATCTTACGAACCAAATGAGCCCATAGTGTAATCGCCTTAATTATACTGAGTGCAATCACTTAAAAAATATATTATACATTAAATTATAAATTTATTAGTATTCAAAAAATCTACTGTCATTAGGAATAGTGAAATCTTTTTGACCATAGGAAGATCCTTTTAGTTTGGTTTGCATTTGAGTTTTGATAATTAATATGTACAGTTTCTATTTTAGTTTGTTGACATGGAGAGTCTGCTTATTTGAGCTTATAAGTTGTTCAGAACTTTATAAGCATTCTCATTTGATAAAATAACATATTTAATAGTGTATAAAATTTTAAAACGAGTCTTTATAGGCTGCAATTTATAACCTGCAACAAAATAAATTAAAATATTTTAATTTATTTGTTTTATTGGCCTCAAATTACTGCTCTATCAAGGGTGAGTTTGAGGGATTAATACCAAGATCGTCCCATAATTTTTAACTTTTTTAATTGGGTCTCATAAATATATAATGTTTCAATTTAGTCCCATAACAATTCAAATCTAACCAAATTAGTCCCAAATCGCCGAAAATGACATAAAACGACGTCATTTTAATTACTCACTTTTCGGTCACGTGTTATATTTCCGGCGAAATTGGCTCACACGGCACGTGAGTGAAACGACCACTATTCAAAATTGGTCGCATATAATAAGCTATTGGGCGGAAACATTGAAAAAGTTGTCCAATATTAAATGTCCTAAGTTTTTTTTGAAGTGTAAACTATTATTGCTCCCTACGCCAATTAAACTTCCTCCTCTTTAATAGTGGATCGGATACGGAATTTAATGAATATAATATTATATTAAAAAGATATATAATAAAATAAAAAAAATAAAATATTATAGGCCCAAAATTTCTTTTATAAGCATATTTTATTTTTAAAAAAAATTGTAGAAAAAAAAGTGGAAATAATTTTTGTGAATATTATTTATTGAATCGAGGAAAATACCTCCTAATATAGTTGAAAAAATATTGTTTATCTGTGAAGTCTAATTAATCTACCATAGCCACAATCCCTTTCCTTTTGTAACCAATCTTGCAACAGCGCCGCAACCTTCCACCTATTGTCGTAACCTTGGAATTAATACCAAAGTCAGTACTATAATTTTTCTACTTTTTTGATTTAATTCTATAACTAAATAATATTTTAATTTAGTTTCACAATAATTTAAATCTAACCGAATAATCTCAAATCACCGGAAATGACATAAAACGATGTCGTTTTACTCACGTGCATGTCACGTGTTATATTTTCCGGTAGAATTGGCTCACACGGTACGTGAGTAAATCGACGTCGTTTATGTCATTTTCGGCGATTTATGACTAATTTAATTAGATTTAAATTGTTATAGAACTAAATTGAAACATTATATAATTATGAAATTAAATTAAAAAATTAAAAAGTTATGGAACGATTGTGATACTAATCCTTCGTAACCTTCGTTATTTTCTCGACCTAAAATTTAACTGAAGTGACATATCCCAAATTTGTGCATATAAATTGGCGAATAGAATGAACTTAAACACACCCTCTCATATAATATCTTAATCTCCTCACTATGGAATTCGAATTTCATTCATTCCTCTTCCCCATCCTCATTCTCTTCTTCTTAATCTTTTCCCGTCCCCGTCGCAATCCAAAACCGAACCTCCCTCCAGGGCCACGGAAGTTGCCGATCATCGGAAACCTGCACGCCCTAGCTGGCTCCAACCCTACCCACCGCACACTAACCGATTTGGCAAAGAAACATGGACCCTTGATGCACCTCCAGCTCGGCGAAGTCGGCGCCATCGTCGTCTCGTCTCCGGAAACTGCGAAAGCCCTGTTGAAAACGCACGGCCTCGTCTTCGCCTCGAGGCCATCGCTCCTCGCCCCTGAGATCAACTGCTACGGAAGCACGGACATAGCCTTCGCCCCGTACGGCGAATACTGGCGGCAGCTGCGGAGAATCTGCTCGCTCAAGCTCTTGACGGCGAGCCGGGTGCGGTCATTCCGACGAATAAGAGAGGAAGAGGCGTTGGATCTGTGCAAGTGGGTGGCCATGCATGAAGGGTCGAAGATCAATCTGGCGGAGAGAATCAACATGGCGAATCTGGGGATTATGGTTAGGGCGGCGTTTGGGAAGAAGGGTAGTAGTGAGGTTGGTAGAGTGCTGTATGGAGTCATCAGAGAAGCTCAGGATTTTCTTACTGTTTTCAACGTGGTTGATGTGTATCCTTCCATGAGGTTCTTGCGCCTCTTCAGTGGGATGAAGAGGAAAATAGAGAGGCATCATCGGATTTTGGATGGCATAACTGACGCCATAATTGAGGAGCGAAGGAATCGAGGTGGTGGTGGTGGCGGCGGTGGCGGCGGTGATGATGATGATGAACAAGTGCATGACCTTCTGGATGTACTGTTGAAGTTGCAGGATGATCCGTCGCTTGGAATTCCGCTAACTACTGAAAACATCAAATCTGTTCTACTGGTGAGTAATAGTAAAAATATTTTTCGTAACCGATATCGATATTGGATAGAAATAATATTTCCATAATATCCATTAAAAAAGTAAAAAATATAGATAAATATTGATCTGTAATATCAATATCGCTTATTTTTTCCACAAATTAAACCACATATCGTTAGGTATCAAGAAAATATCGAAAGTAAATTTCGAAAAAAACTCCAAAAAAATAGCTTATATATATAAATTTGTTAAAATTGTAAATTTTATTCAAATTCTTTTGTTAAATTTATGTATTAAATGATTGTTCTTAAATTTTTTATAATTTTTAAACTTACCGATATCGATATATCCATCGATATTTCCATAAATTTAAGACCTCGATATTTCCATCGACACCGATATTTTCAACATTGCTCTTAACTAACAAAATTTGATTTTATTCCTTTATCTTTATAAAATTTTTATTTTGTCCTTTATCTTCTCAATAAATTTGATTTTCGTCCTTTTTGAAAGTTAAAGGACTAAAATCAAATTGTAATAGTTAGAGGACCAAAATCATGATAAAAAAGATAAAGGATGAAAAAAGTAATTTTCTCTTTTTTTAAGGGATTAAAGTTTTTATAGTCCTACAACTTATCATGAATTTGAATTTGATCCAAATAGATTTTTAATATTGGTCCTATAAAATTGAAAACAGTTTGTCCTTAATTTACAAAATTTTGATTTTAGTCCTATAAGTGTGTAAAGACCAAATTCAAAATATTTTTTATTTTATATGATCAATATCAAAATATGTAATACATGTGGATCAAATTGAAAATGAAAATAAGCTACATGACTTACAATTCTCTAATCCCATTTTTAAAATAATAATAATAAATTATCTTCTCATTTATAATTATACTCTCTCCGTTCTAATTCTTTTTAGTGGAATCGGGTGTATAAATTATCTTCTCATTTACTTTTTCTTAATTTAATATTTATTTTTAATTATAATAATTTTTATTTAATAAATAAAATAAAAATTTATGTGTTATATTAAGGGTATATGCATTTTGGTTCAAAAAAGTGACTATATTTATAAATTGGTTCACAATATTTACACAGAAGTTATCCTCATTTTGATTTAATCGATTAAATAATTAAATCGATTAAATCAAAATGAGGATAACTTATTGTAGGACCAAAGAAAGCCATTTTTCCCTTAAAAACCTATTAAACTTCGCTTTTGCATTTTGGTTTGATATCTATTATATTGCAACATAACATCATCTACTAAACTCGTAATTGAGATGATTGATTCATATGATAGGATAGATAAAATCACTTCAAATGCACCATTAGTAAATACACAATATACAGATAAATAAATTGTATACTGACAGGAGATGTTACACAAAAATATGACATGAAATTGGTACCAATTTTGCTGCTCTTTCAAACAAAATCAAAATAATACTTAGGGAAAATACATTTTTTTGTCCTATAAGTTTCGTTAATTTTGGTTTTCGTCCTCTTAAGTTGTGAATTTTGTTTTTCGTCCTCTTAAGTTGTGAATTTTATTTTTCGTCCTTTAACTTACCAAAAATTATGGTTTTCGTCCTCCAACCGCCTATAACCAGTCATGCAACCGATAATACACATGAGTCCATTTTTCTTTTTTCTTTTTAAACAAAACATTGACATGGGAGTATTTGAAGGGAATTATATCTTGATAAAATACACTTTTAACCGTAAATTCCCTCCCAAATACCGTCTAATACTTTTATCCATAGAATCTTCTTTCTGGATTTATTTCTGAATATGATGTACAAAAAGCGTGCAATGAAACCACAATGACACTTAATATTGCGCTCGAAACTCGTTGATCCATACGAATTTTTTGAAGACATCCCTCTTCCTTTCCGTACAGTGAGTATGCGCCCAAAAAATTTAGGCTTTGTTTCTTTTTTCCCCAATTCTCTCAAGCCCCCATGCCTAGATTGACCGAATAGGGTTTTGATTTGGGAGATAATTTACTGTTAATCATGTATTTTATCTATCAAGACCTAATTCCCTCCAAATACCCCACGTCAGTATTTCGCTTAAAAATAAAAAAATAGATCCACGTGTGTATTACCAGTTTTGTGACTGGTTATAGGCAGTTGGAGGACGAAAACCTTAGTTTAATTTTGGTTAGTTAAAGGACGAAAACAAAAATTCAAAATTTAAGAGGACGAAAACCAAAGTCAACGAAACTTATTGGACAAAAATGTGTATTTTTCCTAATAATTACAATATAATTCACGGAATTTATAATATATACAACAATATAGGACGGAGCGGGAGTCGATTCATCAACAACGGCTATTGATTGGGCATTTGCAGAACTGCTCAAGAACCCAAGAGTACTAAAAAAAGCACAAGATGAAGTGAGAAGTGTTTTTGATGGAAAAAATCGCGTCGATGAACGCTCTTTTGACGAACTAAAGTACCTCAAACTAGTCATCAAGGAGACTCTTCGACTGCATCCACCAGCACCACTCTTGATCCCTCGAGAAAGCAGAGAGCGCTGCGAGATCAACGGATACGAGATACCCGAAAAAAGTTGGGTCCTGGTGAATGCTTGGGCAATAGGCAGGGACCCCAAGTATTGGGAGGATGCGGAGAGCTTCATCCCAGAGAGGTTTCTGGAAAAATCTGTCGATTTCAATGCGAGTAATTTCGAATACATCCCTTTCGGAGCTGGAAAAAGGATCTGCCCCGGAATATCATTTGGCATTTCCATAATTGAAACTGAGCTAGCAATGCTTCTCTACTATTTTGATTGGATATTACCCGATGAAATGAGTCCTGACGACGTTGATCTGGTCGAAATATCTGGGCTTTCCGGGCGAAGGAAATATGACCTTTGCGTTGTTCCGGTTGTCAGAATGCCGTTGCCCGACATTTAGAAGGCGCGCGCTTATATTGGCGATGGTCCGTATATTAATTAATGAAGGGATTAATTTTTTTTTAAGTTTTATAACTTGTCTTCATTTTGATTTTGGTTAGCATAGATTACAAATTTTTATATCGATTTTGTAAATTTAAATTTTAGTCCTTTTAAAATTTATAAGATCAAAATCATATTTGATTTTGAATCTGTAATTTTATAAAAGACTAAAATTAAATATTTCTAAACTTACAGAATCAACGTCAAAATGTATAATTTATGCGGATCGATTTCATATTTGCAACAAATTATAGAAATACAAAAACTTTAATCCCATCAATGAAGTGATGATGTGTGTGTATTTTTATTTCTATATATGTTCTATTTCTAGTATTCTGTGTGTACACTTCAGCACGTGTATATGACATATGCACGTGACTATAGTTTTGCATGGACCATGGTCATGGCAATGAAATAGATTGAAAACCAAATTTGATACGAATTGTTTTCAGATCACATTGTACACCAATATTTTTGAGTTCCATTGTACACCAATATATTTGAAACCGGACCAAATCCGCCAGCCGGCCGGTTTAACCTAAAACCAATCTCAACGCCAGTCCCGTATTCAGTGGAAACCGGCCAAAATTGAATTTAACAGATAAACCATAAACCCAGTTTTTATGCTTAATTTTTTAAACAATAATTTTAACTTCAAATAGTCCTTTTTAAAAAAAAGAAAAGTAGTAACTAGGAGTTCAGTTAGGAATTAGGGTTATATATATGCATTCAAACCAGAGAAACACACAACTTGTACTCTGTAAAACAACTATTCCATTGATTAATCAAAGTGAGGAATTCCATCCGTGGACGTAGATCAATTGATCGAACCATGTAAATTCTTTGTTCTTGAGTTGCTTTGATTTTCTTACTTTCGGCAATTGTGTTCATCTCTGATTCTGTAAGAAAGATTTCATTGTTTTGAATCTTGCTTGAATAGTTCAAGCCTTGAGGTCGATTAATTCACAACAATTTTATTAATTATCTTCTACACTCCCAAATCTAAAATTCTGGGTCCGCCACTAAGGTCGGTGGTTCAGTTCCTCATGAGTGCACACAATTAATTAATTTCTGCAAGCAAAAATGTAAAAATTTGTCCAATTTTAAATGTCCAAAGTTTTTTTTTTTTTTAAGTGTAAATTATTATTATTACTCCCTCCGTCCCATAGCAACATGCAAAGGATCGGGAGGGCACACAAATTAAAAAAAAATACATCGTTTGCTTTTTATTGTATATTATAAGTGTATGTTGTAAAGGTAATAATGTTTATTTTCATTTTTTGGACTTGCAAGTTCCCTATTGGACAGAGGAAGTATTATTTATCAAATCAACGGAAATACCTCCTAATATATATGGTTGGAAAAATATTGTTTTTCTGTGACACCTGTGCTACCATAACCACAATCCTTTTCTTTCTGTAACCAATCTTGCAACAGCGCCGCAACCTTCCACAGATCGTCGTATTATCTCGACCTAAAATTTAAGTGACGTATCCCAAATTTGTGCATGTAAATTGGTGAATAGAATGAACTTAAACACACCTTCTCATATCTGTTTGCCTAATTTCTATATGTGCAAATCACACAAGTGCACGTGGACGATGATGTATACCTGGCAAGCGACCAAGTCAAAATATCGAACCCAAAAAAACACGAATTTTCAAAAATTGATTTAGATGTTTAATAAGGAAAAGATCAAATGAATTAAAATGCTAAGTTTTGATTGCTATCTACTAATGCAAAATTAAGAAATAACTAACTATCACTTTGTAAGTGAGAAAGGTGTTGTGAATGTATCGAGGAATGTTGATTATAGAACAATCAAATTACTAACTCCTCCTAGCTAAGATGAGTATGATCAAGTTCCTAAACCAAGTCCTAAGACCTAATACTCTTCTTGATTAAGTTCTAAGCTTCTAGCAATTCTCATTGACTAAGAAACATAAACACAAACACAAATACAAACACTTGGTGTGCACAATTATCAATTAAGAACTAAATTGAATTAACTCAATTCTCATATGTTGCTAACTCAATTTAAGAACAAAATTTCAAATAGAAAACACCCAAGGTTCAAACAAACCACCAATTAGAGAACTCATTCACTCAATCAACTCATGCAAACATTAGAAGAGTAAAGCAATCTAATTATTCCATAACCTTCATTACCCCAATTTACATGCATATTAGCCCATGAATAATTGAATGAAAGCACTAACAATTAAGATAGAAAACATCATATCTAAACAATCAAGTGAAATAGAAGAGAACTTACCGATTAAGTAGAAAAAGTAGAAAAATAGACTTCTACCTCTAAGTTGCAAAATTCAATCCACAATGCGAAATTGAAAATCGAACCGTACAAACGTAGAGATTAACGAGAGGAAGCTAATAATGCGGTCGGATCAACAATCCAATATTTGGAGTAAATGAAGATTGAAAATCTAAGATAGAAACTAATCAACATTATCTTCTCCTTAACTCCTCTCTCTACCCCTAAGCTGAAAATGATTAAAAGTCCTCTTGAAGTATGATCTCACATGCCTATATAGGTGCCAAACGAGAATTACAAAATTGCCTTAATTCCGCATACCGAAGGACCAGGCACTCGATCGGCCCAGCCATCGCTCAATTGGGCGGCCGATCGAGCACGCATGCTCGGGTTCAGAAGGTCTGGCGCTCGATCGAGCCCAAATCTGCTCGATTCCAAGTTTCCTTCGACTCTTCAATAATCTCATATGCACTTCTTTTGCTCCATTATGTGCCCTTTTCCTACAAACCTCAATATTCTTGTTCAAATCTAATCAACACAATTAAACACTTAAGGAGACTTATTAAGCAACAAATTCACCAAATACACTCATCAAATGCCACTAAATCATGCAATTATTACCTCAATCAATATCCAACCACAAAAATATCTAAATCCCCTCACTATGGAATTTGAAGTCTAATCGTTCCTCTTCCTCATCCTCATCCTCATCCTCATCCTCACAGTCTTAGTCTTTTCCCACCCTCATCGCAATCCAAAGCCAAAATTGAATTGAACCGATTTGGACTGGATTTGGGCTAGATTTGCACCGAGATCTGGTTAATTTGTCCTTAATTTATAACTTTTAAATATTATTGTCTTTAAATTGCAAATCTGAAAAAAGTTCTCATTTTGCTAGCCAAAAAAGTTGCGCTTCTTATTTTGTCTGTCTGAAAAGTTATAGTCCTCATTTGTCTACCTCTTAAGTTACGATCTTGAAAAGTGCATACCTTTCTCACCTTGATATGCCTCCACGCACAGTCGCTGGTTATGGAATGAACACAAATACAAAACACCCACCTCCCAGCGCCCCCCCCCCCCCCCCCAAATGAAAAGTCATTTTAGCTTTAGGATTATGACAGGAAATTTGATATCAATCCTGTCATTAAGAATTTTATTTGGAATTTAGAAAAACTAGAATGTCCTCAGTTTTCTTGTAGTGAATTTTATTGTTTTACTTAGTACTAATATTAAAAAATCATCCCATTTTGACCCAAAAAAGAATATTGTTTTATGTTAAACAAATTTCTTATTTTGGTCATAAATTTGAGTTGATTACACTAAAAATATTACATTATTATCAGTTTCAATGTAAATTTTTTAATATAATCAATCTTTTGCATTATGACCTCATACTTTTTAATGTAATAAAAAGCATCAATTATTGAATAAGGAAGGTGCTCATGAAGACTTACTCATCTCTTTTGTTTATCAATTTTAAAAATATTGTGGTAATGAGAGGGCCAAGTATTGTGTTTTCTAACTTTGCCAAATAACTTGAGGCCCATGACTTAGAAACTTGCATCTGCTTTTGCAATGAAAACAAAAATATCAATTCAGTTCCAGCTTTTAAATTGCTAAAAATTAGGCCCAGATATTGACACTAGCTTTTTAGAAAATACACTACTCTTAAAAATATTCAACAACCTTTTTTCAAGTTTTTTACAAATTTTTGGAAAAATATTTTGAATATTTTTTTATTTCACTATGTTCGAAAAAGTATTAAAAAATAAAATTTTTTGAAAAAAAGTCAAATAGAAGGTAGTGTATTCATCCGGGTAATATCTTTCTTGACAAATATATATATATATATAAAAGAAAGTAATATAATGAATGTCTTTCTTGACAAATAAGTTTAATTAATCAATTTAGTGAAAATAATGAAAGAAATTAACTCAAAAGAATTAAGCAATAAAGCACACATATTTCAAGTAATTCTCACACTAATCAATTGTTAAGTATTCTGACTATGAAGCTGGAAAGAAAAAGGTTCATATAGTTTTTGCGTGTGAGCACAGTGGTTCATGTTGTCCTAATTCAAAGAGAAAAGAGCCCAAGATCAACAAACATAATAACTTCGAAGGAGAAGAAGAAGAACAAGTTTGTGGAGGGACTACGGGCACAAAGAAATAATGTGGGTGCCCATCTCTATTAAAGGGGACA
The DNA here is from genome assembly GCA_026898435.1 of Prunella vulgaris. Lineage (NCBI taxonomy): Eukaryota > Viridiplantae > Streptophyta > Magnoliopsida > Lamiales > Lamiaceae > Prunella > Prunella vulgaris. Next base: position 1,135,021 of record JAPKLY010000052.1, on the reverse strand, counting down.
CAAGATTTGCCTTGTGACTGGACACTTGTAATCAAACACGAGACACATAACATCTAACAGTTCAATATTTTGAGGATCATCCATATATTGGCCACTTATCTAAAGAAGGAGGATGAGTTTGTGATAGAAATGTCGAACACAGTTGTGATATTTGATGAGTATGTAGATGAAGAACAATTATTTTCAAATCACAGAAAATTGTTCTTTGCACATCGACTGTCAATCAAGTTGACCCATTTATTTTTTTTCAAAAGTATTCTTAATTGACTGCAAGACGAATAGGTACTGATTATCTTACATGCATGGAGATAGTGGGAATGACATCGGCTGGGTTGACATTCTCCATTCCTTGTTGGGATCTTCTCTTCCAGTGTTATTATTATTGATCGCGAAAAGACCTTAATGCATGCTATTAATTGTTCCATATGCCCGAAATTTTCTGTTAACAAGATATATTGAACGTAATGTATTGGCTAACTGCAAAAAAATAAAAAGGAATTAATTAGATAAATTTTTTTGCTAAAATAAAATGACTCAGTTTGGAATCATATACAATTAAATGCACAAATTTTAGCAAATTATAAATTTATAATAGTAAAAAATATTAAATTTGTAAAATAAAAGAATTGGTAAAAATATCAATAGAAAATAATTAGAAATAAAAATGAATTAATTAAATGAACTTTTTTTAAATTGACTTAATTTGGACTCTTAATTGAATAAAAATAATTAACAAATTATAAATTTGTAATAGTCTAAAATATTAAATTTATAAAATAAAAAAAAGATAAAAAATCTATATAAACCAATTAGAAACATATATGAATTAATTATATGACTTTAAAAAATGACTCAATTTGGACCTATAAACAATTACATACATATAAAAAAATTTACAAATTTGATTCGGGTGAATATTTACAAATTTGATTCGGGTGAACTTTTGGTTCTAGGGTTATGTAAATTTTTGGATTGAATTAAGTTTATGGTTTAACATTTTGTTTAAGTAGTGTTGTGGGCTATTTTTATTAGTGTGTTTAATATTAATTGCAAGCATGTTATTATTGACCATGATAATGTGTTTATCCATATTAGTGAGATAAGATTGAAGAATTTATTTCATTAATTAATGAAACCTAAGCATGCTACCTAAGTGATTATTAGTTTGAGAAAATAATTAATCATTTGGAAGGATTAGAATGGTCTTTTGTGTTATTTTCAATCCTTATAAGAATGCTTATATTATTCTTTCTTTGAATTAATTGAATTGAAAAATTGATTAATTCTATTTTAGTGACCAACCCTATAAGGATGATTAATACAACCACTTGAATGAGTTATTAGCCATAGATGGATATCTAGATATTGCATATGCCTTGAGACCTATTTTCTTTAGTTGATTGTTAGTTGTTTATTTTTGTGAGTTAAGATTACATTAAACTTGATTGATCATTTAGTGGTTACTATTCTTTTAATTATTAATTGTGACATTTTAGTTAGTAACTTGGGAATAGTTTAAGTTCAAGAAATCCTTAATTAAGTGATTTTTTCTAGAAAAAACAAAACCATTTTATAACATTTTTATACTAACCCTTCCTCGTGGGATCGATTCGTATTTATCATCCTACGATTGAAACCATACACATGCGGTTGTTTATTTTATGAGTTGAAAAATATCGGAACAAAATTATAAATTAATAATAATTTAAAATATTAAATTCACAAAATACAATATAGTTGGTGAAATATTTATATAAAAGGCTAATTAAAAAAATAATTTGTACTCATATACATTTAAATACATAAAATTAAATAAAAGAAATAAGTGTTCAAACGGAAAATGCGTCCTCCGAATTGGTGATTATCTATAATTGGTTATCTATAATTCTAACTAGCAACTAATTATCGTCTAGAATTATCTGTGATGTATAGTATTGTTGGGTCTCCTCCCTTCGCACCTCGTCTCACGGTTTGGGTTCCGGACGTGGGTTCAGGCCACCCGCCTGAGTGGACACAAAACCGGTGAAGAGGGAATGACTACCAAAGACCCGTCACGAAGAGGTAGCAAACCACAGCCCTAGCAACTCGACTCCACACTCACGATAGGATTTCAAATTATCGATCAGATGTGCCAAGGAGAAGCTGACGGCCTTTTATATGGAGGCTACCCTTCTTCATTAGGGTTATGAGAGAGTGTGGGCCTAAATAAAACCAATTGGGCCAAAACCCATTTGGGCTTATGCCCAACAAATTCTCCACCTTTTTGGCCATTCCCTACAACACCGGAATCCACAGGGTTTTCATCATTACCCAACACACACTGTACAGCAAACACACAAGCTGCACAGACAACACACGTACACACAACACACCTGCAAAACGAAGCAGTAAGTTTAGTACGAAACATTAATAACAAATACAAGATAAGTTATTAACGGAAACACAATTTCAACACAACATGAAGAGCACGAGACACAAACACAACAGTTAAGTCACACAAAACACAAACAAGTGAAAATCAAAGAACATAGGCAGCAAGAGACAATAACTAATCCAACGAATCAAAGTTCAAAGTCCTCATGCACGACCTAAATTTCTCCACAGAAAGACACTTAGTGCCCATGTCCGAAGGGTTGAATTCAGAAGCAATTTTCTCAAGATTCAAAATGCCTTTTTCAACAACATCACGCACAGAGTGATATCTAACATCAATGTGTTTTGTTCTATCATGGAATACAAGATTCTTACACAATTGGATAGCAGATTGACTATCAGAAAATACAACCACCTCACCTTCAAGGAAACCTATCTCAGAAATAAGGCCTTTTAACCAAATAGCCTCTTTTGCAGCCTCAGTTATTACAATATACTCAGATTTAGTAGTAGACAAAGCAACAACATTTTGCAATTGAGATTTCCAACTAATGCATGAACCACACAAGGTAAACACATAAGAAGTGGTGGATTTCCTATTATCTCTATCATTAGCAAAGTTAGAATCCACATAACCAATCAACTTAACACCATTAGCACATTTTGAGAATTTGAGACTTACCTCCATCGAGCCCTTAATATACCTAAGAAGCCATTTCAAGGCCTCCCAATGATCCTTACCTGGATTTGACATGTATCTACTCAAGCAACTCACAGCATAAGCAATATCAGGACGAGTGCTTACCATGAGATACATCACCGATCCAATAACATTGGCATAAGGCACATCTTTCATCTCATCAATTTCAGACTTGGTCACAGGGGACTGAGTCTTACTTAACACAAAATGGGCAGCAAGGGGCACATTGACAGCTTTAGCATTAGACATGGAGAATTTACTCAAAACTTTATCCACATATGAAATCTGATTAAGCAAGAGAGTATGATTCTTCCTATCTCTTTCAATATGCATGCCTAAAATCTTCCTAGCATCACCAAGGTCCTTCATTTCAAATTGGTCACAAAGACACTTTTGAACATGCTTAACAGTTTTAAGACAAGGACTCACAAGAAGCATATCATCCACATAAAGGAGCAAGAAGAAAGACACAGAAGCATTTTCCTTAAAATAAAGACAATGATCAAAGGCACTTCTCTTAAGCTTCAAAGACATCATGCATGCATCAAATTTCTTGTTCCACTGCCTAGGAGATTGTTTTAAGCCATACAAAGATTTATAAAGAAGACACACATGCTCAGGTTTTTTAGAATCAACAAAGCCTTCAGGCTGTCTCATATAAATCTTATGCTTTTCATCCAAATCACCATGCAAAAAAGCAGTTTTCACATCCATTTGTTTCAACTCCCAATCAAAGTGAGCAACAAGAGCAAGCATAATGCGCACATTGGTGAATTTAACAACAGGTGCAAAGATTTCAGCATAATCTACCCCCTCTTTTTTAGTAAAACCCTTAGCCACTAACCTAGCCTTATGTCTAACATGATTCGATTCATTCTTAACCTTGAACAGCCACTTACAATCAACAGGAGAACAATTCTCAGGTTTGGGCACAAGATTCCAGGTTTGATTATCATGCAAAGATTTCATCTCATCTTTCATCGCATTTAACCACTCAACCGAATTTTTAGACTTCATGGCTTCATGATAAGAAGTAGGCTCATTGTTACAAGACTCAAAAGCATTAAAAGCATGCGTATCAATGTGGAAATCATCAAACCTAACAGGTTGTCTAATGTTTCTTCTAGGCCTATCCCTAGCAAGATGATAATCAGTCAAATCAGCATTATCAGGCACATTTTCCACATTATCAGCAGACACATCAGCATTATCAGCATGCAAAACATCATTTTCAACATGCAAGTCTTCAGTAACAGCAGGTAAATCATCATTTTGAGCAGGTAGAGCACCATTTTCAGCATTTAAATCAGTGTTTTCAGGTTCGTGTTGCACATTATCAGATTTGGATAAACGAGGCGGCTGCTCCACCTCATTTGGAGCAGTCTCCTTTTCAGGTGTAGACACAGAGGCATGCAAGCATGGAAAATCAGATTCATTAAAGATAACATCTCTACTAATGACCACTTTAAAACCATGCTCATCTTTCAACCACAGTCTATAACCTTTCACACCTTCAGGATAACCTAAGAAAACACATTTCCTAGACCTAGGTTCAAGTTTATCCACCTTTTGATGCACAAAAGCAGCACAACCAAACACACGTAAGTTTGAATAATCAATGCATTTACCATAAAACACATTTTCAGGACATTTACCTCTCAAAGGCACAGAAGGGGACCTATTGATCAAATAAGCAGCAGTAATAACAGCCTCACCCCAAAACATTTTTGTCAAACCAGAAGCAGCTATCATGCACCTAACTCTATCAATCAAAGTCCTATTCATCCTTTCAGCAACCCCATTCTGTTGAGGCGTGTAAGGAACAGTTTTATGCCTTTTGATACCAGAATTAGCACACAATTTATCCATCAATTTGTTGCAAAATTCAAGGCCATTATCAGTCCGGAGGTTTTTAATCCTTTTTCCAGTTTGGTTTTCAATGAGAGTTTTCCACTCCTTAAACTTATCAAATACATCAGATTTGTTTTTCATCAAGAAAACCCAAACTTTTCTAGAAAAATCATCAATCACAGATAGGAAATACAAGTTTCCACTTTGTGTGGGTACACTAGCAGGACCCCAAACATCAGCATGCAAATACTCAAGTATATCAGTGCTAGAAGGGGAATTTGGGTAGGGGTTAACAGGAAATTGCACTTTATGTTGCTTACCTAACACACAAGAATCACAAAATGGCACACAAGACAATTTTTCATCACCAAAAGCACCAGATTTTTGCAAGATTTCCAAACCTTTGTTGCTCATGTGTCCTAATCTTTTATGCCACAATTTAGTTTTGTCTAACTTGACAACATTCACAGAATTAGCACAAACATCAGATTTAGTAAAGCAAACATACATGTTGTTTCTTTTAACAGCTTTGAAAAGAACCAAAGAACCCCGCATGATTTTCATACAACCTTTACCCCACCTTCCCTCATAACCCTCATCTTCTAAAGCAGCACAAGATATCAAGTTATTGCACAAATCAGGAACATGCCTCACATTTTTCAAAGTAACAACAGAACCAGAGTCAAGCCTTAAGCAAACATTACCAATTCCAGCAATATGACACTTTTTCTCATTTGCCATAGAAACATGACCATGCTCAACATTCTCATAAGAAGAAAACAAGTGTTTAAAAGGGGACAAGTGAAAGGTACAACCAGAATCAATAAGCCATTCATTTTCACACACAGAAGAAGAAAGCACAGAATTCACATGTTGTTCATCACACATTTCAGTCACCATAAACACACTACCATCTTGAGAACTTGAAGCCATATTAGCATGCTCTTTTTGTTGCTGGTTTTTCTTAGGCTTAGGACAAGCTTTGTAATAGTGACCAGTTTCACCACAATTAAAGCACTTCCTATTCCTAGACTTGGACCTATTGTTCCCTTGAGGCTTCTTTTTATTATCCGAATCTTGGTTATCATGTTTCTTTTTGTTATGAGACCTAGTAGAAGACCTCCCTCTAACATGCATGACCTCACCAGAATTTTTACTACCCTTCCCATTGTGTTTTAATTCATGCTCTTTGCTTTTCAGCCCATTAACAACAATATCAAGAGTGACACTATCCCTACCATACTTAATCATAGATTTGACATCATTATAAGTATCAGGTATGGCATTCAACAACACAATAGGAGTATACTCATCAATATGCTTGTCACCAGTTTGTTTGATATCTTGAATCAGTTTAGTGAAAACATCAATATTTTCTTCAATATCTTTGTTCAAATCAAGTTTAAACCGAAAAAACTTTTCAAGTAAAAACAGCTTGCTAGGCAAAGAAGTTTCAGTGTACAACTCTTCCAATTTATCCCATAAATTTTTAGCAGAGTCCATAATACCAACTTTCCTAAGCACAACATCAGATAAGTTCAAGATAATAGAAGACAAAGCAAGTTCATTCATTTCAAGTTTCTTTTCCTCAGTTTCAGCGTCAGAATAAGAGTGATCAATGGCTTTGTAAACACGCTGCTGGATCAGGATGCATTTCATTTTCTGTTTCCAGATACTGAAATCGCCTTTTCCAGTGAAGGGGGCCAACACATACGTAGGAGTATTAGTGGCCATGTGGTTTACGAAGCTTTGAACACTTACACTGATTTCACAGCACACAAAGATGCAAGAAATAACAGAGCACGAGCAAGCGGAAGCAAATGCCAACACAGGTCACAGGAATAAAGACCACAAAGCACTGAAACAATAAAAGAAACAAGCACAAACAAGCACGTAGAGAGCACGTATAACCAGCAGCTAGAACCGCAGCAAGCGGCGATCTATGAAAGCAATAAATCCTAAACCGCGGCAAGCGGTTACACTATGAAAGCAGTAAATAAGTGAGTTTCAGCCGCTTTACCAGAGCGAGACCCTAAGTAAGGGCCTCAAAACGCCCAAAGACAGCAACGCATTCCCGAGACCAAGCAAAACGTGCTGCCTAATTCCCGTCAATGACGGGGGCAGATCCCACGTATGCCGCAGAAACCACAAGCAACAGCTTTATGTCCAAAGCCCACTGCTAAGTAACCCCGGGATTGACCTAACTCAACAACACACTTTTACTGCAGCTTGCTGACGGTCGGCAGATGGAGACGACACCCGGCGGCGGACAGCAGCGTCACACAGCAACCCACGGCGACTCCAGGCAGCGCGTCGGCTTCAGGCGGAAGGAAGCAGCTCCAGCGGCGCGTCAACAGGTAGACCAGAAGCCACGCGGCTTCACAGGCACTGGAGCGACGAAATGCCCAACACGAACGACTTCGACAGCAGCGGCGCACAGCGGCTGAAGAAGCAGGAGGGTCGCGACACCACAGGCGCGACGCAGCTTCACCTCCAGGCGCGACGGCGCGTCTACTTCAGGCGTGACACAGGAGCGACGATGCGACTCCAAGCACGCAGCGCTGCTCCGGCGGGCGGACGGACGGACAACCTCCAGGCTCGGCGGCTTCAGGCGGTGCGACTCCAAACACGATGGCACAGTGCAGATCGGCACTTTGATTTGACCCACGCGAACGGAACAACCACGGCGGCGCACGGAGGAGCAGCGGCACCCACGAACCCAAACAGAGACGACGAAGGGACCCGTGGCTCTGATACCACTGTTGGGTCTCCTCCCTTCGCACCTCGTCTCACGGTTTGGGTTTCGGACGTGGGTTCAGGCCACCCGCCTGAGTGGACACAAAACCGGTGAAGAGGGAATGACTACCAAAGACCCGTCACGAAGAGGTAGCAAACCACAGCCCTAGCAACTCGACTCCACACTCACAATAGGATTTCAAATTATCGATTAGATGTGCCAAGGAGAAGCTGACGGCCTTTTATATGGAGGCTACCCTTCTTCATTAGGGTTATGAGAGAGTGTGGGCCTAAATAAAACCAATTGGGCCAAAAACCCATTTGGGCTTATGCCCAACAAGTATAAATACGTATGTTATAATGTAAAGCTTAAAAAAATTTAAAAATTTTAGACTTCCTCCTCTTCTACCATTTACAATATCATTTTAAGTTCATTACGTTCCAACATTTTATTTTCAGAAAATGAAAGAATAATTTTTGTGGAAAAAAGAAATTGGAAATAAATTTTTTGGATATTATTAATCAAATCGAGGAAAATACCTCCTAATATAATTGAAAAAATATTGTTTATCTGTGACGTCTCCATAATCTACCATAACCACAATCCCTTTCTTCGTAACCAATCTTGCGACGGCGCCGCAACCTTCCACCTATTATCGTAACCTTCATTATTATCTCGACCTAAAATTTAAGTGACATTTCCCAAATTTGTGCATATAAATTGGTGAATAGAATGAACTTAAACACACCCTCTCATATAATATCTAAATCCCATCACTATGGAATTCAAATTCTATTCATTATGTTGGAATTGATTGCCAAATCAAGTCCAGTGACCAACACTAATAGGACCATTTACCTTTATGCGGAATTAATTATGAACCATGTTGGTATCCTCGATCAGTCCTTTTCCTCGTCCCCAAATGTCCTGTACTCCGAGTCCAATACACAGAATGGTATGTGTATGTTAATTCACGAATTGGTAAAATCTGGAATCGGAATGTGTGTCTTATTTTCTTGTAGGGAGTTAACTTAGGGAAAAGGTTAATTATCGGTAATGTCTTCTTGGGAAAAACTGAGAATACCTATCCTCTGTTCTCTCTCTGTTATTTCGTCTGTTTCCCATTTTTGACATCTCTTCCTTAAAATGAAGTTAATAGAAAGTTATATAACTTCCCCCTTTTCCTTATCCACACTTCAAATATGGAATATATATAATTAATATATATATATAAATAATATATCAAATATTATTTACATCTCCCACTCACATATGAAGTCTAATGGTCTCTAACACATTTCCTTCATAAATCACATTCTTATTCAGACAATACCTCGTGTGACCCACGAGTGCATCGAGTTTCCATGCTATACATCCGTTGGGAGTATATAGCACCTCAATCAGAACAACTTGGATACAAAAGCAACTCGTTATACCCCAGAACTCTTATCATTTAACACCTGTTGAAATATCTCTATTGAATCTCTCAAAATAGAGCATATTCAACCTTTTTCGCGAAATCTAATGTATTCATAATCAAACACATAGCTTGATTGACTAGTCAATGAATCACAATAGAGTGTGTTAAATAAAGACATTCTTCCTTTCTCTCTAAGTATCTACAGGCTCCCACTGTAGCTGCTTTCCTAGACATGTCTCGTTTCGCTCTTATTATCATAGTTGTTGGTAACATGCTAAAGTAGCAACACTAAAGTGTAGTCTTAGAAATATAGAAGAAAGTCCAAAGGGTAATCGAAATTTTTAGGACTCACACATAATGAGAAAACATCTTTCTCATTTCCTTTTAAGGGTCATAAGAACATGTTATTCCTCAATGAACACATGTCACAATGTCTATAACTTCCAAGGTGGGAAGCGTATGTCTTATCTAAACTTGACATCGTGTAAATTTACAAGTCAAATGCATTCCATACACTTAACCCAGATATCCAATCACATGCATTTTAGGATACCTGTAAAATTTAGCTTCATAACAAGTCAGATAGATTCGTGGTTGAAATCCATCTCGATTATGTTTATCGATATAATCTCATCTCTGAACTCCCACTAGTTCAGAGGCGATTGCTCGTGTGAGAGAGCCAATCATAACTTGTCGACATACATATTATATATGATTAAATCACATATAATTCATAAAACACTGACAATTACAATTTAAACTGTCAGTTAACACCTTCAGCATCCCAATCGAATTGCATTCAATCCTATGCAAACTCAAAAAACTCAAATATGTTCCATGAACATATCACTTAGTAATAAGTTTGGTAAAAAGGATTTGCAACCATCAATCGACTAGAAATGTATCTTAGAATCACTTAGTTTATCAACTGAATCACTAACAAATATAGGACTTTGCATTGATATATTTGGTTCTTCCTAAATATTCGGCATTCATTGTGTAAGCCATGATTGCTTAATCATCACAATGAATCGACACAACTCCCACTGGGGTGTTTGTATCCTCCAAAAATTTTAGGAATTTAACCAACCAAATAATTTCTTAAACTGTAGAAAACATATGACATATAGCTAAGCATTCAATATGAACAGCGCTGTGCAAGTGTAATGCTTGCAACACTGTGAGATTGCTCCATTGTTGAGCAATAAGACTTAAACTGGAATTTGATTTTCGTTTCATCTAAATCAACACTTCAATCTATGTCCATATACTTAGTCAGTGTCATCTAGTTTTCTCGACAATAAAAGAAATAATCAACAGTCCCTTTCTTTAGATATCTGAATAATCCTCTTCACTATCCCAGGATTAAAAAGATATATGTCAGGTAGACCAATGGCATAACAGATGTCTAATTTATGTATAGAACTTTGAACAACTCTTTCTAACTTTCTTGAGTCTCGGGACACATATATCATGACTCAAATGCTTGCCTCTACAATACGAGTATCCAGTGGTTTGCAGGTGTCCATCTTGAGATGTTCTATGACTTTCTTGAACGAAATCTTTAAAAGACACTTCAAAAATTTCTTTGAACACTTCTCATGGATATTACCATCAATTATCTACACTGCCTCACCCTCCTCATCTTGGAATACTCAATATTGTTTCCGACTTACATTACATCATCCACATCAGAAATAGAATCACAAAACAATTCTTAGGGCGTTTAACTTTAACACAGTGGTCTTCGTTTTTCTTAAAACAAAGTTGAATGAGATAAGCATCGAGTGAAAACTCAAAACACCACTAATCTTGAGGATTACTGAAGTCTATAAATTGACTTATCAATTTATGAATTTTATCCTCTCGTTCTTGAAGAATAAATCCTACAATACCATGTAGATTTCATCTTCTAATTCTCCCACTGAGAAGAACAATCTTAACGTCCTTTTGATGTAAATTCTAATCCTATACTAGCCACTATAGCTAGAAGTAGATGAATTTAGGCAAATCTCACAATAGGTGAAAAAGATTAACCCTTCAGTAGAGTACATCCTTTTGTAGCCACCAAGTGATCTTCAAACCTCTCTTATTGAGTCATTTGATAACTTATAATCTTGAGAATCTAGTTATTCCCAAAAATTATTGTCCCTTTGGAAACTCTACAAGTTTGTTAACTCGTTTAGACTTCATAGATTTTAATAAATTTCTATTACTTTTTTCTAAATTCTGGAGAAACAAAGAAGGCTCGTCCTTCTATGTCATAATGCTTCTCAAGCACTTATTTCCTTAAACTTTTCCGAGAGTGTGATCTATTACCAAATTGAAGAGTCACTAAATCCTCAACAGGCAACCGTCACTAGCAAATATCTATCAAAGATCCATATCATCAACTGATAAAACTTCTCCCACTTGGATCAGATAGATTTAAGTTTCTTTAATCTCGAAAAATTGTATAGCATTTCCAATGCCAACTCTATAAGAAAAACATAATTCCAGAAAATATGGATTATGCGATTCCTTACAAGTCATGCTCCCACTGAAGCTCCTATGATCATGTATCCCTTATAATTTTCACAGTAATTTATGAAAATATACTTACAACAACTAGGATTCAACTTTCCATATTTTTCCAAAAAATCATGTGAAGGTTGCATATCCTGATGTTCTAAGGGTACTCAAGAAACAGGTTTTACTACCCGTCCTAAATCATATGGAGTTGTAGCAATAGATTTAGAAGACACCAGATTAAACACATAAGCTAATTTAAGTAACGTATCTCTCTAAAAGATATGTATCTTAGCTCGTGTCTATATGGATTTTAACATTTCTAACAATGTTCTATTCCTTCTTTCGGCAACACCAAATCACTGATGTCTATAAAGGAAAGTCAATTGTCAGACAATCCTTTTTTATTACACAATTCCCCGAATTGTTTAGATAGACTTTCATGTCTCCAATCAATTTCCTCAATTTGTCCAAATAGATGTCTGAAACATCAAGTACATAAGATTTATGAGAAATCAAACAGACAGGATCAAAACATAAATTGTCAATTCTAAATGTAATGAAACAGGAAAAAATCCACTTTGTGTCCTTTATCTAATAGGAACCCATATACCCAAAAATAATAGCAACAAAAACACAGCTCTAATAGTTTTTCAAACGGTTTTAGGTCATTTAACCAGCAAGAAAAATTTGTATTAGGATTACTCGACTTTGATTCCAGATTCAACAATCTATAAATCACAACTCTATTTATCCTATCTTGCTTAAAAATGACCTATACTAGTATGCAAAATATATCTATCATATAAGCATCACTAGAAGAACCATCATTCAGTAGGTACAAACTGAATTCATAATAACTAAAAGATGTCATTTCACCATCCAAAAACATAAAGCCACAACTATAAGTCCATCATGATAACTCTTAACATTAATGCGATGACAACCATGTCCTCTAAAAATAACAATACAATGTATCTTAAATCAAGCAAGCATGAATGAAACAGAAAAATATAAAACATGATTTAAAGAGTTATTTGATCATCTTGTAGAATAATAATATGACCCTGTTAGAGTCAATTCTGCAAGTCACAGGTCTTCGACTTTGACTCCATAATTATATCCTACTCAAATCCATTGATTATGTACAATGGCTCCCTTGTCTCCAATGTCTCGGTCTGTTGTTTCTAAATCTTTAGTCCACAAAGGATAAGATTTAGTTAAAAAATAACAATTTAGAGACATATACAAATAGTAAAAAAAATGAAATTAGATGGATCTGTCTTGTCCTATCAAGGCTCAGGGCACTCATGTGCAAAACGATCATGCTCACAACAGTTGTAGTATGTCATTTTGCTCATATCCTTCTTATTCATATTAACACGCTTCTTCTTTCTTTTCATATTGATTGCATTGCCTTAGGTATTGTTATCCTACCTCCCACTATTCGATCAATTATCCTTCATCCCTTTCTTCCAGTTCTATATTCGTTTAAAGCCCAAAACTTCGGTTGAACTAGAACTAACAAAGAAGAAGGTACCAGAAGGATGTTTAGCTTCTGTAAGCCTTTCAACCTCTAGATTTAGCTGAGAAGCTGCTTAACTGAAAGTTTTAATACTCTCATTTCAAGTCAAAAACAATCTCGAGGCAATTTCAATGATCTGGTAGTGAGCAGACTAGAGCTTGAATTCAGTGTTTATCAGAAAAATTGTGACCAACTTGTTTAAGTTCAGTGATTATATTAGACATATCCCTCAGATGTTGTCTAACATTGTGATCACTAAACTAAGCAAAGATCTCGTGTCATGGAAGTATTTCATTTCCCACACAAGATAAGCTACCTGGTCCCTACTTCTCCGATTCTCAATCCCAAAGCTCGGGTCAGATATTTCTAGGTCGATCGCATCTAATAGTCTTATCTAGTCCAAAACATACTAAATTTTTTCTATCAATGCCATTGTCTTAAGCAATGATTCATTGTGTTAATGTTTTATTACGTTTTATGCTGAGCCAAACTAAGACATCTAAAAATCGACACACGATTCGATTTCGAAAAATAACTTAGAGTTACTAATCTTCGATCTCATCATGTATCTCAAAATCGATTCTAGTTTCAAAATATAAAACTCACGTTCAAGTATTTAAAACAAAATAAATAGCATTGAACAACCACTTTAATCACAACTATATAGAAAAACAAGTTATAATCTGTTATCACTGAAAAAACCAAAGAACTCCAATGAGTATCAATTTAGTTTATACAAAAACAACTCAAGAAGATCCGTGCAGAGCACGATCTAACTTTTCATTCGACTTCCAAAAAATTAGAAGAATTGAACTCTCTAGTTCCGGTATTATAGATGGCCTTTGCTAGAGGATCCAAGAATGGATTCTTCATCTGATCTTTTCTGTGACTCTTTAATCTCAGAAAATCAGAACGACTAATCTTTCTCATCCTCAAACATGCCGATCTAAGAGCCTGAGTTCTATCTTTCTTTCTCGAAGCAAACGTCAACGACATCATTATGTCTAGTCCATTGGACTCTTCTCCAGAAGACTTCGAGACCTCCCAAAAGTCTTCCTCCAAGTAGGGTGGAAGAGTTCTAGCCCAGGTTTTAATACTTTTAATTTGTTCGAGAACATCGAATGGAAGTTTCTTGTTGCGAATTAAAACCAACAAATGGTTAAACCGTTCCAACACTTTAATGAAGTGTTCTCTCAAGTTGTGAGTATGCTTCATCTTGTAATTCATAAAATCATGTAGGACCTCATCACCGGTCCTAGTGTCGCTCTCAGAAACTGTACCGCTCCCTGACATCCCTGAAAAATGAGCAGCCCAAAAACAACAAACACATTAAAGTGTTAGTTAAACCTTAACACATGAATTTCCACTATTTCAATGCTTATGGAACACAATTTCCAATTAGCATTAGGTATAATCACAAGTGAAAAATAAGTTTAACTTCATTGGTTCCCACTTTCCTGGATTAACCGGAGCATATCAAACAATTTCACACACCAATTAAACATGATTTAAGAATTGAAGACATACATTAGGAGCATATAACACATATTATCAACTAAAAGGTCTTCACATAAGTCCTTAAAGCAAATAAAAACAATTAAATGAAGCCACACATCAAAAACAACATTGGAACACATGAAAATGCATCCGAACAGACACAAAACGAGCTAAAAATGGTAAAAAACAAGATGAAACAGGACAGCACGCGTCGGAACACACGCAGAAATGTCCGGACGCGCCGCCACGCGCCACCAGCCGCTGCCACGCACTTGCACGCGCCCGGATGCACCGAGCAGTAGCCGTCAACCGCCGGTGCGTTAACCACACGTGCGGCCGTCAACCGCCGGAGCGTGGTCTTCACGCGCCACCGTTGGATTTTTCGGTCACCTGCGTGTGGGCTTCACGCGCCACCACCGGTGACGCCGTCTGCCGACGCCTGGGTTGCACGCGCCACCTCCCTCTCTGCCGTCGTCGTCTGGGTCGGGTCTGACCCGCCTCTAAGTGGGTCGGATCCGAGTTTGAGTAATTGTATTTGGGCCCCTGAAGAGTATCTAATTCTCTAAAAAAGGCCCAAAAGTTTCTGAAAAAGTTCAAAATGACCCCGATCTCAAATTTTTTTTGAAAATTCGTATCTCACTCAAAACTCAACGAAAATTCACAAACGATACATGGATAGAATCCTCATGAAACGTAGATTAATTTCATACCAAGAACAGACTCGATTTCGTTGTTTTCACGGTGTAATTTCAGATCTAAAAACAAGTCACAAAAATTTTCAAAAAATCATAACTCTATCTTTTCTTATCCAAAAAATACATAAAAAATATGTATGGAATCCTCATCATACGTACTATCACCCAGTATTCAGAAACTCTACGAAAAATTTCCGAAATCATTCGTATTTTGTATTTCAAAATCGGGTCAGTTTTTGAAAAAACATCAAACTTTGAAAAATCATAGTAAATAATCCACTAGGCCAAAAAATGCATTTAAATTATCCCTGGAATCCTCGTTACACGCTCTATCCATTGATACCAAAATCAATCCATTTCGATCAACGGAAAAATTTGACCAAAACAGAGGACATGTATGTACGGGACAAAAAATGAGGTATAAAACTCATGCGTACATGGCCTCAAACGCATAGTTAGGGAAAAAACATATACAACATGCCTCAAGATCAATAATTTCACAAAATATGATCAAACTCATTACTGCAGTAAATTCTAATTTCCAAAAATAAACCCAGCGCAGTAAAAAAAATTCTGGAAAAACCAGAAGCATGCCATATAAAAAAATAAAGATGGGATACCAATAATATGACTCTGATACCATATGTTGGGAATTGATTGCCAAATCAAGTCCCGTGACCAACACGAATAGGGACACTTACCTTTATGCGGAATTAATTATGAACCATGTTGGTATCCTCGATCAGTCCTTTTCCTCGTCCCCAAATGTCCCGTACTCCGAGTCCAATACACAGAATGGTATGTGTATGTTAATTCACGAATTGGTAAAGTCTAAAATCGGAATGTGTGTCTTATTTTCTTGTAGGGAGTTAACTTAGGGAAAAGGTTAATTATCGGTAATGTCTTCTTGGGAAAAACTGAGAATACCTATCCTCTGTTCTCTCTCTGTTATTTCGTCTGTTTCCCATTTTTGACATCTCTTCCTTAAAAGGAAGTTAATAGAAAGTTATATAACTTCCCCCTTTTTCTTATCCACACTTCAAATGTGGAATATATATATATATATATAAATAATATATCAAATATTATTTACACATTCCTCTTCCCCATCCTCATCCTCGTCGTCTTAATCTTTTCCCGCCCCCGTCGCAATGCAAAGCCGAACCTCCCTCCGGGTCCACGGAAGTTGCCGATCATCGGAAACCTGTACGTTCTAGCTGGCTCCAACCCTACCCACCGCACACTAACCGATTTGGCAAAGATACATGGACCCTTGATGCACCTCCAGCTCGGCGAAGTCGGCGCCATCGTCGCCTCATCTCCTGAAACCGCGAAAGCCTTGTTGAAAATGCACGGCCTCGTCTTTGCCTCGAGGCCGTCGTTCCTCGCCCCGGAGATCAACTGCTACGGGAGCACGGATGTGGCCTTCGCCCCGTACGGCGAGTACTGGCGACAGCTGCGGAGAATCTGCTCGCTGGAGCTCTTCACGGCAAGGCGCGTGCGGTCGTTCTGACGAATAAGAGAGGAGGAGGCGCTGGAGCTGTGCAAGTGGGTGGCCAGGCATGAAGGGTCGAAGATCAATCTGGCGGAGAGTATCAACATGACCAATCTGGGGATTATGGCGTTTGGGAAGAAGGGTAGTAGTGAGGTTGGTAGAGTGCTGAATGGACTCATCAGAGAAACTCAGGATTTTTTTACTGTTTTCAACATGGTTGATGTGTATCCTTCCATTAGATTCTTGCGCCTCTTCAGTGGGATGACACTACAAAAAAAATGGCTTTTAGCGACAGCCATTAAAGAGGTCGCTAAAATCAAAATAGCGACCGCTTTTGCGATCACCATGATGTTTTGATAAAGTTTGGAAAATTTGCGACCGTATTGCGACCGCCATATGCGGTCGCAAATTTATTAGTAAAGTATTTAGCGACCGCTTTTCGGCGGTCGCAAATTGAAACGCGGTCGCTAAAATTTAAACCCGTAACTGGCAACCCGGAAAAGAAGAACCAGTTTATTTTTTAATAATAGCGACCGCTTTTAGGCGGTCTCAAATATAAACATTAATTTTGCGACCGCCTTAGCGGTCTCTAAACTCGTATCCGGGTTAGGGTAGTTAGCACCCATTTAATTTTATGATTTTGCAACCACTTAAGCGGTCGCTAAAGGAAAAATGGCGGTCGCTAAAATGGGATTATAGAACAGAATCTGCACCTTTTTTCTTCAGTTTTTTCAGGGAAAAAACCCCACTCCCACCCCAAAAAAATCTCCCAAATTGAAATGAGCATTGTTTCAACGTGTTGGTGGCAATTGTGGAGGTCTATTGTTATATTGTGCTCGTTGCTTCTAATTCACCGTACATTTTTACAATTTTACCATTTAATTTTTAATTTTGTGTATTATATATGTTTTATAAGTGTTCTTCGTGTGACTAATTAAATTTTAGAATTTATAATATTCATGTATTAGAATTGATAATGTGAATAATTATTGTAATTGATTATAGTTAATTTTTTGTTTAAAAAAATTGGATATGTTTGTTTATAGTCGAAACTTTGCCGAATTTTTTTATAATTTATATGTGATGTATTTTTAATTTGTATCAGATGGAACTCCCTGATCATCGTTGGATGTATGAGATGCCTCGTTTGATACAAGGAAATATGAATTATGAATTTTGCGAGAAACTTGATGAGTTTATTACGTTTGCCTGTAGTAAACCAAATTGCATGGATAGTTGTGGTCGGATTAGATGTCCTTGTTCAGGAAAAAAGTACAGTAACAAAAGATTTTTGGGCATAGATGAGGTTAAAACTCATCTTGTGAGGTTCGATTTTGCTCCATTTTAATATAATTGGACCGGACATGGCGAAAGTAGGTGGAATTATAATTTGGAAACAGTGATTGTCTTCTATGATCAATTGAGTAGTTGTGGAGGTGAGAGATTTGAGATTGGTGGTTCGAGCTGCGACCCGTCTACACCATTGGATGAGCTAGATGAATTCCAACGGTATCATACGATGATTGATGAGTCTGGTTTGGGTGTTCACCACACAGCCATGGAGGAGGAACCAAATCCCCGTTCAAAGAAATTTTTCGAGATGCTCAAATTTGTTGATAAAAAATTATTTCCTAATTGTGATACTGAGACTCAGTTGTCATTCAACGCTCAGATGTTGTCCATCAAAACTGAAGATAAAGTGAGTCACAAAGTCTACAATCAATTCGCAAAGTTGTTTAAACGGGCCCTACCTAAAGAGAACACAGCGCCAGAAAATTTCTATCAAAGTAAGAGGTTGTTGAAGGATATGGGTTTACTGTTTGAGAAGATTGATTGTTGTACCAATGGTTGCATGCTGTTTTGGGGCGACGACGAGAGCATTAATCAGTGCAGGATGTGCAGCCACCCTAGGTTCAAACCCTCTGATCGTAGGAAGAAGACAACTTTCAAGTCGATGTATTATCTTCCCATCACTCCTCGTCTAGAGAGGTTATATCAGTCGAGTGTCACTGCAAAAGTTATGACATGACATGCTGAGGAGTGTTCTAATCAGAATTCCGGAGAGATGCGTCATCCTGCAGACTCTAATGCGTATAAACATCTTGATAGAGAGTTCCCAGATTTTGCGAGTGAGAAGCGAAATGTGAGACTTGGTTTGTGCACAGACGGATTTGCTCCATTCGGTATGCACGGGAAGAAGTATTCTTTGTGGCCTGTTTTGTTGACTCCGTACAAGAGGCTCAAATAGTGGTTGAGGACGAAGGTATAAATTCTTCAGTTGATTTAGTGGCTGCAAATCCAGATATGGTATTAATTGTTAAGAACGAAGAGGAAGGAGAAGAAGTACTTGAAGATGAAGAGGAAGAAGATGACGAGGAAGATGAAGATGAAGAGGAAGATGATGATGATGATGATGAAGATGATGATGAAGAAGATGACGAGGAACATGATAATGAGGAAGATAATGATGACGAGGATGATTAATTAAGCGAATGTTTTTATATATATGTTTAATTAATTAATATTGTCATTTTTAGAATAACTTGTGCATATTATAAGTTGGGTTAGTATCATAATATAAGTATTATAATATAATTAACAGGGTTAACACAATAACATAACAAAATTCCAAAAAAAATAAAATATTAGCGACCGCTATAGGCGGTCGCAAATATACAATAATTATTTAGCGACTGCTAATAGGCGGTTGCAAAATCTTAAGTGCAAAAGGCGGAAGAAATAAGCGGTAAATAAATTGGAATTAGCAATTAGCGACCGCTTCGGCGGTCGCTAAACACCGCCTTTGACTATGTACTCTGAATTGACACGTGGCCAAAACCGCGTAAGATAGCGACCGCTTTTGGCGGTCACTAAATTTGCGACCATTTATATCACCATTTTCACCAGAATCGTAAAAAATCACCACATCCACCACATATTACCGTCGCCACCACGAAGATTTACCGTAGCCGCCGCATGTGCCCTTCAGTCGATGCCGCCTCGTCCTCCTGCCGCCGTCGAACCTCCTGTGAAAGGTAAATTTATATTGTATGATATTGTTTAATTATTTTTTGCATATTTATGATATTGTGTTGATATATATGTTGATTTTTTGGAATTAAATTTATATTGTATGATATTGTTTAATTATTTTGATATTGTATGATATTATTTTGATATTGTATGATTATTTTGCATATTGTGTTGATATTATGTTGATATTGTATGTTGATATTATTAATAATTAGATGTTGCATATTTTTTGGATATTTTTGTATGTTGATATTATTTAATAAATTATGTTGATATTATTAATATTAGTGTTGATATTTTTGCATATTATGTTGATATTATGGTATTAGTATTAGTGTATATTGTTTATGGTATTAGTATTAGTGTATATTGTTTATGATATTATGTTGATATTATGGTATTAGTATTAGTATTAGTGTATTATGTATATTTATGATATGATTGTATATATTGATTGAGAATTGATATATTATTGTTTGAATTGTTGTCAATCGTTAAATTTTATTTTTATTTGTACAATTTGGTATAGATGAGTCAACAACCCGATCAAATTGAGGGTGACGGTCAGGGGAGAGGGAGAGGGAGAGGGAGGAGGCCACGAGTCCTCCCTTTACCAGAGATTCGAGCCCCCGAATTTCTAATGCCCCCGCCCTCCTAGTCTAATGAGGCCGGATCTTCATCGCGGCAACACCCTCTACGTGAGACCCGGGAGTACATTGAAGTAAAGGAAGGACAGTAAGTAAATTAATAATTTATTTTGTTTTATTGTTATATAATAATTCCTATAATAATTTTTTTTATGCAGCTTGCTTCCGGGCCACACAGTCACTGAGCACGTCACGACGTGCATACAGAGGGTCACTTGGCCTTATGGAGTTGCATCGTCGACTGGTGTACCTGGGCCCACGAGGAGAGCGATGTTTGACGAGTTTAAGGTATAAAATTATTAATATTTTGTAATAATTAATATTTTTAGTAATTATTAATATTTGAGTAATTAATTGTTGGAAATTGTTTGAATGGCAGAAATTGTGTTTTTGGGATCCGGCAGACAACATTAGGGTTGAGGAGCTATGGTGCAGTAGAGCACAGAGCCGGATGAAGGAAATCGTCTTCAAGATGAAGAAACAGTGGATACTTAAAGGGAAGACGGTTGACTTGGGGAAAGACGGTGATGGACGAGCGATCTGGGACGGATTGGTGGCTTACTGGACTGATCCGGCACACCAGGAGAGGGCTCGTAAGGCGAGAGAAAATCAGATGAGCAACCCGAACGGAGAAGGAGTCGCCATACATCGTGGTGGCTCCCGGACTGCCTACGAGCACGGGCTCGCCTTTGTAAGTATTTTCATTTATAATTCTTAATTTACAATTAATTATTATATTTAATTAAATTATTATAATTAATTCTTAAAGGAGAAAGAGTACGGACGGAGGCCCAAACTCTTCGAGTCTCTTTCCATTCTTCACCTGGTGAATGAGACTGGGAAATCCACGTATGCCAGCACCACCAAGCATCACGTAAGTATCTAATTAGAATGTACTACTAAATATATTTAAATTATTCTATTAAAATAAAGTTAATATTTTATTTTGTTTAATTTCAGAACAAGTTTAGAACTGCTCTCGATGAGGCTCGGACACAAGTGACACCTACTCCGGAGAACCCTACACCTACCCCTATTGATGAGGACCGTCTCTATGTTGATTTGGCCGGAGTCAATAGGGGTAAGATACTAGGGTTGGGAGCTTACAGTAAGGTTGCCCGTCAGACGCACCGCCGGAGCTCAGCATCATATTGTATGCCCTCTCATCCTGACAGCAATCTCCGGCAGGAAGTGGCCGAGTTGAAGGACAAGTTGTCCAAGCAAGAGAGAAAATAAAGGAAGATGCAGGCTTGGTTGACTCAAGTTTCTCAAGCTACTAATATTCCACTTCCGGAGGACTCAGATGATGAGGCAAATGCTGGTACGAGTGGTGGTGCGTCTCCTCGTGGGAATGAGGGTGCTGATGGTGGGGATCTTGAAGGATGGGAGCTCGATTTTAATTCTAACGGCTAGTTATATTGAACAATTTTTTTTTTTGAATTGAATATTAAGTATTTTAACTTTTTATTAATATATTTTGAATGTTTAGAATTTTATGTTTTACATCAAAATTATTTTTTATGATATCAAATTGTAGTAATTTAGAATATTAAAATTTGTGGCTAATTTGGTGTTATATACAATTAATTGAATAAAAAATGAACAAATTAAAAATTTGGTATTGTAAATTATTAAATTTATAACATTACATTTTTATGGTTGAAATATATATATATATATTTATATTAAGTATCAAAGGATTAATTTGATGATTTTTTTTAAAAAAAAAGAGACACAATTTGGAATTATATACTATTAATTGTAAAAAGACGAATAAAAAAAAAGAAATGTAAATTATAAAATTTATAACATTAACAAAATTTTATTGAAATATATATACATTAATAAATTAGAGACGAAAAGGAATTAATTTGATGGATTTTAAAAAAAAACGTGACTTAATTTGGAGTTATATACAATTAGTTGCAGAAAAATAAATGAAAGTAGCAAGTGCCCGAGTGGAACAGCCACCTCTGAGATGCCCAGAGGTCGTTAGTTCGACTCCTTGCAGGCATAAAGTTTACAACATTTATTCTGAGCCAAATAAGGCTCATATAAAATATGTGATGATATGATTAAGATGTTGGGTCCGTGGCCAAGTGGTTCGAGCCCAGCCAGCCCTCGAAGGGGCCTGGGTTCGAACCATCTTGGCCACATTTTTTTTTTCATGATAAAAATTTAGCGACAGCTTCTGACGATCGCTAAATTAAAATTAGCGACCGCCGTCCGCGGTCACAAAATATAAATATAATATATTATTATAATTATTTAAAATAAATAGCGACCGCCAAAAGCGGTCGTTAATTTTAATTTAGCGACCGCCTGTAGCGGTCGCAAAATTATAATAAAATTTATAATTAAAATTATATTAACATAATTAGCGACTGACGGAGCGGTCGCTAAATTTAATTTAGCGAGCTCATTGCAGCGGTCATTAATTTTAAAAAACCAAACCTGGTCAATACCTGGACATTTTTTGCGACCAACTTTGCGACCGTTTCGGCGGTCGTCAATTTGCGACCGCCACAAAAATGCGGTCGCTAATTGTTTGCGACTGGTGTTTTAGCGACCGCCAAAAGCGGTCGCAAAAACGGTCGCTAGCTATGTTTTGCGATCGTTTGGCAGTCGCTAGTGCAGTCGCTAAAACCCGCTTTTTTTATAGTGTGAAGAGGAAAATAGAGAGGCATTATCGGATTTTGTATGGTGTAACTGAGGCCATAATTGAGGAGCGGATGAATCGAGGTGGTGGTGGTAATGATGATGAACAAGTGCGTGACTTTCTGGATATACTTTTGAAGTTGCAGGATGATCCATCGCTTGGAATTCCGTTGACGTACTGAAAACATCAAATCTATTCTTCTGGTGAGTAATAGTACTCTATTTTTTTATATGAAAAATTTTTGCACTTAATTTTTCACCTATTACAGTTTTGATTCTATTAACTATTAAAATTTAATTTTAGTTCATTATCTTTATAAAAAATTTGATTTTCATCATTTTTAAAACAAAATGACTAAAACCAAATTTTAATAGTTAGATAACCAAAATCATAATAGGTGAAAGATAAAGGACGGAAAAACTATTTACTCTTTGTTTAATAGAATTAAAGTTTTTGTAGTCCTACAGCTTGTTATGAATTTGAATATGATCCATATAGATTTTTTATATTAGTCCTGCAAAATTGAAAATATTTGGTCATTTTACAAATTTGATCCTATAAGTTTTTTAAGGGACCAAAATCAAAATATTTTTTAAATTTACAAGATCAATATCAAAATTTGTAATCCATATAGATCAAATTTAAAATGAAAATAAGCTACATGAATTACAATTCTTTAATCCTATTTTTTATGGGATTAAAGATTTATAAGCCCTATAACTTTACTTCATTTTGAATTTAGTCCTTTAGATTACATATTTTGATTTTGGTCCTATAAATTTAAAAATATTTTGATTTTGGTCATTTTAAAAACTTACAGGACCAAAATCAAATTATTTTCAACCTTATAGGACCAAAATCAAAATATGTAATCCATGTGGACTAAATTTAAATTTTTGACAAGTTATAGGATAAAAAAACTTTAATCCCTTTTTTTTATTTGCCTTTATAAAATTTTGATGGAATTAATTTGTAGTATATTTTAAACAGATAATATATTCTTTTTGTTAATCAATTAAAATGACTGAAATTATAGAAAATAATTTACAAAACCAAATTTGAAAAATATTTTTTAACATTATGGTCCATTAATTGGCTTCAAGAGGTGAATAATTAGATTATCATGTGTGTGACAGTGTTTTGGTTAATCAGATGTTTCACCTCTTATAATTGAGTTCTAAATCAAAATGTGAAAACATTGGAAGTTACAAGACTATATATATGTTGAAAGTCGATAGAACTTAGATCAAAATGAGGATAACTTATAATTATAGGACCAAAGAAAGCCAAATTTCCCTTAAAAACCTATTAAACGTCGCTTTTGCATTTTGGTTTACATTGCAACGTAACATCATCTACTACACTCGTAATTAAGATGATTGATTCATATGATAGGATATATGATATCACATGCATTAAATTGTAAATACACAACATACACATATTAGAGTAACAGGAGATGTTTACACGATAATGTGACATGAAATTGGTACCCATTTTCACGATAATGTGACATGATATTGGTACCAATTTGGCTGCTCTTTAAAACAAAATCAAAATAATAATCACAGTATATTTCAAAGAATTTATAATATATGCAACAATATAGGATGGAGCGGGTGTCGAATCATCAACAACGGCTATTGATCGGGCATTTTCAGAGCTGCTCAAGAACCCAAGAGTACTAAAAAAGGCACAAGACGAAGTGAGAAGTGTTTTCGATGGAAAAAATGGCGTCGATGAACGCTCTTTCGACGAATTAAAGTACCTCAAACTAGTCATCAAGGAGGCTCTTCGACTGCATCCACCAGCACCGCTCTTGCTCCCCCGAGAAAGCAGAGAGCGCTGCGAGATAAACGGTACGAGATACCCGAAAAAAGTTGGGTCCTGGTGAATGCTTGGGCAATAGGCAGGGACCCCAAGTGTTGGGAGGATGCGGAGAGCTTTATCCCAGAGAGGTTTTTGGAAAAATCTGTCGATTTCATTGCAAGTAATATCGAATACATCCCTTTTGGAGCTGGAAGAAGGATCTGCCCCGGGATATCATTTGGCATTTCCATAATTGAAACGGAGCTAGCAATGCTTCTCTACTATTTTGACTGGATACTACCCGATGGAATGAGCCCTGACGACGTAGATCTGACCGAGTTATCTGGGCTTTCAGGACGAAGGAAATATGACCTTTGCGTTGTTCCGGTTGTCAGAATGCCGGTGCCCGACGTTTAAGAAGACGCTTATATTGGAGATGGTCCGTATATTAATCAATGAAGGGATTAAAATTTTGTAAGTTATCTTCATTTTGGTTCTGGTTCACATGAATTACACAATTTTGATATTAATTCTGTAATTTTAAGATATTTTAATTTTAGTCCTTCTAAAAACTTACAAGACCAAAATCACATTTAATTTTGATTCTGTAATTTTATAAAAGGATCAAAATTAAAATATTTTTAAACTTACATGATCAATATCAAAATATATAATTCATGCGGATCAAATTCAAATTCAAATTTATGATAAATTATAGGAGTACAAATTTAAAAAAAAAATTTAATCCCGTTAATGAAATGATGATGTGTGTATTTTTATTTCTATGTTCTACTTCTAGTATTCTATGTGTACACTTCAACACGTGTATATGACATATGCAAGTGACTGTAGTTTTGCATGGACCATGGTCATGGCAATGAAATAGATTGAAAACCAAATTTGATACGAATTGTTTCGGATCCCATGTTTGGAATTAGTCCCATTGTACACCAATACTTTTTAGGTGAGGTTTTTTTTCAATAGTAATGAAAATAAAATTTTATTTTTCTTTTCTATTTTTACATATGTTAAATGAGTGTTTGTATTCATGATACTTACATCATTAGTTTTATGCTTTAATTTTTAAAAAATGAAAAAAAAAATTGATTATAGTATGCGGGATTGATTGAGGAGGATAATTATATATAAAAAAAAAAATAGGAGTGGTGATTACATTATTTTAAAAAATTAATATTATATATCTCATTTATTTTCATTATCTACTACAATTACAATATGAGTAGATATTATGTGAGTAATACTCACGGAAATATTTTCGTGAACGACATATTTTATTTCACGCAGTAACACACATTTCGGTGTGTAGTGTTAGTTCATATGCAGTGTGGTGGTAGTTCATATACAATATGATTTTAGTTCATTCACTGTAACATACTACGTGTGGTGTTAATTCATATATAGTGTGGTGTTAGTTCATATACTGTTAGTTCATATACAATATTTTATATCATTTATCTCTAAAAAAAATCAAATATTAAAATACTTAAAATAAATTGTTGTTCACCATAAAATTTACTGTGTGTATCATTCACATAATACTTTACCTTACAATATATATATCCTCATTCCCATTAAAAAATTTTATACCTAGCGAGTTCCGTTGTACACTAATATTTTTGAAAACAATAAACTCAATTTTTATGCTTAATCTTTTAAACATTAAATTTTAATTTCCAATATAGTCCTTTTAAAAAGAAAGAAAAGTGGTGACTAAGACTTCACGAGAGTCGATATATATATATATATAATTAACAAATTGAACATAAAAATTATTTATAATCATAAAAATAATTATATTATTTAAACATAATTTATCATAAAAGATCATCTATAATGTGAATATCTATCAAATTATCTATAGTACAATTTTTTTCCTAGCCAAATTAAATTGCTCACACTTTTTCAGAAAAACATTTTTAAAAAATAATATTAATTCAAAATACAAAATAAATATAAAAAAAAATTAATTATGGATTGGTACTTAAAGAATCTATTATATAATTTTACACAATTTTTAATCATAATATTATTTAAAATTTTATAATATATATAGCCATCGAACTATTAAATCAGTAACCAAATTCATTTTTCAATTGGATGGTCGATCCAAATTTAAAAACATTAATTATTGCAGACTGTCGGTTTCCATCGTCTTTTAATGAAGAGGACCCTCACTAATCAGAAATCGTAGATGTAAGGGAATGAATAATTAAAAGATGATAATTATATAATATGGGCGGGTCGAATCTCCTCCATTTAAATAAATATTTTTTCAATTTCTTCCATTAATTCAGTGTCATCATTATCATGGGTATATATATAATTAAAATAATTAATAAATATATATATATATATATATATATATATATGAAATTTATAATATTTATGGTGACATTTACACTGAATGAAAAAAATGGAAAAAATATTAAATGGAGGGATCCAAACCTAATACGGGTATTTGTCAATATTAGCTGCACAAAACACACCTTAAAAGTGCATGCTAGATCAGTTGCCATATTTGTTGCATATATGCAATTTTACGATGACGACACGAAACAAATTGTATAAACATATATTAATAGTGCTTTTTCTCAAAATATCACATTTAACATGTAAATATTCATTCATCACAAAATCATACTCATTACACAAAATACCTGCATAAGCTAAAGGATTATTAATTTTGCACATTTTTTATTGGGAAAATGATTTTTTTAGTCCTTTATCTTTCACCTATTATGTTTTTCGTCCTCTTAACTATACCTTTTTAAAAATAGTCCTTTAACTTTAATTTAAAAACACTGAAAATCCCCAAATTATATCTCAATGCACATGATGTTGAAGGTAATGAGATTTAGGGTTAGATATAATTTGGTAATTTTTCAGTGTTGAGCGCGCGTTTCTTCCCACCCAAACTGGGGCCACGTGTGTGTTATTAAAAATAAATAAAAAATTCACTTCAACCAGGTAAGAGGATGAAAAAAATAATTTTTGGTAAGTTAAAGGACTATTTCTAAAAAGGTATAGTTAAGAGGACGAAAAAAACAGGTTTTGGTAAGTTAAAGGACTATTTCTATAATAGTATAGTTAAGAGGACCAAAAATACAATTGGTGAAATATAAAGGACTAAAAAAATCATTTTCCCTTTTTTATTTGTGTCTAATTAACCAACATAATTATTTTTTCTTTAATTAATCGGTTCACGTCAAATAATTTGAGAATCACAACGCCAAAATCAAATAATTAATTTGTTCTTGATATTTGGCAGTAAAGCAACAAAGGTGCATGAAGATTCAACATTTTCAATTCGATCTTCAGAAAATTAATGCAAATTAATAATTAATTTCAAGAGTCGATGATCATACACCCAAAGAAAGAAAACCCATTAATATTAATTAATTAATTAATTAATTATTATCCCACTAACACATATATCGCGTATATAATCCCTGGAACATATCCCAAGATCGTCAGCAACAAATCAATCCAGAATTCTATCTGCACATCATACAAAACAACATCAAAATAAATACATGGATCATCGAAGACAAAACCTGATTTATTAATTTTTCCCATAAAATAAAATTAATTTTAATTAATTTTGAAATTAGAGGAAAAATAATACAAGGAATATATAATTACTTACCCCAAGGCCGTATCTGAGGAAGACACCAACAGGTGGCAAAAGTATTGCCAGGACAACTTCAAGAAATGTCTCAGACCCCATCAATTTCTTCTTCCTCCTCTTTTTTTTTTTTTTTTTCTAAATTTAATTTTGTTAACTGATCAGGTGAAATTTTCAGAGTGAGAAAAACAAGAGAGGGTGGCTGATAACAACAAATTAAAGAGAGAGGTGTCACGAGTTTAGGGCTCAAGAGTTATAACGATAACACGTGGAAATCCAAGTGTCCACGTAATTGAGAATTGATATTTTCCAACACAAGCATGTGGCAAGAGATTGGATGAGATCGACTATTACCCAACCTTTTAATATTTACTGTTTTATTCTTTTTAATTATCGTATATATACATTATTTATATATTCCCTTCATTTATAAAATTTAATTACATTTTATGAACGCAGTATTTATTAAAAATTAGATATTTAAAAGGTAGATAGTTTAATTAGATATTCATTTGTATGTTTATATGTTTTATTAGATATATGTGGGGCATGTTTATGTTTAGGGAATAAAGGTTTGTAAGTCTAATAAACCCTTTTTAATTTGATTGATTCATATAAATTATACAGTTAGATATTAATTATAGAAATTTAAAAATATTTAATTTTGGTCCTTTTAAAAATTTATATGACAAATTTTAAATATGATATTATTTGATATTTATCCTGTAAATTCGTAAAAAGACCAAAATAAAAATATTTTCATATTTATAGGGCTAATATAGAAATATGTGATTCATATGGACTAAATACATAATCGTAATAAGTTATAGGATTGCAAAAACTTTAATCTCTATTGTTATTATAGTTGGTGTTTGAATCACAAATCATCTAATAATTTTTAGACAAAATATATTTAGTTCACATATTTTTTTTTATCATATTTAGTCTCAATTTTAGTCCCCAAATCAGGGGTAAAATAGCAATATGATGTCATTTTGAAGTTCAAAATTAGTAATTATTAGCAATGTTGAGTCAACAATGATTGTTTGAAATCAATTGGAATAAAGAAATTGAAGAACACCAAGATTTACTTGGTTCGATAAAAAATGATCTACGTCCACGGATGAGGGCACCTCTCTCACTAATCGATGGAAGATGATACAATTTACAAGTATTTTGATCTCACTGAGTATATGATCGTCCTATTCCTCTATACATATGTGCGTGTATATATAGGAGAATGAAATCCCTAATTAATGCTAGTGATCGTAACCGCCTAA
Source organism: Prunella vulgaris (assembly GCA_026898435.1). Taxonomy (NCBI): domain Eukaryota; kingdom Viridiplantae; phylum Streptophyta; class Magnoliopsida; order Lamiales; family Lamiaceae; genus Prunella; species Prunella vulgaris. The sequence continues at coordinate 1,105,146 of JAPKLY010000052.1, read as the reverse complement.
CAAGAAAACTGCTACAGTTGCAACCGAAAAATGAGTAACTGTCAGAGCCCAACGATCTTCAGTTTTGATTCTGTTAAACTGATCGTCCGTTGTCCAATTTGGAAGTTTAAACCGCTTCGTAACTGATCCTGAGTTAATTCCTAACTTTGGATTCAGTATGCTCCTTCCTTATCTTGTATTGTCTTGTCTGCTGATGTGATATGTCATCAGCTGAGTCTGAGTACTCAGCTGATATCATCAGTAGACCTTTTTTTTTCTTGATCTGACCAGCTGACCTGACCATACCATCCTGCCTGTAATCCTGATAGCTCATCCTGACTGACCACCATCAGCTGACCACCTCAGCTGACTCCGCTGATATCCCGGATGACTTTCAGTAGACTTCTCAAACGATCTCAGCTGACCTTATCAGATGACTAACCATCAGCAGACCTATCAGCTGACTTCCTCAGCTGATAGTATAATGTTCAGTTAATCAGCAGTACTTGCTCATCTGAGTTTATTTCACTTTCTTTGCACCCATAACAATTCTCTACCTCAAAGTAAGTGAGATGCCTCCACCTAACCTTCACATCACAGTAGTATTAAGGCACATCCCATGACTGTACCTTAACCAGCTCTAAACAATAGTTGAATTTTGAACTTGGTATGACTTTAGTCAGCATATCAGCAGCATTGTCATCAGTATATACCTTTTGTATTGTGATCACCTTCTTTTCCATCACATCTCTCACAAAGTGAAGCCTCACATCAATATGTTTAGATCTTTCATGAAAGACCTGATGCTTGACTAAGTGAATGACACTCTGATTATCACATTGCACAGTAACTTCATCTTGCCTGATCCCAAATTCCCTGATAATGCCCTTCAGCCACATAGCCTCCTTTACTGCTTCTGTCACTGCGATGTACTCAGCTTCAGTGGTTGATAGTGTAACCACTGACTGTAATGCAGCCCTCCAACTGATGGCTGTGCCATATAGTGTAAACACATATCCAGTCAGAGACTTTCTTGTATCTATGCTTCCAGCATAGTTAGAATCTACAAAACCTTGTAGAGGTTGCTTGTCCTCCTGAGTCCTTTCAAATAATAATCCCAGATGTGCTGAACCTTTCAGATATCTCATTATCCACTTGAAAGCTTCCCAATGTGCCTTTCCAGGATTAGCCATAAACCTGCTGACTAGGCTCACTGCATGAGCAATATCAGGTTTGCTACAAACCATGGCATACATTATGCTTCCAACTCCATTTGAATAAGGTATCTTGTTCATCTGAGACTTCTCCTGATCACTCTTGGGACATTGATCAGCTGACAATTTGAAATGTTGTCCAAGAGGAGTAGAGACTGATCTTGACTCATGCATATTGAATCTTCTCAAGATTTTCAGTATGTAATCCTGCTGAGTCAAGAACATCCTTCCACCTGACTTGTTCCTGATAATATCCATACCCAGAATTCTCTTTGCACTTCCAAGGTCTTTCATGTCAAAGGTTGAATTGAGTTTATCCTTCAGTTTCTGAATTCTTCTAAGGCTTTTGCTAGCAATTAACATATCATCCACATAAAGTAATAGATATGTCAGTACCTCAGAGCCTTGCTTTTCCAAGTACACACAGTTATCATACTTGCATCTGCTGAAGCCTATAGACACCATGAAGCTATCAAACCTTTTATACCACTGCCTTGGGCTTTGCTTAAGTCCATATAAAGACTTCTTCAGCAAACATACCTTTCCTTCATTTTCTGATAGTATGAACCCTTCAGGTTGTTGCATATAAATGGTTTCTTCAAGCTCTCCATATAGAAATGCAGTTTTGACATCCAGCTGTTGTAACTCTAGTCCATCCTGATTCACCTTAGACAATAAGATCCTTATTGAGCAGTGCTTCACAACTGGTGAGAACACTTCATTGAAGTCTATTCCTTCCCTCTGAGTAAATCCCCTTGCAACTAACCTTGCCTTATATCTGATCAGCTCCTGTCCATCTGACCCAATTTCAGACTTTTTCTTGAATATCCATCTTGAGCTGACAACCTTCTGCCCTTTTGTTCTATTCACAAGAACCCATGTGTGATTTTTTTCAAGTGAATTTAACTCCTCTTTCATAGCTGAAATCCATTGATCTTTATCCTTCCTTGTCACTGCATCAGTATAAGTCTGAGGTTCCTGATACTCTACTTCTTCTGCTACTGATAAGGCATATGAGATCATGTCAGCCTGCCCAAACCTGATTGGTGGATGAATGCTTCTCCTATGTCTATCTCTAGCCAGACTGTAGTTTCTCAAATCTTGACCCTCCTCATCTGAATTTTCAGTTTGATCTTCAGAATCACTGTCTGCTGATGCACTCAGCTGATCTTCTTGTGGATTTCTGATATCAGAGTTTTCCTGAGCCTGATCTTCATTCTGAATCCTGGTTGTATGCTCCACCTGAACTGGTGTATGTCTGATTATGAGATTGTCCTCAGCATCCTGAGAACTTTCAGATGTACCATATCCCATGACTTTCTCATTGAAAGTCACATCTCTGCTGACAATACACTTCTTGTGTCCTGATTCAAAGCACCACAATTTATAACCTTTGACACCTTTTGGATATCCCAGGAAGATGCACCTCAGAGCCCTTGGTTCCAACTTATCTTACCTTATGTGAGCAAAGGCTAAGCAACCAAACACCTTCAGATTATTGTAATCTGACAACCTACCATACCAAAGCTCATCTGGGGTTTTGAAGTCAATAACAGATGAGGGTGTTCTGTTTATCAAATAACAAGCAGTATTAAATGTCTCTCCCCAGAACACTTTAGGTAGTTTAGCATCTGACAGCATGCACCTGACCTTCTCCAAAATGGTCCTGTTCATTCTCTCAGCAAGCTCATTTTGTTGAGGGTTTGCTGGAACAGTCTTGTGCCTTGTTATGCCCCTTTCCTTGCAGAAATTTTCAAACTCTTCTGACACATACTCAAGTCCATTGTCAGTCCTGAGATGCTTTAAGGACCTACTCCTTTTGTTTTCTTGTTCAAGTAGTCATTCCCTGAACTTTCCAAAAGCTTCACTCTTCTGCTTCAGGATGATCACCCACACCTTCCTGCTGAAATCATCAATGATGGTCATGAAGTACTTTCCACCTCCATGAGTCTCAGTTCTTGATGGCCCCCAGATGTCAGAGTGTACATAGTCCAAATGAGCATCAGTATGATGTTTCCCCTTTGCATAAGAGTGTTTCTTGGATTTTCCCAACACACAGTGATCACAGAAATCCAATTTGATTGTTCCTGAATCCCCAAATGCCTTCTGCTTGGAGAGTTCATTCAGTCCTCTTTCACCAATGTGCCCTAACCTCTTGTGCCACAAGATAGCATCAGAACTGCCCATAACTGCATTCACTGATCCGGCAGCTGAGTTACCCATCAGAATGTACAAGTCATTTACCTTCTTGCCCTTCATCACAATGTTGTTATCCTTGGTTATCAATATGAATCCATTCCTTGTATTGAATTCATATCCCAAAACATTAAGTGATCCAAGAGAAATAAGATTTCTTTCAGCTCAGGTACAAACCTGACATCTTGTAGTATCCTCTCAGTACCATCATGCAGCCTCAACTTTATTGAGCAAGAGCCTCTGACCTTGCACATCTGATCATTCCCCAAGAGAACTGATCCACCATCAAATTTCTTAAGATCCCTGAATAAAATTTCATTGGGACACATATGAAATGAGCACCCAGAATCCAACACCCAATCTTCACTCAGCTTGACATCAGTAACGGCCAAAACCTCAGCACTATCATATCCTTCCTGAGTTGCAATTGTGACATTTGCCTTCTGATCCTCTTCTTGCTTCCTGGATTTGTCAGGACAATTCTTCTTGAGATGTCCCACCTTCTGACATGAGAAACATTTTCTCCTTTCCACAAATTTTCCAAATTCAGGGCCTTTACCATTCTTCTTCTTCTTTCCCTGAAACGGTTTCTTCCCTTTCTTGAATTTGATATTCAGCCCTTCACCTTGATTTGTATTCTTCCTTTCAGATTGCATTTGAAGCGCCTTAGTTTTCAATGCATTCTGAATATCATCAGGGGACACCTTCTCTTGCCTTCCAAATAACAGAGCATCCTTGAAATTCTCCAAGGATTTTGGTAGAGAGTTCAGTAACATCAGGACTTTATCCTCATCTTCAATCTTGACTTCAAGATTCTCCAAATCATCCACTGCTTTATTGAATTCTTCAAGTTGTTCAACAAGATCCCTATCTTCAGTCATCTTGAATGAATGAAGCCTCTGCTTCATGAACAACTTATTGGTAACCGATTTTGTTTGATACACTTGTTCCAGCTTGTTCCACACATCAATGGCAGTCTTCTCCTTATACACCTCCCTCAGAGGTTTGTCTCCCAAGCACAAAATGATTGTATTATGAGCCTTGTCCAGAATCTCCTGCTTCTTTGCAGGTTCTGATGCGGATGATGATGGCCACTGATTCCCTGGTTTCAGAGCATTAGATAATCCATGGTGTGTGAGGAGAGCTTTCATCTTCACCTTCCACAAACCAAAATCATTCGCCCCTGTGAATTTCTCAAACTCCATCTTCGTAGAAGCCATAGCAGTTGATTTCACCAACAATCTTCTCTTCCCACAGACGGCGCCAATTGTTGAGTCAACAATGATTGTCTGATCAATTGGAATAAAGAAATTGAAGAACACCAAGATTTACGTGGTTCGATCAGAAATGATCTACGTCCACGGATGAAGGCACCTCTCTCACTAATCGATGGAAGATGATACAATTTACAAGTATTTTGATCTCACTGAGTATATGATCGTCATATTCCTCTATACATATGTGCGTGTATATATAGGAGAATGAAATCCCTAATTAATGCTAGTGATCGTAACCGCCTAAAAAGAAAACTGCTACAATTGCAACCGAAAAATGAGTAACTGTCAGAGCCCAACGATCTTTAGTTTTGATTCTGTTAAACTGATCGCTCGTTGTCCAATTTGGAAGTTTAAACCGCTTCGTAACTGATCCTGAGTTAATTCCTGCCTTAGGAGTCAGTATGCTCCTTCCTTGTCTTGTCTTGTCTTGTCTTGTCTGCTGATGTGATATGTCCTCAGCTGAGTCTGAGTACTCAGCTGATATCATCAGTAGACCTTCATCCTGATATCATCAGTAGACCTTTTTTTCTTGATCTGACCAGCTAACCTGACCATACTATCCTGACTGTAATCCTGATAGCTCATCCTGACTGACCACCATCAGCTGACCTCCTCAGCTGACCACCATCAGCCGACCTCCTCAGCTGACCACCTCAGCTGACCTCCTCAGCTGACTCCGCTGATATCCCGGATGACTTTCAGTAGACTTCTCAAACGATCTCAGCTGACCTTATTAGATGACTAACCATCAGCAGACCTATCAGCTGACTTCCTCAGCTGATAGTATAATGTTCAGTTAATCAGCAGTACTTGCTCATCTGAGTTTATTTCACTTTCTTTGCACTCATAACAAGCAAGAATGTTGATGTGGAGTACATGTATGCAAATTATATTTATTTATTTTTTACAATTTTAAATATTGCACAAAATATATATTTAAAAATAAAAATAAAAAACTCATTGATGCTATGTCAGCATATTTGCAAAAAAATTATCAATTTAGTTCTTCAAAATGATATTATTTTACCTTCAATTTTGAATTAAAATTGAATCTTATAAAAAAGTTGAGATTAAATTTAATAAAAAATTAGTTTTAGGATTAAATCTATTTTGTCAGATAATTACGAACAATTTGTGATTTAAACTCATATATAATAGTTAACCATGATTGTTAAAATATAAGCAGTTGATTTATAATAGTAGATTTATTAGAATGGTTTGGGCATGTTTAATTCTTGATAATTTTAGAATTAGTTGATTAATTGAGTATATTTAGTTGATGATTAACTAAAATGCGAAGTTGATGATTTCAGTCAGATTAACCACTTTGTTTGCTTCAAATTAACATTTTTATAACAAGCTCCAAATTAATTTGTCACCGTTAAAAAATTAATATTATGATTCATAACGTCAAACTTAACAGGAGAGTTTACTAATGAGGTTGATACATATTCAAAAATCAAAATAATATCCCTACATATGTATAGACACACTATTTACATAATGAATACAAGTCCCTTACAAATCAATCCAAGAGAGTTTGCAGCCGCCGAGGCACGGCTTTAAATCGTGTACTTTTTGAAGATATGAATAACGAATACTTTAGGATTTGAGTTGTAAGAATGATGTTTGGTTTTCTTTACGTCTTGTATTCTGGGTGTTGCTCATGGAGAAATTGTTAAACGGTTGCACTCTTTTTCTCCTACGTCCAGTTTGTCCACAAATGTGGTTTACGCCGAAATTTTTAACGAGACCCGTTTAACTAATTTTTATCCTTCCTTCCCCCGGATTTGTAGGTCCTCTTTTTTCTTTCATCTTTTATATATAATACCCTTATTTCTCAATCCAACTATCCACTCAAAATGGTATTAATATCATTCTACAATGTTACTATTAAACTTAATATGTTTTTAAAAAATATTTACTATATAAATAAGTTTCAGTTTGAAATTCATTAACGGTATACATTGCCTTTTATATTTCTGAACATAATTAGGATGTAATAAGTTGTTCAATTATTGTGGCAACAAGTTCAAGAAGGTTACATAATGTGATCTTCCCACTTCAAATTATTATAATTAGTCTAACAATCTCTGATTTTAATCACTTTTCGAATGTAAAATTAAAGCAATTGCAAACACCCCTATTAGTTTTGATTTCTCAGCAATGCTCCTTGCCAGGAACTTTAGAAGTTGCATAGACAAATGATGCCTTCTTAGCTAACTTCTCTCTCTTAGGCTCCATTGATGTTCCATTGAAGTTGCATGAAATTTTTTTGTCCGAAAGTGGAGTTCTCATCTGGTTTTCGTGTTTCACGAGCGAGAAAACTGGCACGCCATGGTTTTCCACGTCGACTCTGTTGTGTACCGAGGGGCGAATTACTCGCTTACCTTGGTTCAGATCAATGGCCTCAAAATACTTGCTTAGATTTTCAAGCCGATCAAAAGAATAGGACGACTTCTTCATTACATTGTCTTGACCAACAACTCTCCTAGTTTCCAGGGGCTTCCCTTGTTTCACGCCGTGTGACGTGGTTGAAGATTCGACCTTTGGCCTTTTCGTGTTCTTGGGCACATCAGAGCATGGAGTTTTGTGCTTTTTACAAGCTGAACCATGACCAGTTAATGTTGTACCTTGAGATATAACTTGTTGAGGCAGTTTTCTGGTTCTTGTTTCACCATGATAGCTCAGGGCAGAGATCTACATTTGACGAAATCAAAAGAATCATCAGAAACAGAGAAATTGAGAGCCAAAAGAAGAAAAGTTCATCAAAAGCAACCTCGCGAGAGAATCTGGGGATAGGCGATGGTGGACGAAGTCTAGAAGGCCTTAGAGCTTGTGTCGACAAACGAGTTCCTGATGATGCCTGGGAACTGTTTGCAGAGCTCAATGAACTCTCCAAACTGTCCTTCAGAACAGATGCTTCTTTTGCATCTTTCGACTCGATAGACATTCGCTTGGAAGTTAACATAGAGAGCGAATGAGTTGAAGCATTAATAATATCATTCCCCATCCCTTGATTCCTCCCTGAATATCTCCAATTCTTGGATGTTGGAATCAAAGTGGTGCATCGACTCTTGCCAGGATCAGTTTCTCTTTTCAGAAAGTTAATGACTTGGGCAGATGAAGCAGGAATCGGCTTGTCAATCGAGTGAGCAACAGACAAGACTAAGGATGAAAATTAAGCGAAATAAGAGAGGCATAGTGGCATACTTTGATCACATTTCAATTTAATTTCAAGCAGTGTCAAACTCTTACCAGAACAACCTGTAGTAGATCTTTTATCCATTTTGAGGTAAGATTTCCCAAATATGTTTTCCTTATTGTTTAATCTTGTTGAGAAGTTCGTCGCGCTCCCTATCGCCTTTTGTGGCAGCGGAGAAGGTGTTGCTCCATTTCTCCTTCTGGAAGTCAGCTAACAAGATCAAAGTCACACAGAACTTTCAAATTAGGAGCTTCATTTTACCAATGCCATATGCTAGAGTGTATAGAACAACACAGTGTATACAACGAACCTCCTTTTTCGGCTTTCCCTCAGTGTTAACGTTGATGCTACCCCCTATGGAAGTCCGATAAGATTTCATCTATAAAATGTAATCAAAGAAAGAAACTTCTACTCAATTTGGATACAACATTCAGCCAAGCAATCAAGATCACTTCCACTCACCTTGCTTCGACAACACGATTCGTCGACTTTCTTTGGATCTGCATAGGATCAAAACATTGTAAAATCCATTTCTGTATAAAAGATGGATCAAACTTAACTTCAATATGCTCACCTTGAACATCTTGGACGCCATTTATGCTCAGTCCTGGTTCAGGACTTTCATCAAACACATTCAACGCACTACAGGACATGGGACCGTTCATCGGTGGTTCAACCTCAAACCAATCTGCAGAAAAACCATGACCGATTGGTGTTGATTCCGATTCAGATCTTCGATTGCGTACATCAATAGTACCCGGGAAAAGATGGGTTTCAGTTTTTGTGAATCCTCTGTTGATGAAGGATAGCTCATCTGGATCTAACACACCTATTGATGTAAGAACACATTCGAGAAATTGGATACTGGGTTATCTCAAATTGATCACAAGTTTGAACTCTAAGGAAGAACGCCATTATCATTATATTACCAGCACTGTTGAAAAATGCGCTATCCCATGCCAAGCTTCTCCGAATAAGATCCTGTTTTTCTTGTTCGGTTTTTCCAATTTCTGGAGAATTTCCATAAGAGATCTCAAAAATCAAGATAAATTATATTGCAGATACACAGAATCTCAAAATCAATCAAATTCAAGAATGCATCGAAGAAGTGAAACTAATATAATTAAAAATGGGTAGACAAAAGAAGTTGAAATGTGCTGACTGAAAAGGTAAAATGAAAAACCTGGAAAGGAGTCTCCACAATCAACAAGAAAATAATCATCCTCTAATTGCATATCAATCAGTTTCATCTTCTCATCTGCAAGATTGAATCCAAAACCACTATTCTTCTTCGTTTGATCGGTAATACGCCAGCCTTCCATTGTTCTTTTCTTTCTTAAAAATTTAAATGCATAAAACCATTTAGCTTGTGCTTAAGCAGAGTGAAAATTTTGAATTTGGAAAGAAGATTTGGACGTGGGGGTTTTTCAATTTAGATGATCTTCAATTTCTAATTTAATGGCTGTAATTAATTTCTTAATTATTTGGAACGGTCGATGTTGATCCCATTTTTATAAAAGATTTTTTGTTTTTGACCATAGTTGATAGTTGAGTCAAAGAATTTCACGTCAATTGATTTATTTATTTTTGCGCTTAACCATGTATATGAGCAAATCCTACCTTATTTGAAAATCCCCATGTCAGAAAGTAGAATGGTCCTATCAGAAAAAGAAGAAAGTTGAATGGTACTACTATGATTGAAAATATACTCTCTATCCCAAAATAAATTTTACATTTTTTTTATATGGATGTTCCAATTTTTTTTTTACACAAAAAAAAAAAATAATTCATACTCACAAAAGTCAATAAAATACACTATTTATATTTTATTATTTAACTTCACACTCACATACTTCACTTTTTCTTAATATGCGTGAAACTTCATCTATGAAGAAAATATTGGAATGAAGGTAGTAGTATGTTTGATGAGTAAATTAATAAATTGTACTACTCCCCCTTTTTTCTAACTATTATCATGTTTTTTATTTGGATTCATTCTAATTTTCTCTTCACATTATTAAAAAATAAAATAAAATTCAATATAATATTTTTATTATACATATTTTATACATTAAAAAATATAATAATTTATTTTGATCTGTTGAACAAATTGACAAAACAGATATGAAAATAGATAGAGACGAGAGTATTATTTAACGGCAAGATTTGGGGTGAATCAATTTTAAGTAAAATTAATTTGTATTTTGCGAGTAATTTTTTAATAGTATTAGTTGTTTCATTAATTAAACAATATAAAGTTGGTAGTAACATTGTTTAATAAAAATAATCAATATCTTTTTTAGAGTTACCTAAAATACTGGTGTGCAAGATACTTGCTCTTAACGAAAATCGAATTTAATATATAATATTCAAGTAAAATTGTATCGGATCTTTTTTAATTCGGAAATCTATATTTCCAAATCTTCTATAAATGGTTTTCATGTGTTTGCATATGTAAAGTCTAATTAATTCTTAATCCCTTTATATTGCATTGATAATTTTATAGGCTTACTTTTTCCTTTTTAAGAACTTAATCTTACTTATTCGTTTGGGAAAATGGATCATTGCATCAAAATTTGCCACGGAGTATTATAGATAAACAAAAATGGATAAGATTCTCAACTATTTCCAAATAAATTTAAATAAAAAGCTATAAACAAACTTAAAGTATGCATGTGGATTAAAACATAATCCCGGGCCGAGAAGACTCTTCTTTGGAGATGGAGGAATTCTTCATTGGAGAAACTATTTTAACACCCCAAAAAAGTTGATATTCTTGTTGTTAACGTTTAACTATCCTTCTTTTCGTGATTAGTAGTTAGAAGTTAGTTCACCAAGTCTCCATACACTCATATCTCCAAACCAACCCTTATATGTCCCTCTTATTCGTTTCTAAAGGAAATCGAATCAGAGTCACTCACTCAAGTGAGGAGCCTGGTGGCTAGGTGAACTAACTCACCTAGTTTATTCTCATTTGCCTTGGTTGTACTTTTCTTGACGCAAACAATGAAGCTCATAATAGTTTGCATGCAAAAAGAGGATGAAAGAAACTCTAGGGATCTACATAGGTGAACATCTTTCATAGGGTAGCAAAAAATGGCATTTGCATTCTAATATGGCAAGAATAGCAACAAAAGTTGTTCTAATAACGTAGGCCTAGTTCTTTTAAATTGTTGGCCCAAGTTATTTAGACCTAATATATATGAGAAGTACACCCATATATTAAAAAAATCTAGTTGAAAATTAGTGCACCCCAAATGAATTTCTAATATATCTTTCTTCCTTTATATGACAATTCTAAATATTTTATTTCGTAAAAATTTAAAGAGTGAACTATTTTGAGAAATATTTTTTGAAAATTTGTACAAATTTTGAAAAACATACATAGTTTTGATAAAAAAAAATAAAAAATTCTCAAGTTATATTGTTTTTCGGAAAATTAGAGTTGGAATTTTTTTTAAATGCAAAAAAAGAAAATCATGCGAAATTTGTTTTACTACATCATTATTCATCCTAATTAATATTTACTCACCCAAAATACATATATATTCATAAAAAACAACAAATAAAAGAAGATGTCGATTGATCATAGGCATCATTCTTCCGCAGATTATTTTTTATTTTTTAAAAAGCGCGTATAATTAATATTGTAAACTCAACGGTGTGATATATTGTTTTAGAGAGATGTACTTACTAAATTCAATGAACTAATGAGAAAAAATAATATTTTAAATATTTTACATTTATATTTAAAAAATAAGATATTATAGGGCGTACTACTCAAATATTTGAATTTAAATAACTTGGGCCTCAAATATTTAATAAATTGAACCTTACTCTAGTTTTGGGGCCACATGAAAATTTTATTTGAATGGGCAGAGGAGGATCAGGCCCATTCGCTCTATTAATGAGGAGGCCCAGAGTCCAATTCTTCATTATTCTGATTTCTCTGAAATTGTGGGGGAAAAGAAAATTAAATTAGAAAAAAAAAAAAAAAAACATTCCCTAAATATTTGTACTTTCTAGTGTAATCGTGAAGGCTTATCTTTTCCAAGAAAATTTTTAAGGTTACTTTGCATTAATGAATAGAACTAATGAATAATTATTTTTTTCGTATAATTAGTTCAATCTTTTTTCACAAGACAATATAGAATAAATTATGTCATGTGAAACAATATAGAATAAATGGGATAAAAATCAAGGGTTTATGTGGCGTATGGCGGTGTGTGCTACTGAGTGGCACCAATTTCTTTTTCTATATATATTTGAAAAATTATTATTATATTAACAAAGATAAATATTATAGGTTAAATTGTAAATTCAAAATATAATTAATAATTAAATACATTTTTACAAATTGTAACAAATCAATAAAATCTAAAAAACTGTCACAAATTGATTAACATCAAATTAAGTGGTTCAATTAAGAAAATTTTCAAAATATAAAGGTTGCTCATCTTCAGGCTCAAACTCAAACATCAGTATTATTTTTTCCTCATCAAATAAAAAATCATCCTCGTCAAGTTCTGTAAGTTGGATACTTTTTAAAAAAAAAATACCTTCCTATTTAAATTAATAAAAAATATATAAAAACTATCTAGATAAAATTGGATTATTTTTTTGATAAACACCTTTCAATTTAAGTTATTTAGGGTTCATTTGGTTCGTAAGATAAAATTATCTATCCGTCAAAAACATGCATATTTTCGACGGATAGATAGTTTTATCTTACGAACCAAATGAGCCCTTAAAAAATTATAAAAACCACCTACTGCCCAGCCTGTGTCAAGACCGTTTGGTGCCACCAAATATCGTCTCCACCATTTTTATCGATTTAGATTAGTCATCGACAGTCGAGTGCCGCTTAATACCTAGACGGTCGCCATTAATTTGCATCCCTAGTAGGAATACCATTCCTTTCTAATTTAAGAAAGTAAGCTATCCTATTCTAATTAATTGAGCAAAGTTAAACAATAGTATGAGGTCATATATGACATCACATCCCTGAAATTTTGGGCACAAGCATAAACTAATGTCTTTGTTTCTAGATGTAAATTTTCAAGTAAACCATGTTAGAGATGAAGACTGGAATACGTAGTTAACACAACACAATTAAGTCAATTCACGGATTTTCTAAATCCAAGACTTCTACAACCTATGCATCACACTACATTTTCAACAGTGATTCAAACATTAATCACGAGACTTTAACTTAATTTACCCTTAGGTACATATTTTGAGCAAGTATTGTATCAGACTGCTTAATACGTATTTTTAAAATTTAAATACAGTATATGATAGTATAAATGGGTTGGATGAAGGTTGATTTGAAGATATAAGTGTTTAGAGACTTGGAAAACTAACTACTAACCACTAACATTTACCGATAAAAAAAATGGAGTTGGACGAAGGAGGAGGAATGGAGGGTAAGATTACTAATTTGTATGGAGAATTGATGCGATTTTTATTATTTTTAAATTCTTGTAAATTTGGTTGTAAGAATTGGAGTACTTCTTCATAGTAAGTTTTTTATTTTACCGTTCAAAAAATATATAATGTTACCAATTTGCAAGTACATCTAAATAACAAATTTACTATCCTATTATAGTGCATCCAGAATATCAGAATTGGAAGTACAATAATTAAAAAATATTACTCCCTCTATTTGAGGCCCAATTTTTTTTTTTTTTATAGAAGACAGTACACACACAATTTAAATTAAAATAAAGTATGTGAGGATGAAATTAAATAATAAAATATAAAAAGTGTATTTTACTAATTTCTGTGAGTACAAATTTTTTTTTAAGGTGTGAAAAAAAAATAGAACATCCCAAAATAGAAAGTGTGAAAATTATTTTGGAACGGAATGGATATTTAATATTTCAAATCATACATTCGTTAGAATAGTGCACAATTAAATGTGGAGTGGTAGTTAGAATCTTATCAAACGATAAGTTTTCGTAGTAAATTTTATGTGCAACTGGTCCACGGTAAACTCATTCAACAGTTGTAGTTGTTTATACTAAAAAGTAAATATTAATTATACTGACAAATGTAGGTTAATTACACTTTTTAAAAAAGTGTAAATTTTTTAGTATAATCAATTTATAATTTTTAATGTAAACCATCTCAAATGTGAGCTAGTGCACCATGCAATATGAGATCTCCTCAGTTACCTTGGGTAAAATGAATTTCTCTATTCTCAGAAAATTGAGTTGTGGGACAAATATTGTGATTGGACAACTGTATTTACATTGTTAATTAATAGAAAATAAAATAGTATTGCGAGAAAGTTATTGGCTATTTATTGAGGGAAAAATTAAAGTATGGTCCACAGAGAATGTTTATTAATACGGCTTATCTCAATTATGCCGAACCTGTGACGCAGTGCTTCTTTTATTTATTACACAAGTCAACTCTGATATTATCTACATGTCTCAAATAGAGAATAAAAAGGTTAAAGAATTTAATATTTTAATCTTTTGCTTGAAATATTATCCACACATATAGGACATAGTGACAAACTCTTTTTTAGTCTTTTTTTAAGGGACAAAATCCTTTTTTTTGTTCACAAATTTATAAAAAAAAAAAATTGATCTTTTTTAAAATAAGTGACCAACATACCCTTAATTCTCATTTTTTTAAAAATTTTTCTTTTCACCCTTAATCTTTTTTCTATTTCGTTTCTTACACCAAAGTAAAATAAGTGACTAATATATCTTTAATTATAATATTTTTTTGACGGAGTTGAGTTGGATTTATTTTTTATGTTCCTTTAATCTAGAAAAATTTAAAAATAAAATGATTACGAATAATGTAATCTTTATTAATTTTTAAGGATTAAATAAGAAATCTTGAAAGGTCGGAAACTGGTTGGAGTCCGGTCAATTTTTTTAGAAATAGCATATTTAGTAATTTTTTTGTGACGAAGTTAGGTCGGAATTACTTCTTAGATTATTTTTACCTAAAAAACACTATGCATATGTAGAATTTTAATTGACATTATCTTTTTAATTTTTACTAGTAAAATAACTAATATTTTGAAAAGTCGGATATTTCTCCAAATTCATTAAAAATATCATTTGCACTAGTATTTTTTTGACGGAGTTGGGTCAGAATGATTTTTTACGTTCCTTTAGTCTAGAAAAAATTTAAAATATACATGATTACGACTAACGTTATCTTTTTTAATTTTTAACAATTAAATATGTATTATTAAAACGTCGGAATCTGGTCGAAGTCCGGTCAATTTTTTTAGAAATAACATATTTAGTAATTTTTTTTGTGACGGAGTTTGATTGGAACAACTTCTTAGATTATTTTTGTGACGGAGTTTGGTCCAAACCCGCCCCGCGACCCGTTTGATCGGGTTTTTACGCGGCCCGTACGGGGCGGGTTCGTGGCGGGTACGGGTTTGAACCCGCCCCATTGTCATCCCTAATAACGTTAGTCGTAATCATGTATCTTTTAAATTTTTTCTAGATTAAAGGAACGTAAAAATCGTTACGACCCAACTCCATCAAAAAAATACTATTGCAAGTGTTATTTTTAATAAGTTTAGATAAATATCTGACTTTTCAAAATACTAGTTATTTTACTAGTAAAAATTAAAAAGATAACGTCAATCAAAATTTTTACATATGCATAGTAATTTTTAGGTAAAAATAATCTAAGAAGTAGTTTTGATCAAACTCCGTCACAAAAAAAATTATTAAATATGTTATTTTTAAAAAAATTGACCAGACTCCGACAAGTTTCCTACCTTTCAAGATTACATATTTAATCCTTAAAAATTAATAAAGATAACGTTAGTCGTAATCATGTATCTTTTATATTTTTTCTAGATTAAAGGAACGTAAAAACTTTTCCGATCCAACTCCGTCAAAAAATACTATTGCAAGTGCTATTTTTAGTAAATTTAGATAAATATCCGACTTTTCAAAATACTAGTTATTTTACTAGTAAAATTTAAAAAGATAACGCTAATCAAAATTTTTACATATGCATAGTATTTTTTAGGTAAAAATAATCTAAGAAGTAGTTCGATCAAACTTCGTCACAAATTTTTTTTACTAAATATGTTATTTCTAAAAAAATTGACCGGACTCCGACCAGTTTCCGACCTTTCAAGATTACTTATTTAATCCTTAAAAATTAATAAAGATAACGTTAGTCGTAAACATGTATCTTTTAAATTTTTTCTAGATTAAAGGAACGTAAAAAATTATTCCGACCCAACTCCGTCAAAAATATTGCAAGTGCTATTTTTAATAAATTTAGATAAATATCCGAATTTTCAAAATACTAGTTATTTTACTAGTAAAAATTAAAAAGATAACGTCAATCAAATTTTTTACATATGCATAGTTATTTTGAGAAAAAAATAATCTAAGAAATAGTTCCGATCAAACTCCTTCACAAAAATTTTTTTTTTACTGAATATGCTATTTTTTTTTTTAAATTGAACGGACTCCGACCAGTTTCCGACCTTTCAAAATTACTTATTTAATCATTAATAATTAATAAAGATAATTCTATTCGTAATCATGTTATTTTTAAACTTTTCTAGATTAAAGGAACGTAAAAAATCAATCCAACCCAACTCCGTCAAAAAAATACTATTGCAAATGATATTTTTAATAAATTTAGATAAATATCCGACTTCTTAAAATACTAGTTATTTTATTAGTAAAAATTAAAAAGATAACTTCAATCAAAATTTTACATATGCATATTGATTTTTAGGTAAAAATAACCTAAAAAGTAGTTTCGATCAAACTCCGTCTAAAAAAAATTACTAAATATGATATTTCTTAAAAAATTGACCGGACTCCGACCAGTTTCCGACCTTTCAAGATTACTTATTTAATCCGTAAAATTAATAAAGATAACGTTAGTCGTAATCATGTATCTTTTAAAAAATTTCAAGATTAAAGGAACTTAAAAAATCATTCCGACCCAACTCCGTCAAAAAAATACTATTGCAAGTGCTATTTTTAATAAATTTAGATAAATATTCGACTTTTTAAAATACTTGTTATTTTACTAGTAAAAATAAAAAAGCTAACGTCAATCAAAATTTTTACATATGCATAGTATATTTTAGGTAATAATAATCTAAGAAGTAGTTCCGATCAAATTCCATCACAAAAAAAATTACTAAATATGCTATTTCTGAAAAAATTGACCAGACTCCGACCAGTTTCCGACCTTTTAAGATTACTTATTTAATCCTTAAAAAATTAATAAAGATAATGTTAGTTGTAATCATGTATCTTTTAAATTTTTTCTAGATTAAAGGAGCGTAAAAAATCATTCCGACCGAACTCCGTCAAAAAAATACTATTCCAAGTGTTATTTTTAATAAATTTAGATAAATATCCTACTTTTCAAAATATTAGTTATTTTACTAGTAAAAATTAAAAAGATAACGTCTATCAAAATTTTTATATATGCATAGTATTTTTTTGGTAAAAATAATCTAAGAAATAGTTTCGATCAAACTCCAACACAAAAAAAAAACTAAATATGCTATTTTAAAAAAATTGACGTGACTCCGACCAGTTTCCGACCTTTCAAGATTACTTATTTAATCCTTAAAAATTAATAAAGATAATGTTAGTCGTAAACATGTATCTTTTAAATTTTTTCTAGATTAAAGGATCGTAAAAAATCATTCCGACCCAACTCCGTCAAAAAATACTATTTCAAGTGCTATTTTTAATAAATTTAGATAAATATCCGACTTTTCAAAATAATAGTTATATTACTAGTAAAAATTAAAAAGATGACGTCAATCAAAATTTTTACATATGCATAGTATTTTTTAGGTAAAAATAATCTAAGAAGTAGTTCCGATCAAACTCCGTCACAAATTTTTTTACTAAATATGCTATTTTTTTAAAAATTGACCGGACTCCGACCAGTTTCCGACCTTTCAAGATTAAAAAAGATAACTGAGAAAGTTGGTGCGTGTGATTGAAAATGTTTTAGAGAAGTGTTGTTAAGAAATGTCGACAACATAAATGACAACACTACACAGCGGAAGACTTAAACGCACACTTTTGCAAAGGGATATCAAAATTTTCATAGACTATACAAAATGTATAGACTATGCTGCCTCACTAGCAGAGAAACTTCACTATAACTTGTAGTGACACAAATACAAGGTTTACACAAGAAACCAAAATTCAAGGCCACGTAAGACCTACACAAGATCACACAAGGATCTAAACAAGACATATAAGAATAGACCTAAACAAAACCTAACACGTCTACGTTCAACCGAACGGATTGTTAGATCAAATAATGAATGTTGTGAACAATGCCGAGACTAATGTTCCCAACATTCTGATGAACCGTGTATAACCTAGAATCTAGTGAATGACACATGATTCGTTCAACTCTGAATTATACTTTTCGGTCATACTTTGAAATGATGAAGTGGTGCTCTATATATAGACGTAGATAATGAGCTCTCCACTCCATAATGAAGCCAAGTAGTGGGCTTCAAAATAACTGCTCATAATGATAACTTCCAAGTTAGTGGATATCTCTCTACTCAAGCAATGGAACCGCCTGACGTTCTAGAACCTTCTGGGACCTTTACGTCTTCAACTTCCATGCCTAGACAAATAATATAACATGGAAAAAATCATTAGGAAAGTTAGTAGAAAGGGCGAATTCTGATGTTGAAAGAAATGATGGCAACACATTGCATAACATTTCTTTCAACATCAACAATCTCCCCCAATTTGATTAGAGTTGATCAGAGTTATGTAGACGAAATGATAAAATTTTTCATCAAACGAAGTGGATGTTCTAGACACATGACTCCGATCACTTCGTTTGATGAAATTTTTTATTCGAACCAAATAAAATAAAGCAAGTAAAAAGATAGTTTTGTGGACATAAAGCACAACATAAGGTGCTTATGGACCAAAAGGTTAACTATCAACCAAAACAAATTTTTCGGACATAAAGCACAACATAAGGTGCTTATAGACCAAAAGGATAACCATAAACCAAAACACAATTATAAGCATATTAAAAATCTAATAGAGAAGGTTCATAAAGCATACAAACAATGCTTTCAACTATTACAACTTTAAAATAAAATCAGAGTCTAAGCATAATAAAGAAAATTCAAATGAAGTAAAGGAGAAGAGAAGGGCTGAAGGTAGAGATCAACAGCTACATCCACAAGGACCGGCACAAACTCCCCCATACTTCGAACTTCATCATCACACAAGCTCAACTTTGAACATCATCTTGATGTTCAACTGCATCCTCAAATCTTTCATTGACTAGACTCAGGATATCATCAGGAATAGGTTGTGTGACCCCAATCTCATCAGCAACCACCTCAGCAACAGTGTCTGTAACAGCCTGTCTTAATATGTTGGCGTAATCTTGAACAACATTTTCAGCAACAACTTCGTTTCCTGGTTCTTCTGGATCTACATCAACCTCCATGTCTTGTAACTGCACTCCCCTAAAATTTGTGCGTGCATCAACATCAGGAGCTACTCCCCCAGTTGGAGTGGAAATGAGATTCTCCCAAAATGCTTTTCTAATTTTCAAATCCTCCACATTTGCCAGAAATTATCAATTGTGGTCTGCAAAGAGGAAATTTGATCAAGAATATAAGAGGGAGTTAGTTGGACAGAAAGAATGGATCCTCTAGGTGACATGTTGGCATTAATGTTTCCAACATATTCAGCAACATTTGAGGTAGAAGGTCGATTCTGAGCAGAGTTGGCTGGATTTACACCGGGTAAAGGAACATCAATCACCCGTGGTCCACTGAGCAAGGTGTGAGAGATTCTGAAGCTTGCTTGAAAACTGCTGATTGTTTCAGCCTCTGGCCTATCAAATTTTTTATCTTCTAGCAACAATGAGATTAAACATGGGTAGGTAGCAACCCTTTCCCAGAGATAGGACCAATATAGCTCATCATATTTCTGAATATTGTTTGCCCCAAATCGAACTGTTTAATATGAATTTTGTACAAAAGGACAGCTTGCTCCTTTGTCAAAATTGTAGAGTTAGTTGAAGGCAACCAATTATATACAACCAACTTATGCATGATAGAGAACAAACTTGTCAGCTTGGAAGCACTAATCCTATTCACCCAAGTGGATACCAAACCACCAGTCAGCACATAAATCACAGCATTCATATCTTCAATTACAGGTTCAACACAATTACCAGATTTCAGAGCACCATTAATCACCCTAGGATTCAACATTATTCTCATATTCCTAAACCAAGTGTTGCCATAGAACTTAGAGTTTTCCCTTCCAGTATGGGCATGCAAGTTAGCATAAAACTCATAAATCCACTCAACAAAATATGATTTAGCAAATGTCACAGAGTATAACAACATCCTATCCTCCAAGTATCTGACCATCCCAAGTTTTTCAAAATCAGAAACTTTGATCAACTTCTCAGTAATCAAAAGCCTAGATCTAATCTCCTTAAATCTCTTGCTATCAACATTATAGTAATCTTCATCCTCATCAGAACTAGCATCATCATCATCATTACCAGAGTTAGAATGTACCTGAATCTCCTCATTTTGAGAAGATGAATCTGAGTGTTGTTCAGTATGTTGCTCATCATCTTCTGAGCTTTCAGATCCTGATGTTGCCATCGGAGAGGCAACATCTTCAGCAATATTTTCGGGAACATCGTTCAGAACAACCTTTTCTTTCTCTTTCTCCTTTCTTGATGATCTTTTCTTTGCTATGTACTGATTCAAAGGAATATTCATGCTTGAATCAGTCTCCTCTGAGCTTTCATCATTCCCACTTGGAACAGGGGAGTCTTCTTTCTCTTCATCCGAGCCAAAGACCTTGATGGGCTTAGAAGCAATCCCATCATCAAGTACCTTGCGCCTCTTCTCAGAGTAGTTCACCTTTCTCCCCATCGTTCTGTAGGAAACTCTACATTTACCACCACGATAGGTAGTCTTCCCACGCCCACGATCGCAAACATTTTGGAGCCGCTCTCCCAGTTGCAAAGATTCGCTGGAGCCTTCAGAGTCGCCGGACCCAATGTCCGAGTCAGTTTCTTCCTCTGTTGAGCTCTCTTCGACATAATCTTTAGGGTGCGCCATTCTTTTCACCGGGTCTAAGTCAATCACACTCTCCCCCACAACGATTACAGGGGTAGTCGTTTGAAGGCAGAGTTGATTGTAAGCGGCAACCATCTCATCCATGGTCGCGTCTGCTGAAAGCTTGATTTTAATCGGACAAGTTACAAGCTCTTTCGGTGTGGGTTTGGAAGATTCAACAACAATAGGTGTAATGGAAGAAGAAGGAGCCATTTCGGCTTGGATTGAGAGTGGATTTGTGAAGGTAAATGGTTGAGGAGCAACAGGTAGGGGAACCTCCATCGAGCCGATGGTAATCGAAGGCGATGTTGGTGCCGATGCCTCAATATTTTTGGCAGTATTCTGGGATTTAGAAGAGGTAGCCATGGAAGCAAGAATTTGCAGAGGGTTTTCTTGGGATGTTGGTTTTGATTTCGACTGTGATGATTGTGAAGATGCAGAGCCTCCTTACGTAGCCATCTGATCGAATTCAGAGAGAAATTTAAAATAATCAACACTCAATAACTTTAAACTAATTGAAATGAAGAAGATGAAGTGATACTACACAAGAGTACAAATAATATCTTTTCTAAAATAATGCTAACACTTTAATTAACTTAAATAATATTTGATATAAGACAAAAATGATATGAAAAATGAGATCTAATTTATAGAGATATGAATTGGAAGTTATTTTCGAATTTTTTCAGCTTTGTAGAAAACTACCCATAATTATGATGTGGTGGTTTAAAAAAAAAAAAAACCACCCATCATTTCAAAAAATAAGGAAGTGGGAAGTTTTGGAAATAAAATTAAATAACTACCCATTACACTACACATAATTAATTAAATAAATTCAGAGAATTAATTCACATAATTAAGACTTAATAAAATTAAAATTCAGAAAATAAATAACCATCAAAGACTTAGTCAAATTTTCGTGCCCTAACAAATGTTGTCAAATATGTCGGCACACACACATCTCAACACGGATTTTACATGAATTTACTTCATTAGTGTTGCCCCAATTTATTTTATAAAACACTATTTTAGTTCATATTGATCCAACTTTTCAAAAGAGAGCATTGTAGTAGTCAACTCCGTGTCCCATAGTTACTCAATGGATTATGAACAAATTGATGCAATTTTCATCACCTTTTAAAAGAGAACAACGTAGTGGTGAGCTCCGTGTCCCATATTTACTTAGTGATTTAGCATATTTTAGTGAATATTTTTATAGGCATTTAAAAGATGTGTGTCCAGGACTTTCAAAATGTTCCAACATGTTTGTACGAAAATAATAACAAATCTAATCAAGTTATAAAGTAACTGAAATATAAAAATACTTAGTCAAAATTATGAGAACTAAAAAATGTTGTCACAAATGCTGTCACCATTTGCTACAACACTTGTCATAAATTTAATTAATAGTGCATAGACCAAGAGATTTCTTAAGAGATGAAAATCTTTGGTCATCAAGGGCTTTTGTAAAAATGTCCGCAAGTTGTTTTTCAGTAGAAATATATTCTAACTTCACAATTTCTTTCTCTACAAGATCTCGAATAAAATGATGTCTTGTACTAATATGCTTAGTTAATGAATGTTGCACATGATTTTTTGAGATATTAATTGCACTAGTGTTATCACATATAACAGTGAGCATTTCACAATTTAAACCATAATCATCAAACATTTTTCTTAACCAAAGTAATTGAGTACAACAACTCCCTGTTGCAATATATTCTGACTCGGCCGTGGATAGAGAAACACAATTTTGCTTCTTGCTATGCCAAGAGATTAAGTTGTTTCCCATGAAGAAACAACCTCCACTCGTGCTCTTTCTATCGTCACTATCACCTGCCCAATCAGCATTACTATAACCTAGCAAGGAATTGTTAGTATCTTTGCTATACCAAATACCAAGATCACATGTGCCGGCAACATATTTGATAATCCTTTTGATGGCATTTAAATGTGACTCTTTTGGATCAGCTTGGTATCTTGCACATAAACATACACTAAACATAATGTCCGGTCTACTAGCAGTTAGGTATAAAAGACTTCCTATCATCGATCTATATAATGTTGGGTCAACATTTTTGCCAACATTATCTTTAGACAATTTTTTAGATGATCCAATAGGAGTTTTCATGTGTTTAGCACTTTCTAAACCAAATCTTTTAACCAAATTCTTTGCATATTTACTTTGTGAAAAGAAAATTCCATCTTTAAGTTGTTTGATTTGAAGACCTAGAAAGTAATTCAATTCACCAACCATGGACATTTCAAATGTTGATGTCATTTCATTCACAAAGTCTTTCAACATATAATCACATGTAGAACCAAAAACAATGTCATCCACATATATTTGTGCAATCATAATTTTAGAATTAACATGCTTGATGAATAAAGTTCTATCAGCTTCTCCTCTTACAAAACCAATTTGAATAAGAAAATCAGTTAACCTACCATACCAAGCTCTAGGAGCTTGTTTAAGACCATATAAAGCCTTTTGCAATTTAAAAACTTGGTTAGGAAAATCTGAATTTTCAAATCCTTTAGGTTGCTCAACATATGCTTCTTCATTTAAAATGCCATTTAAGAAAGCAGCTTTAACATCCATTTGATGCAATTTAATATTAATGAAACATGCAATTGCAAGTAATAGTCTTATAGACTCAATTCTAGCTACGGGTGCAAATGTTTCATCAAAGTCAATTCCCTCAACTTGATTATAGCCTTGAGCAACTAATCTAGCCTTATTCCTAACAATATTGCCAGATTCATGAGTTTTATTCTTGTATATCCATTTAGTTCCAATCACATTAA
>JAPKLY010000052.1:1052290-1078434 GCA_026898435.1 Prunella vulgaris | reverse complement strand
GAGATATGAATTGGAAGTTATTTTCGAATTTTTTCAGCTTTGTAGAAAACTACCCATAATTATGATGTGGTGGTTTAAAAAAAAAAAAAACCACCCATCATTTCAAAAAATAAGGAAGTGGGAAGTTTTGGAAATAAAATTAAATAACTACCCATTACACTACACATAATTAATTAAATAAATTCAGAGAATTAATTCACATAATTAAGACTTAATAAAATTAAAATTCAGAAAATAAATAACCATCAAAGACTTAGTCAAATTTTCGTGCCCTAACAAATGTTGTCAAATATGTCGGCACACACACATCTCAACACGGATTTTACATGAATTTACTTCATTAGTGTTGCCCCAATTTATTTTATAAACACTATTTTAGTTCATATTGATCCAACTTTTCAAAAGAGAGCATCGTAGTAGTCAACTCCGTGTCCCATAGTTACTCAATGGATTATGAACAAATTGATGCAATTTTCATCACCTTTTAAAAGTGAACAACGTAGTGGTGAGCTCCGTGTCCCATATTTACTTAGTGATTTAATATATTTTAGTGAATATTTTTATAGGCATTTAAAAGATGTGTGTCTAGGACTTTCAAAATGTTCCAACATGTTTGTACGAAAATAATAACAAATCTAATCAAGTTATAAAGTAACTGAAATATAAAAATACTTAGTCAAAATTATGAGAACTAAAAAATGTTGTCACAAATGCTGTCACCATTTGCTACAACACTTGTCATAAATTTAATTAATAGTGCATAGACCAAGAGATTTCTTAAGAGATGAAAATCTTTGGTCATCAAGGGCTTTTGTAAAAATGTCCGCAAGTTGTTTTTCAGTAGAAATATATTCTAACTTCACAATTTCTTTCTCTACAAGATCTCGAATAAAATGATGTCTTATACTAATATGCTTAGTTAATGAATGTTGCACATAATTTTTTGAGATATTAATTGCACTAGTGTTATCACATATAACAGTGAGCATTTCACAATTTAAACCATAATCATCAAACATTTTTCTTAACCAAAGTAATTGAGTACAACAACTCCCTGTTGCAATATATTCTGACTCGGCCGTGGATAGAGAAACACAATTTTGCTTCTTGCTATGCCAAGAGATTAAGTTGTTTCCCATGAAGAAACAACCTCCACTCGTGCTCTTTCTATCGTCACTATCACCTGCCCAATCAGCATTACTATAACCTAGCAAGGAATTGTTAGTATCTTTGCTATACCAAATACCAAGATCACATGTGCCGGCAACATATTTGATAATCCTTTTGATGGCATTTAAATGTGACTCTTTTGGATCAGCTTGGTATCTTGCACATAAACATACACTAAACATAATGTCCGGTCTACTAGCAGTTAGGTATAAAAGACTTCCTATCATCGATCTATATAATGTTGGGTCAACATTTTTGCCAACATTATCTTTAGACAATTTTTTAGATGATCCAATAGGAGTTTTCATGTGTTTAGCACTTTCTAAACCAAATCTTTTAACCAAATTCTTTGCATATTTACTTTGTGAAAAGAAAATTCCATCTTTAAGTTGTTTGATTTGAAGACCTAGAAAGTAATTCAAATCACCAACCATGGACATTTCAAATGTTGATGTCATTTCATTCACAAAGTCTTTCAACATATAATCACATGTAGAACCAAAAACAATGTCATCCACATATATTTGTGCAATCATAATTTTAGAATTAACATGCTTGATGAATAAAGTTCTATCAGCTTCTCCTCTTACAAAACCAATTTGAATAAGAAAATCAGTTAACCTACCATACCAAGCTCTAGGAGCTTGTTTAAGACCATATAAAGCCTTTTGCAATTTAAAAACTTGGTTAGGAAAATCTGAATTTTCAAATCCTTTAGGTTGCTCAACATATGCTTCTTCATTTAAAATGCCATTTAAGAAAGCAGCTTTAACATCCATTTGATGCAATTTAATATTAATGAAACATGCAATTGCAAGTAATAGTCTTATAGACTCAATTCTAGCTACGGGAGCAAATGTTTCATCAAAGTCAATTCCCTCAACTTGATTATAGCCTTGAGCAACTAATCTAGCCTTATTCCTAACAATATTGCCAGATTCATGAGTTTTATTCTTGTATATCCATTTAGTTCCAATCACATTAACATTTTTTAGTCTAGGAACTAAAGTTCATACTTCATTACGCTCAAATTGATTTAATTCCTCATGCATGGCATTTACCCAATTCTCATCTTTTAATGCTTCATCAACATTTTTAGGCTCAACTAAAGAATGGTAACATTCATGGTTCACAAGATTGCATTTAGAAGACATGCATATGGATCTTACCACATTACTTACGCTCATCTTCCCTCTTGTTTGAACTCCAGAGTATTATTCTCCAATGATTTGATTTGATGGATGATTTTTCAGTATGCATGAAGACGGAGTTTTATCAAAAATATTTGGATACTCTATAGGTTCTGACTTTTTAGTTGATGTTGTCTCAGATGCTGGCGCCTTTTGAGCAACATTTCTATTTTGGTCAGAATCTATAGGTTTTGAAATTTCAACCAAATCAGTAATATCCTCTTCAAAATTTGTTCCTGGAAGACTAGAATCATCATCAAACACAACATTAACTGATTCTTGCACAGTGTCAGTTTTCAAATTGTAGATTCTATAGGCTTTGCTATTTCTAGAATAGTCTAAGAAGAACCCTTTATCACTTTTTGAATCAAACTTATGCAATTGATCCCTATCATTCAAAATGTAGCAAACACAACCAAAAACATGAAAATACTTCACATTTGGTTTCTTTTTGTTAAGGATCTCATACGGGGTTATTTTGGAATTAGTTCTAAGATAGACTCTATTAGTAATATGACAAGAAGTAGTTAAAGCTTCAGCCCAAAATCTTTTAGATAAATGTTTTGATAAAAGCAAAATCCTAGCCATTTCTTGCAAAGTCCTATTCTTTCTTTCCGCAATTCCATTTTGTTGTGGGGTTTTTGGTGAAGAAAACTCTTGCATGATACCCTTATTTTCACAAAATTCAGTAAACAAAGAATTTTGAAATTCCCTACCATGATCAGACCTGATTCTCTTTACTTTAGTATTGAAAACAGACTTGAATCTTTTATAAAGAATTTTAAAAGCATTAAAAGTTTCTGATTTGTCTTTTAAAAATTCTACCCAAGTGTATCTAGAGTAATCATCAACAATAACAAAAGAATACTTTTTCCCACCAATACTCTCAGTTTCCATAGGACCCATCAAGTCCATATGTAAAAGTTCAAAACAATGTGTTGTCGAACAGTGTGCCAACATTTTATGTGACACTTTGATTTGCTTACCCTTTTGACATGCATCAGAAACCTTGGTTTTGTCTAACTTTAAAGAAGGGATCATGAATGCATCTATAATTAGCATGACCAAGTTTTTGATGCCAAAGAGTATTTTCATCTAATTTCACACTATTGCACATTTCATTCGATTCAATCAAATAACAATTGTCTACAGACCTATTACCCAATCATAAGACACTCATCATCATTATTGAGCACATAGCATGAGTTTTTATCAAATTTGACATGCAAATCATCATCACATAATTGACTTATACTAATCAAATTAGCATTTAAACCATCAACATGCAACACATTGGTTAACTTTGGAAAACCATGAACATTCAAGGTACCTTTACCAATTATTTTTCCTTTTGAACCACCTCCATAGGTAACATTTCCACCATCATGCATTTTATAATTTGTAAGAAATTTAATATCACCAATCATATGTCTAGAACATCCACTATCAAAATACCATAGACCAGGAATGCATGCTTTTAAGGAGGTATAAACAACATTACATTTCATATCAGACTCACTGACCTTTTCATGATCATGTTGTTGAATATGTTGTGCTTTACCAGGTAACATATTACAAGACATTTTAGATTCCTGGTATTTAAAACTGTAAGGACGAATATGACCCTTCTCATTACAAAAATGACATACAAAATCTCTAGAATGAAAAGTAACAGATTTACTATCTCTTGCCTTAACAAATTTTATGGGCATATCATTTTGCACGATTTTTTTAGAGTTAGAATCGTACCCAATACCTTCTTTACCTACATTCGAAATTATCAATGCATCTTGTAATTTTTCTGCACCTTTGGTAAACTTTTTAAAGCTTAAGGTTGTGCTTTCTAGTTATTTTTTCAACTTGCATATTTCTAGATCTTTTCTAGTAAGCAATACTTCCAACTTTGCTACTGAATGCTTTAAGTCATCATTCTCTTTGATGATTTGTTGAATATCAACCAGTTCTTCACTTGAAATATTCATCTCTGAAAAAGAACTCATTAGACAACTTTCATCTGGACTGATTTTGTTTGATGTTGTCACAAATGTTGGCACATTTGTTTCAACATCAGACTCAAAATAGTCCAGTAAATCATCATTTGTATCATAAAAAAGAATTCTAGCAGAGAAAGCAAATTCATCATTTTTCTCAATGTCAGGTTCATTATCAGAATCATCACTCAATGTAGTATTAAAATTTAATTTCTTTCTAATCAAGGTGTTAGCACATTCATTAGCATAATGATCATATCCAGTACATGCATCACACCTAACATTCTTTCTATACTCGGGATCGAATTTAGGTTTATTACTCCTATTAAACTGTTTTGATCTATCAAAACTTTATTTCTTTTCAAACATTTTAGGAGTAGAAGTACCTTGATTCATATTCTGAACATTTGCTTTTAACCTATTAGCTCTATTTTTAAAAAATGAATTGAACTGCTTGGTTAATAAAGAAATGTTGTCGGAAATGTCTGAACATATTTCAGAACATTCATTATCCGAATCAACTTCAGTTACAAAAGAAATGTTTTTAGAACTAGAAGCATCATTTTTCAAAGCAACAACCTTTTTATCAGAATTAACTTCATATCTTTGCTCAAAATTCATCTCATAAGTCTTTAAAATACTAATCAATTCATTAAGACTTATAAGATCAGTGTTTTTGGCTTCTTCAATAGCATAAATTTTTGCATCAAAACGTTTTGGTACAGTTCTTAAAACCTTATGGACTAATCTTGTATTAGAGATAGGTTCACCCAATGAATGTGATTCATTAGAAATCTCAGTGATCCTTTCACTATACGAAGATATATCCTCATCATCTTTCATTTTAAGATTTTCAAATTTTATACCTAACATTCTAAGCTTAGTTCTACGAACACTCTCAGAACCTTCGCAATGTTCTTGCAAATGGTCCCAAGCATCTTTTGCTGACACACAATTCGAAATGATCTTAAACATAGATACATCAGTTGATGTAAATATTGCATTAAGGGCTTTCGAATTGTAGTTAGCAACAGTTACCTCATCATTTGTCCAATCAATTTCTCGTTTGACACGGGCTTCATTATCATCATCGGCTGGAAGTAGAGGCTGAGTCCAACCATATAGTACACTCCTCCATGCTCTTTCATCAAGAGACTTGATATACATCCTCATCTTTGGTTTCCAATATGAATAATTGGAGTCATCTAAGATAGGAGGTTTTAGTGCGGGAGTTAATGGATATTCCATTGCAAAAACACACAAACAAAGGATCTTAAACTAAATGTGTCTAGTTTGTGGCTCTGATGCCACTTGAGAAAGTTGGTGCGTGTGATTGAAAATATTTTAGAGAAGTGTTGTTAAAAAATGTCGACAACATAAATGACAACACTACACATCGGAAAACTTAAATGCACACTTTTGCAAAGGGATATCAAAATTTTTATAGACTATACAAAATGTATAGACTATGCTGCCTCACTAGCACAGAAACTTCACTATAACTTGTAGTGACACAAATACAAGGTTTACACAAGAAACCAAAATTCAAGGCCACGTAAGACCTACACAAGTTCACACAAGGATCTAAACAAGACCTATAAGAATATACCTAAACAAAACCTAACACGTCTACGTTCAGCCGAACGGATTGTTAGATCAAATAATGAATGTTGTGAACAATGCCGAGACTAATGTTCCCAACATTCTGATGAACCGTGTATAACCTAGAATCTAGTGAATGACACATGATCCGTTCAACTCTGAATTATACTTTTCGGTCATACTTTGAAATGATGAAGTGGTGCTCTATTTATAGACGTAGATAATGAGCTCTCCCTCCATAATGAAGCCAAGTAGTGGACTTCAAAATAACCGCCCATAATGATAACTTCCAAGTTAGTGGATATCTCTCTACTCAAGCAATGGAAACACCTGACGTTCTAGAACCTTCTGGGACCTTTACGTCTTCAACTTCCATGCCTAGACAAATAATATAACATGGAAAAAATCATTAGGAAAGTTAGTAGAAATGGCGAATTCTGATGTTGAAAGAAATGATGGCAACACATTGCATAACATTTCTTTCAACATCAACAATAACGTTAGTCGTAATCATGTATCTTTTAAATTTTTTCTACACTAAAGGAACATAAAAAATCATTCCAACCCAACTCCGTCAAAATAATACTAGTGCAAATGATATTTTTAATGAATTTGGAGAAATATCCGACTTTTCAAAATATTAGTTATTTTACTAGTAAAAATTAAAAAGATAATGTCAATTAAAATTCTACATATGCGTAGTGTTTTTTAGGTCAAAATAATCTAAAAAGTAGTTCCGACCTAACTCCGTCACAAAAAAAAAAAAACTAAATATGCTATTTCTAAAAAAATTGACCGGACTCCGACCAGTTTCCGACCTTTCAGGAATACTTATTTAATCCTTAATAATTAATAAGATAATATTTTTCGTAATCATGTTAGTTTTAAATTTTTCTACGTTAAAGGAACGTAAAAAATCAATCCTGCCCAAATCCGTCAAAAAAAAACTATAATTAAAGTTATATTAGTCACTTATTTTTAATTTGGTGTTAGAAATGAAATAGGAAAAAGATTAGGGGTGAAAAGAAAATTTTGAAAAAGAAATGAGAATTAAGGATATATTGGTCACTTATTTAAAAAAAAGACCGAAAAAGAGTTTTTATAAATTTGTGGATAAAAAAGAGTTTGTACCATAAAAAAAGCTAAAATTTATAGTTTTCTCTAGGACATATATATGAATTTATATAAATTTGTTGGGATGACTTAAATCCTTAGAACTGGATGGATTTATAGTGTATTTTAAGTTTGGGATCAATTTGAGTAATTTTGAGCTCTAATTTCTTTTAATTTATTATAGATTTATAAATAGGTCTATTATTTAATTTAGATCATTTTTTACTCCGTAATTCAATATCAGAATAATACGAATTTGCTATTCGATCAATAGACATAGCTAGCACAATATTAAAGAGCCACATAAATCTTGCATCGTTTATTTTTTCATCTATATTTCTTTCTAATGTTTTTTGTTTCAACAAATTAACATAAATATCGGGTAAATGTAATGTGATATTTTATGTCATTGAAGTTTTATTAATTTAGGACCCATGATAGAGTTGAGTATTAATATAGAAATAAAAACATATGATCTGATCATGAAAATATATAGAAAACTCACATTCAATGACATAAAAGATATAATACATACGACATGATCATGAAAACATATAAATATTAATAAAATCTCAGGAATGAATTTTAAGACCTCATTTCTTTAGAGCAAAAGTGAATGTTTCTTGTTTTTTTTTTTTTTTTCCTACTGTTGACCTAATTATATACATATTTTTAATTTTAATTTAAAAAAACATCTGTCATTGTTCGTTCGTCTAGATGAGCTGAGGACCGTCTAGCACCTATAATAGCCAATTTTATAAAAATCAGATTGGAAGAGGACCGCCTAGCATCTAGGCGGCCGAATAGCTAGACTTTTGCAACATTACTAAATATATGTCCATATTATTTTTTAGTTCCAAATTGATAATTACCATCTTTCAAGTTCTACATTAATGATTTATTATTTTTCAGGTTTTAAACTGAGATAAAAGATTTTAAGTGCTAAATTGATTTTATTAACTCCCGTACCCAAATTGACAAATTTTGTAATCTCTAATTAATTTGTCCTACAGTGGAAGTCTTTTTTTTTTCTTTTCATAAACAAATAAATTTGGTATGAAAACATTAAAGATGAGGGAAAATAAAGTTGGGATGATGGGGAAGTGGAATCCAACTTAAAGTTTACATATATATATATATGTATATATATATATATAAGTAGTATTTAGGCATTCACACTATTTGTCTATGGACACACAATAGTATAATACCACTTGAAAATGAAATGACCTGTCTTATATAATGATTTTCTCTTTTGCTTTTCTTCTCTAATTGGATAAGAAAAAAAGTATCCAAGAATTCCTCTAAGGAAAAGTAAATTTTTGGAAGGGCTGCGTACTTAGAGTAAGGGCACATTTGGTAATGTGTAGAAAATTAGTACGTAGAGATTTCGATTAGTAAGTGAGAAAGTTGTATGAAATCTTGTACACAAAGTGTACCGTACAACTCAAATGCATTTTTAAAATTATAAAAAATACTATTGAAAAGTCAGATATTTTATTACTAAAGTATTTTTAAACATTCACTTCTCAGTAATAATACGTGTGACTTTGCAATAATAAATCGTGTAACTTTTAAAAAATATACTTGTGTTGCACGGTGCACCAAATATATACAAGACTATGACTAAATTATATTGTGTCATGCTTATTTTAATTTGAGTTTATATGTATTGATTAATTATATTACCTTGACTCTGATTTTATTTTATTGAAGTTAATTTTGGGTTTTGATATTTATTTAATTTTTCTAGAAAATGAGACTTTTTTAAAAAAAATTTAACAACGAATGTTCTAATGTAAAACTTCAATTTCTGAAATTTGTAAATAATAATATTTCATGTGATCGATGAGAAGACAATTATTTGGTTCTAATACGTTTAGATTAGGTGTGCGATGTCGAGCACAATCCTTTGTGTACTTAGCTTGTTTTAGCTGGTCCATATCTAGTATAATTAATTTTTTCGTCTTACAAATTGTTTAGTAAAGATAAAATTTATTAAGTATGTATCTTTATAGTTATATATTTTGCGAAAAAATTACATCTTGCCTAAAAATTCAATGTAATTTATTTATTTAATTAATTAATTCCCTAATACTTCTCCTTACAAGTTTGTTGTCATCAATATCATTATATATGAGAAGAATTGAGAAAATCCAAAGAGAAAATCCAAGAAGTATATATATTTGCATGTTGGCGCAAACTCCAATAATAACAATCGAGGAGGCCAGCAGGAATTTTCAGCAGACTTTCAACTTGAAGATTTTCACTATGATACCATTGAAAAAGGTCCAAGTTATACAATTTCATGTTTTGTTAGTACACTCTCCCCAAAAAAAAAAAAAAAAATTTTAAAAAAAAATCCAAAAATTCATGTTTGGTTTTTCTTTTGCATTTTTGGAAGAAAAAAAATTTATTAAGCTTTTCAATTTTTAACGGACATTTTTTTAGGGAGTATATTAACAAAACATGAAAATTATATATAACCTGAGCCACACAAAAAAAAAAAGCATTTCATTTACAAATCATTTATAAAAATATTGTGAAAGTAATTCATTTATTTAATACCTAATATGTTTGGTGTTATCTTGCCAATCTAAAATAAAAGGTTTATAAATGTATACTCAATTTTTAACTTGTATTCCACTTATATATAAAGGAGCTAGACTTAATACTACATTGAACTTAGTTAGTTTAGGCTGTTAAAGTTCCATATATATATAAATCATAAATATGGTGTACGACGTTGAAGAAAAATTATTGTCAACCTTTTTTATGGAAGAGTTAATATCAATTGCCACCTGAACTATATCATTTATTTTAATTTATAATCTGTACTAATTTTTTTTATCGAATTGCAACATGTATTATGAAAAATTGACCAATTGCAATCTATACTCAAGTTTTATTCTTTTTTCTTGTTAGTGCTATATTTTTCAAGGTTATACTCGTCAATTCATATCAATAATTTATTTGTGTTTATTTTTTACCACATAAAAATCGATGCCGGTAAAAAAATCTTGTTTATTTCATGGGGGAGACGCAGGAAGAATTGAAAGATGACACACAAACACAAGGGTATACACCGTCTAATATAATTAACAAAGATATATACAAAAATATTGAAAAAAATATTGTTCTATTATGGAGAAAAATTCCAGTTTTGCGCCTATAGACATTGATATACAGAAATCGATTTAAATTATTAACCGAATTTCAATTATGTTATCACCATTCTATAGAAATTAGACTTTTTTAACGTTAATTTTTTATAATTAATTATTATAATATAAATTAAGTAAATAAATAATATGAAATGACGAGTATAATCTTAACAAATATAGCACTGCAAAAAAAAAGAACAAAAATTAATTTTAGGTAGCATTTTGTAAATTTTTCTTAGTATGGGTTGCAATCTGATAAAAAAATAATACAGATTGCAAATTAAAATAAATAGTATAATACAGATAATCATAGTAATGGATTCTTCTTATAGAAATAAATCTCCAAATTTAATTTATTGTTTGAAATAAAGCGCCATTCGTTAAATATGATGGAAAAGTCTATATATTGACAAAATGAGTAATAAATTGAAACTCATGACCATATGTGCATGCATGGGGGCTACCCCACGCGGCATTTGTTATGGCAAATTCAAATGTAATGATTATAAGCTCTTAATATAACCAGGCTTCAAAAAACTTGAATTTATTAATTATATATTATTTTATTTTCATATATTATTTTATTTTCATTTTTTGGGAGGTGGGTTTCAATGGACTTATAGTTTGATATTCCTACCTTCCACAAGTATTTGCTTCATAAAAGAGACATATTTGTACGGAAAAAAAAAAGAATTAGAGTTTTAAAGGTAATTTAATATTTTTTATATATAACGTAAAGAAATTAGTTATAGATCAGGTGCAATATAGATACAAAAAGGGAATGACAGTTTGTATAGTTAATATGCGATTATGGATAAATGTGGAGTTTATGAAAGGAATTACGTATTTTAGTGTGGTGCAAATAATTATAAAACACAATAAAAAGATAAATACGAAAATAATTATGGGCAGGGATAGAAGTATATTTGGTTATTCAACATGGGCCCATGGCTCGGCCATTTTAATTCTCAAGTCATGCTTAGACCTTTTTAAAAGGTCCGGATTAAATCTTTATGAAAGTTTTTTAAATTTATCAAGCCGGCATACATTAGAGTAAGTCTCCCGTGCACATGTTACACCATGCAATTCAAGTGTATTTTTAAAAAGTTACACAATTTATTACTGAAAAATTGCACAACTTATTACTGAAAAGTTAAACCATGAAAGATACACTTTTCAGTAACAACATGTGTAACTTAATTTTTAGTAGTATTTTGTTTTACTTTTAAAAAATGAACTTGAGTTGCACCGTGTAACTGATGCATACTATACTAATCCATAGATTATTGTTTAATACAAATATATATATAAACTAACTATGTGTTGTATCAATAAAATTATATGGTTAATATATGACACTGAATATGTATAACTCAAGTATCAATAAATTCTAAATATTGTTCAAAATAGAACAAGATAAACAAACCTTAAAATTTCAATATCAATTTAATTATTTTTAAGTTATTATTCAAGGTAAAATAGGCATAAACTTTAAACAAAATTTTTAGATCCAACTCATCTACTAAAAAGATTAGATTTGAGTCTACAGAAAAGCTTATTATAGGTAAAAGATCAGACTCGAATCTAATACTTATATAGGCTCAGTCCAACCAACTTCTCAGCATAGAACAGAAAATAAATCTTAATGGATGTTTTATAAATCTAAACAAATATTGAATCCATTTTAAGTAATTTAACTTTTCATATATGACTATACATGATACCATTCACATGTATTCTCAAGATAATATTATTTTAAAGCATACGAGTATTTTCAAAGACATAAAACAGTAAGGATTATATTGAAAATTTTATATTAATAGTTAAAAATAATTTAATTTTTCAGTATAATCAAATAGTAATTACACGTTTTAATGTAAATAATCTCAACAATTAATTGAATAAGTCATGCATCAAATTCACAAAAGATTTATTTTTTTAAAATAATTTCATAATAAATTTATCATAAACAACTTTTATACGAACTTTTGCCCCAAATTAGTTGAGCTAGACAATATTTCTAAAATAAATAATGTTGACATGGCGAACTAATACAATAGACTTCGGCATAACCACAAAGGCTTGATAGACCGCAAGAGCTCGCCTAGACCCACGAGGATCCGGAGCTCGCCTACATGGGGGCAGCTCGCCCAAGGAGCTCGCTCCTACCCCCTCGAGGACCTCGCCGAGATTCGTCATCACAAGGCACCCGAAGATCGTGTAAGATATAGGAGCTCGCCCAAGAGCCCACCTCCGAGCTCGCCTAGGAGCTCGCCCCGTAGTCTATTAGATTCCGATGGTTGCACTCTTTTTCTCTCCGTCCGGTTTATCCACAAGGGTGGTTTACGGCGAGATTTTTAATGAGGCTCATCTAGTCTAAGGCATAGTAGTAGGACGAGGCATAACAAAGGGAAGCAGTGTGAGAGACCATGTGATACCCGAGTTTCTCACTACTCATTGGCCAATATATTTCATGTGTTGGATGCATTTTATTTATTTATATGCTAACTGCTTAAATATATTTCATGCCTTATGTGCATTTAAATTATTTATCTGATAATTTATAATTGGTTGAATATATTTGATACATTATGTGCATTTTAATTATTATCATGTTATTTACTATTTGAGTATATTTTATATTACTCATATGGTACTTTTGAGGTTGTGCTAGTTATTTGGGTTTTAGTGGTGCAGATTAAATGTAGATAATTAAATAATTTATATATATATATATATATATATATATATATAGTCGGTAAGTAGTAATTAGTAAATAAGGTTAATATATATAATAATTGAGGCGGTGGGATGATACCCAGGACCTCAAATCAATATTCCAAACTCATTTCTTATTCACACGCTGAGAAGTTGAGAGAAAAGAAATAGCAGAGAGAAGCTGTCGCGAGAAAGGTTTGCGTCGCGAAGAAAAAAAAAAAAGATTTCGATTCCGTTTCGATAAAAGTCTAGTTCAGGTAATTCTTGTGCATAAGATTTAATTGTGTTTTTATTAATTAGGTAAAGTTTGAGTAGAGTTGATTATTTAGTAGATTTGAATAGTATTTGTAATTAACTGTTGTTAGATACGATACGAGAAGGAGTTAAGGTGCTCTAGGGTTTATATTACCGTCGTTCTTACGGACTTCAGGTAAGTAGAAATTAATTTGCAACTACGATGCATAAACATATTATTTTATGAATTATTTATGTTTAAGTGATAATATGTGGATTAAGTGGATTGTAATATGTGATTTATATTCTGTATTATATTAAATGAGCCTGTGAGCTTTGTATATGATGTGGAATGAGCCTGTGAGCTTTACATGTGTCGTAAAAGGAGTTTGTGCTCTATAGTTGATGTGGACTGAACCTGTGAGTTCAATAGCCTGTGAATCTTGTTAAATGACATTAATTGCACGAGCATCATGCATATCATGCATTAACATGTGAAAGATTTCAAACTTGGTGTGATTGACCACTGATTATGCATCGAGGGCGGAAGGGGCGACCTGGGAAGGAGCGACCTAGGGAAACCTAGCATAGGCTACCTAGCGTGGGCCAACGTCTATATCTATGGTGTGTTTATGTTATAGAGGGGATCTTTGAATGGATGGGGGGTCAAGTTTGGTGATGGACCTCGCTAGTTGGGGGATGATCTTCGCCGTGTGATTTGACGGGGAGGGATACTTCCTGGTGGACATAAGGGGAGCTATGGGGGGACCCTTGTTGGGCCACAGGAGGGTGGTCCTCACGTTGGGAATACTTATAGTGGCCACTTGATTATATATACATTTATTGGAGCTTTGTGCTTGTGCCGGTGCATAACAGTGTGTCGGGGGCCCTTAATAAGTATTTCAGAAATAAATTGATGTTTTCAAATGAGAGTGCATTGTGCATGGGAAGGATTTTTGAGTGAAACTTCACATCATGCATAATTTCTGCTTACTGAGATTTATAAATCTCATTTAATTTATGCATTGTAGGTAACCCTGATGATATATGATCTGATGATGAAACTGGAGTAGCTGCGGCGCTTTTGCAGGCTTTTTGAGTTGCGGTGTACATAGATGATGACCTGCGGGCAGGACCATGGCTTGTTTTGCTTCCGTTGTATTATATTGTGTTTGTTTTAAACTTTTATTGTATCATATTGTAAAATTATGTATTCTGTTGTATGGTTTTGGAGGTGACGTAGTTGGTTTGTGTGGTTGAAACTGGTTTTATGAATGAAAACAGGTTGTTGGGTTTAATATAGTGTTATGCTGTCGAAATTGAAAAAAATTATAGCCGGTTTTCAGGTCGAGTTTTATTTAAACTGGTCGTATGTTTGTATGTATTAAGTGTGGTCGTGTCAGACCAAGGCGAGGGTAAGGAACCCTCGTCAACACCGGAAGCCATATAGGCTCGTAAGGTGCCGTCTCACACTCGCACACCTATAAATAAGACCTCTCTTGTACTATTCAGAGAATTAATACATTTCCTACACTTTACTTTCTCTCTCTAAGCTCTTCACTCTCTCTCTTTACATCATCCTCAAGAACACCAAGAACACAATATTCTTAGATTATTGTTTGGTAGAATTAATCCGATATAAAGCCACATAAACAAACAACGATTAGTAAATTCTATCAACAATTTGGCGCTAGAAGGAGGGTCCCGAATCTGAAAAATTAAAATTTTCAAGAACAAAAGTTAGGGTTTGTTTGAAGGTTTGAAGATTTGAAGGTGTTCTTGATAAAACTCAAGAACACTTGAAGATACACATACATATCCATTCCTTTGGACGAAGAACCCAGATTTCCGGACGAAAACCCAGATTTTCAGATTGCCCAAAATCTGCCCGAAAAAGTTTTCAAACGCGCGCGTGTACACGAATAAACCGAATTTTAGATAATTCGTCACAAGTGAGGCTAGACGAAAATTTGCACAGCTCCACCTAAGCTGGACGATTGTCACCCCGGCGACCTCCGTCCACCTCGGCAACCTGCAGCAAGTTACCCCCTCCAAAATCCAAAAATGGCTAACACTCGAGCTGCCAAGGGACAGACCTCCGCAACTGCCGGAAGGTCCAAGGGGGCGACCAAAACCAGGCCGAGGCGGAAACCTCACGCCAAGTAGTGGGGACCTCGCACCCACCTCCCCAGAAGAACACCGCAGCTCCGCGACCTCCGCGAGTTGTGGTGGCGCAAGAAGAATTAATCCCTGCCCTGAGGGACCTAGCCAACAACCCCGACGAGCTCCAGCGCACCATCGCAACCTTGCAGAGGTTGCAGCAAAGGCAGAATGACGAACTTGCCCTAGTGCCCAGACGAACTCCAGCTGCCGAGACTCTGGAGCAGACCAGGACAACCCAGGGCACCCAGACCCGGGGGGAGTACAGCGTCCTCCCCACCGAGCAGGAGGCGAGCTCGGCACAAGCTCGCCAGCACAGGGAAAGGGCCGGCAAGGCCAAAGTGGTGGAGGAACCCGCCCCATACACCGGGCGAGCTTCGGCCTACACCGAAGCCTCCGCCACGCACCAATCACAAAGGAGGGAAGTCCTCCAAGGCCGTCTGGGCCCGAGGTACGGGAAGAATGAGCGGGCGGCGGCCCCAGCCACGTCCCACGGGGACTCCGACCAGCAACCACGCAGGTCCGCCCATGAGAGATTGAGAAGGCCCGCCACCGACAGGTTGGGCCCCCATGGCGGACGCCAATTCCAACCCGTCACGGAGAGGTCACCCTAGAGTGAGGCACCTCGGGGACGTGGATCCACGAGATGCACGACTTTCGAGCAACCTCCACCGGAGGTGACCCGTGATGACGAGCTGGC
Organism: Prunella vulgaris; assembly: GCA_026898435.1. Taxonomy (NCBI): domain Eukaryota; kingdom Viridiplantae; phylum Streptophyta; class Magnoliopsida; order Lamiales; family Lamiaceae; genus Prunella; species Prunella vulgaris. The sequence goes on along the minus strand of JAPKLY010000052.1, from coordinate 1,062,392 downwards.
CTCACTGAAAAAGGTCGTCGAAATGCTGCAAGCCCAAGTAGCAGCCAGGTCTGGCGGACCTGACGCCGCCACTCTCCCCACGTCTCCATTGTCACCTACCATCCTTCGCGCACCGGTCCAGAAGAAAATCCAGTTCCCGGTGATGTCTGCGTACAAGGGCGAATCCGACCCGAAAGTCCACCTGGCCAAGTACGTAGACTTTATAATTTCGGTTGGCGCCACCGACTCTACTCAATGCCGGAATTTCCCACTGACCCTAGGGGACCGAGCTCACCGCTGGTTCTCTTCACTTGCCCCGGGGTCAATCTGCTCATCTGGTCAACTCTCGCGGGAGTTCTTGGCCCACTTCTCTGGGTTCGGGTCCTACCTTACCCAGAAGCACCGACTCGCCAACATCCACCAAGGCGAGAGTGAGACCGACCAGCAGTACCTGGAGAGGTTCGACAAAATCCTGCTGGAAGACGAGCCGGTGAGCGAGGACACGAAGGTTGTCGCAGCGATGGCCGGACTAAAAAAAGACACCGATCTCTGGAAGGAGATGCACCTTGCATGTCCCAACACTTACACCGAATTCCACCACAAGGCGGGGGTGTTCGTGGCTATGCAGGAGGCACTGCTGAAAAAGGTTGGAGTCCACGAGGAGAGGAAGCCCTACTGGAAGAAGTCCGGGGCACATACAAAGCCCCCCGGAACCTGAAAGCTTTTGGCGAGGGGGAAGAGCTCAAGGAGAAGCTCAACCAGGTCCTCACGGTCTTCGTCGACCACGTCTTTACAGCTGTTAAAGACAAGGCCCTGCTGGGGGAGCCGAGGCGGATCCGTCAGGACCCCTCACGAAGCTCAACCCCAACAAATACTGTGCCTACCATCAGGCCATCGGCCACTTCACCAGCGAATGTCGAGACCTCCTCAAACAACTCTGGAAATTTTATGAGGATGGGAAGCTTGCCGAGTTCGTGAAGAAGGCCCCAGCTAAGAGGTCAAGGTTCGAGAGGAGGGCTACCTCCGATGATGAGGATGAGGAAGCGGACCAACCTGGTCCCCAGAACAGGCGGATGACACCTCCTCAGCCTCAGCAAAACATGGAGCCCACCCGGGAACTCTTGGTTCTCGAGGGGGAGATCGGAGCTGCCGGAGGTCTCCAGGACGGGGGATCCTCCATATCCAAGAGAAAAAGGAAGGCCAAAATCCGGGCCATAAACCAAGTCCAAGAAGGCAGCTCCGGCCCCAGGTCCATCTCATAACTTACTGATGAGCTGACATTTTCCCCAGCGGACCTGGAAGGGATACTGACACCCCCACAACGACTCGTTGGTGATAACCACCAACATCATGAACGTCCGAGTTCACAGACTACTTGTGGACACCGGCTCATTCACCAACATTCTCTTCAAATCCACCTTAGATGCCTTAGGTGATTTTGAGTCGTATCTGGAACCTAGCAATGCTAGGATAGTGGAGTTCAGAGAAGCTGTAACCTTCCCCCTAGGTAGTGTTAGGTTGAGCGTCCAGCTTGTATCGGCTGAGGACCCCTAAAGGAGACTGACTAGGCTCATAGATTTCCTAGTTGTCGACCAGCAGTCCTTCTACAATGGGTTTCTTGGCCGCCCGTTTATTAATGAATTGAAAGTGGCATGTTCGACCTACTACTACTGTTTGAAATTCCCAACTCCAAAAGGTGCCGAAACTATAAAAGGTGACCAGAAAAAGGCACGAGGGTGTTTACTCCAAATAAAAGATGGCCAGGTCAAAAAAGCGGTGATGCGGGTCCAAGTCCTTGAAGAGGACGTGCAGATCCCAGCAGCCGAGCCAAACATCTTAGACGTCATCTCGGTCGAAACTGAGATGATGGAGGTAGGCGATTTGTCAGAGATTAACCAAGTGTCAGGACCTGTGCAAGACGCACAACCAGCACCAATGGAAGGATTGGAAGAAACCCAAGTGTTGGGACCTGCGCAGGAACAACAACCTGCTCCCATGGAGGTGGTTGATGAAGCCCAAGATGGGGGACCTGCGGGAGGTCAAGAACCAACACCAATGGATGTTGACCCAACTCCCCAGGTCACCACACCATCCCAAGTTGACAGAACACCGGAGGTACTAACAGTTGATGGACCCGCCCGAGCTGAAAGCCAACCCGATGACCTCGAACCGCGCATAGGTCACGAACCTGCGCAGATGTCACAAGAGGAGTGGGACGAGTTCATCAGCGACCCGAGGTGGAAAAATCAAAAGAGGAAGGCCACCCCCATGGAAGAATTGACGGCACTCCCGGTGGACCCTGAAAGAGATTTAGAACTTTTCATTGGTTCTGAGTTACCTGAACTGTACCAGTTGAGGATGGAGCTGTTCTTGATGTCCAACCTGGACGTGTTTGCCTGGTCCCATGAAGACATGACGGGGATCCCGTTGGAACATGCTTGCCACAGACTCAACATAGACCCGACGAGGAGACCCGTACGTCAAAAATGAAGGAAGTGTGGAACAGACAAATACGCGGCTTTAACTGTAGAGGTGGAGAAGTTGTTAGACAACAAACTCATCAAAGAAGCTTTGTGTCCGCAGTGGGTCGCGAACCCCGTCCTGGTGAAGAAACACAATGGGACGTGGAGGCTCTGCATCGACTTCACGGACCTAAACAAAGTATGCCCAAAGGACAACTTCCCGCTACCTCACATCGACCAGTTAGTCGATAGCACCGCAGGCCATGGGATGATGACTTTCATGGATGCTTTTGCGGGCTATCATACGGATGACCAGGAACATACGGCGTTCTACACCAATAAAAACATGTATTGCTGGGAAAGGATGCCGTTCGGACTCATCAACGCCGGGGCCACCTACCAAAGGTTGGTGAATAAGATGTTCGACCAACACATTGGCGAGTCCATGGAGGTGTACGTGGACGACATAGTTGTCAAGAGTTTGAGGAAGGAAGACCACCTGGACCACCTAAAACAGACCTTCGACATACTACGCCACTACAACATGAAGTTAAACCCCAAGAAGACCAGCTTCGGCGTGCACTCCGGAAAGTTCCTGGGGCACCTAGTTAGCCAGCGTGGAATTGAGGTCAACCCGACACAGGTCAAATGTATAATCGAGATGGGTATACCCGATTCCGTCCAGAAAATTCAAAGACTGACTGGGTGCATGGCAGCCCTGAACAGATTCATCTCCAGGTAAGGTGACCGAAATCGCCCGTTCTTTGAAGCAATCAAAGTAAACACGCGAAGGTACAAAGAGGCGGCCAAAGCCAACAAGCTCCACCTCAAAAACCACTTCGTGTGGACAAGTGAATGCCAGCGAGCCTTCGAAGACATCAAAACATACCTGGCAGATACGCAGGTCCTGTCAAAGCCGATACCTGGAGAGAAGTTGTATCTATACCTAGCCGCGTCGGAGGTGGCCATCAGCTCCGTCCTGGTTCGAGAAGAGGCGAAGACATACCTACCAGTGTACTATGTAAGCCAAGTCTTACACGAAGCAGAGTTGCGGTACACCCCAACAAAGAAGCTGGCTTATGCACTGGTGATGAGTGTTAGAAAATTGAGGTCTTACTTCTTTGACAATCCAGTGGAGGTATTGACAACATTCCCATTAAGGCAAATACTACAACGCCCAGACATCGCCGGACGCCTGCTGAAATGGTCACTAGAGATCATCCAATACGGTATAACCTACGCATCCCGAACAACGATCAAGGGACAAGCGCTTGCTGATTTTATCGTCGAGCTAACTTTCCCACAAGATCCGACGAGGGGGCGTATAGCCCCGTGGCACCTCTACGTTGACGGATCATCAACCAGCGTGGCAGCAGGCGCCGGCGTGGTCCTGATCAGCCCGGACAGACAAGTCTTCACCTCCGTAATCCGGTTCGACTTCCGAGCAACCAATAACAAAGCGGAGTATGAAGCATTGATAGCGGGACTTAGGCTATCATTAGCTGTGGGAGCTACCAATCTTCAAGTTTTCAGAGATTCCCAGCTAATAATATCCCAAGTCCGGGGGAATATGAGGCAAAAGACCAGCAGATGATGACCTACCAAAAGATAGTCGCGCATCTGATCTCGATGTTTATGCATGTTTACATCAATCAGATACCGCGGCTAGAAAACACACAAGCAGATGCTCTAGCCCGGCTAGCTACTAGCAACGGCGAAGCCGAATTCACGGAGGTTGTAATCACCACACTGAAAAACCCCTCGACGTCCGATTATAAAATAAATCAAACCTCGAGTGGGGGGCAGGAAGACAGTGAAGATGGTGAAGATTGGCGCACTCTAATCCAAAAATATTTAACAGACGGAACAACCCCGGTGGACACCTGGGAAGCTAGCCGGCTAGTAAAGCAAGCTGCCAGATATACGCTGCTGGATGGCCAACTCTACAAACGTGGATTCTCTCTACCCCTACTCAAGTGCTTGACTAAGAAGCAGGGGTCCGAAGTGTTAGAAGAAATCCACGAAGGAATTTGTAAGAGTCACGCTGGGGGGCAAGCATTGGCATATAAGACGATCAGGCAGGGCTACTACTGGCCCACTCTTCGCAAAGATGCCGTCAGCTTCGCTCGAAGGTGTCGAAAGTGCCAACTTTTCGCACCTAACATCCACTCCCCAGCTAACCAGCTGAAGTCGATTTTCAGCCCATAGCCTTTCGCGAAATGGGGAATCGACTTGATCGGCCCATTTCCACCTGGTAGAGGAGGTGTAAAGTTTGTTGTTGTAGCAGTAGACTACTACACTAAGTGGGCTGAGGCCGAAGCTCTCACAAAAATAACCCAAGAAAGAATGATCGGCTTCATATGGAAAAACCTGATCTGCAGATTTGGACTTCCGCAGTCGATCATCACGGATAATGGAAGGCAGTTCGACGGACAAAAGCTGAGGGACTTCCACAGTTCATGGAACATCAAGAAGCACTATTCAACTCCATACCATCCCCAGTCGAACGGTCAGGTCGAGGCGGTGAACAAAATCTTGAAACACATATTGAAGCTTCGCCTCGAGGAAAAGAAAGGGAGCTGGGCAGACGAACTCCCGGAGGTCCTATGGTCTTGCAGAACTTCCTACCGGGCCAGCACCGGAGAGACCCTGTTTGCCCTAGCCTTTGGAACTGAGGCGGTGGTACCCATCGAAGTCCAAAACAGGACTTGGAAGGTGGTAGGATATGATAAAGAAAAGAATGATGAAGCCCTGGCAGTAGAGAAGGATCTGATCGAAGAGACCAGAGCTTCGTCAGAAATGAAGAATGCCACCTACAAGCGTAGAGCAGAAAAGTATTACAACTCTCAGGTCCGAGACCGAAAATTCAAGGTCGGAGACCTGGTGTTGAAAAAGAAGTTGATGGCCCCACCAGGTGTATTCGGTTCAAACTAGGAATGACCGTTCTGGGTCACCGCAGCCTGGCCGAACGGCACTTATGACCTCGAAGACGCAGAAGGCAACTCCTCGTCATACACCTGGAGTGCGGCCCACCTGAAAAAGTTCTACCAATAGACTAGAATTCTGTAATAGACTAGTCGAAGGTTCGCAGCAGAAATGTTGATGGCAACCAGTGTAAATTACGTCGCTATAAAAAAGTTAGAGAATTTGTGAAATCAGAAAAATTTGCCAAGTGTCCGGACCTGCGTAGCTCGCCCCCTACGCGAGCTACCTCAGGTCGCCCACTGCCCAGAAGAGCTCGCCAACCCCAGCTCGCCCAAGCGCTAAAAAATTCATGATGCGCAAGGACCAAGGTCCCAAACGTTGTAATTAAATAACTCGAAGGCAAAGGCCAAAGTGCCCAAGGTCGCAAAGGTACCCTTCTTAAAGGGTTGCTAAGCACCTACTGCCACAAGTTAGAAAAATTCGCGAAAAAGACGAAAAATGTCTAAGGCAAGGTTCATGAAACCCAACGGCCCAACGTGAATCAATCGAAGTGCAGCTCGCTGACCTAAGTGGTGTAAGATGAGCAATTCGCGGCCCTAAGTGGTGTAAGACGAAGAATACGCACTCTCAAAACAGAGGTACAATTCGTAGTCGTAAGTGACGTAAAACGAACGATTCGCTTCTCAAAGTAGAATAAGACGAACAGTTAAGTACCCATAAAATAAATAAAAACGAGCTATTTTGAAAACTATAACGTAAAAGCGCGAAAACAAAGTGCGAAGAGTTGGACAAAAAATGCTCGGTTTCTATTCAAAAGACACTTAGGAAATTTTCAAGGCAAAAATACTTGAAAATTCCTAAGTGTTCGAAGTGGTGCTGGCCACAAAGGCCGACCAGCTGGCTATCTTTGAACTACAAAAGTATGCTCCTTCTGGGCGAGCTATACAAAGCCCAGCGAGCTCTAGCTACTTAACAAAATCAAAAGCCTACAAAAATGGAGCTCCTTCTAGGCTAGCTATGGAGCCTGGCGACCTATAACAACTTAGAAAATGAAAACTAATCAAAGAAAGCAAGAAAAAGCTCAAGCGTCCGGAGCAGCGGGAGGGGCTTCAGAGGGAACCTCGCCGGAGGGGTTGGCGACCTGGGCGGCTGGGAGAGCGAGCTCGGCATCCGAGGTGATGTTTCCAGTAAGCCCACTAGTGTCGAGCTCGCTGATGTTGGTCATCGTATCCCCGACAGCCTCCTGCATTTGCTCCATTGTGGGCGGGGTTCGAAGCTCGCCCTCAGCACCCTCGGAGGCCTCCTCGACAGCATCCTCGGCGGTCAGGACCTCGTGCGTCTGGATGATGTTAAATTTTTTACGAGCAGCATCGAGGTTGATCCCATAGCCGGCGAGGTCCCCTATGTTTAGCTCCGTGCCGGGGGGAATCTTAGGCTTGGCCAGGCAATCGTCGAACTCAGTCACCAAGGCCTCCCACTCACTCTCATTATTTATCCGCGCCCATTGGAAGGAGCGGATAACCTCGGCGAAGCAAAGGACATAGCCCTTGTCAGTGGCGATCACCTCGGCGAGCTTCAACGCCTCAGGAGTGACGGTGGCATCTGAGCGGCCCCTGAGCTCGGTGACCTCCAAGGCCTTGGCGGCGACCTCCTCACGAAGTTTCGCGCACTCCTCCATATTCCCCGGTTTTGCTCCTGAAGGATCTTCACTTCATCCTAGGTCCTGGCGAGCTGCTCATCTTTGGAGGCGAGCTGTTGACGAGCTTGCTCGAGCTCGGCCTACTGCCGGCGGAAGTCAGCCTGGAACTTCTCCATCTTTTTTTACAGCGAGCTGCTCCGCCTCCAGCAAAGCCTTCGCCTTGGCCTCCATCCTAGCGAGCTCGTCGACGGCCTTCTTCCGCTCGCCACCCACCTTGTTAAGCAATTTCTTCGTATCATGGCGAGCTTTATCTGCGGCGGTAACTTCATCAGTGACGAGTTGGGCCGCCGCCATAGCCGCTCAAGCATAGTGCATCGCCAGCCTCGCCTTGTCGGTGGGTTTCTGCCTCTCAATCATGGCGAACTCTGAGGCGAAAAGGTATTTGAGGGCCTCAGTGAAGATCCGGCGAGCTGCCCCCTCCGGAAGGTCCCTCGGCGAGGTTAAAGCTTTACACCTCTCGGCGGTGTGGAGGGACTCGGGCCGTTGTGGGAGCTTGGCAGGAACGTATCTACAAATATCCAAAAAGTTAGCAAAAATCATAAAAAGCTATAATGAAAGCTTCCAACTTCAAAAAGAAGCTCGCCCTCTTACCCGAACCTATCGGGGTTGAGCCCGAGAAGGGTGTCATCCCGGATAGGGACCCCGTAGGGAGACGGCGGGGGCGCGCTCTGAGGAGTTGGAGGCGCATGACTAGAATGGGGCACAAGAGCTCACCCTGACCTTCCGTGAGTCGACCCGGAGCCCCCTCGGTCACTGTGCTCAACGGAGCCACCCTCAGCCCGAGCCCCCTTGTTGGAGCGAGCTTCATCCTCGCTCACTCGGGAGCCATCCCCCCGGTGGAGAGTCCGCTTGGTCTGATGAGGCGGAGGCTGAGAACCCCGCTCGGAACCGAAACCTCGTCCCGCCCCCTTTTTAGCGGTGGCGACCTTCTCTTTAGTAGGGCGAGGTGCCGAGGTCTTCTGCAAACTCGACCCCCCGGCCTTGTCTGCTGCCTTGGCGACCTCCAGCTTCTTGGTCGCATCCAGCACCACCCAGGATGGAATACCTTCCCTGCCCAGACGAGGTTTGCCCATTTTTAGTTGGCGGGCTAGGAAGTGATAAGCCTCAGGGACGTCGATAGGAGGGAGCTCGGCAGCAGGCCTGTACCTACAAAATGAAGGTAAGAGATCAGTGATCCGGCGAGCTCCTCTTACAAGACGGCGAGCTATTCAGACTTGAAAATTTTGAGGTTTAAAACCTTGAGCAGCAAGGTGATGGGGCGAGGTGATGAGACCGGCGAGTCTACGGCAATGATGTTGGCACAGGTGCTTGATTTTGCGATCTTTCTTCTCTCGCAAGCAACAAACAGTCCGCACGAACTCAAAGCCGACTGAGATCCCGGACTTCCCGCAGCTCGACTTATGGCACTTCAGACCTGCAAAAAAGGTAGATTAGAATAGTAAATCTAATCCAACGCACGCACACCGAAGTACACCACCTACAGCTCGCCTCCCCATATTCCTTGGGAGTAAGGATACGCCCTCCGTGTCCATTAGAAGCTCGCCAGTCCCCTCCAATGAAGAAGAACTGCTCTTTCCAGTCCCGGACCTTATTGGGGAGGTCGCCCAAGAACTTGTCCACCGGGCGAGCTTGGAGGGAATAGTATCATTTCCCTTCCCTCACTTGTCGGATCACGTTGAAGAGCTCGCTGATCTCCGTCGTGCTCAATCGATTCTCATAACCCTCAAGGCCAAAGACGGTTAACGCCGCCAGCAGGCTGCTCCATGCATTGGGAGTTAGCTGCGTTATGGCGAGGTTCGTGTCCTCCTGGAATTGCCCGATGATGGGGTGCAGGGGTAGGGTGAGCCCGGCCTTCAAGGTGTGGTAGTTGATGGCTGTAAGTCCGGCAAGAGGGAGGTCGGCACGCTCTTTATCCCCGGGAGCATACATGAAAATGTCCAGAGGGATGCGGAACTTCTTTTGAATCTCCGGCAAGGCGTACTCGCTGATAATACTCTCCACCCCGGTCACCTTAAGGTCGGACTTGCCAGCGGCCTTGCGAAAAGTTCACCGGGGCAGAGGGAAGCTCGCCTCATGGGTTGCCACATACTCCCTCCATCCGAAGTTATGGACGACGTCGGCAGGGACTTAATGCTCAGGGAGTCTAGGGAATGGAAAACCGATGAACCGGAGGTACTCATAAGTAACCTCTGTCCCCAGGTCGCCAATGTCCTCCTCGTCAACCTCGCGAGCCAGCTCGCTGGCATGGTCATCGGCCTCGGCGACCTCTTCCTCATCAGGGGCAACGGCTCCCCCAGAAGCTCGCTCGGAGTAATCCCAAAGCTCGCGGAGCGGGGATTGCTCGCCAGAGTTGGTGGCTCGCTCACTGGAGTCGGAGCGAACCTCGCCCATGAGATCGCGGCTGCTTGGGCGAGCTACAGAGCTCGCCCCGGAGCCCGACGAGATTATCACAGGGGTCACTTGGGGAATGGGGCGGTCGTCAGTCATAGGTGCCTTCCCCAAGTTACGGTTCAAAGCGGTACGGCTCGAAGAGTTCTCAGACATGGTGAATCGGTTGTCGGGAATGTTCGGTTCTTAGGTCCAAAAGTCCAGAAATGTTTAAAATCTCCGGAGAACTCGAAGGAATCGGAAAAGGGAAGGAAGAAAAGGAAGAAAAATGAGTAATCTACCTTGAGGAACGCCCGAAGAATCGCCTGAAGCAAAGGAACCGTTCGCCGAAAAATTACTCGGAAGCTGAGGATGCGAAAGTGAGGAATGAGAGAGGTTCCTCCTATTTATAGACACGGGGCGCGAGCTTGAGTTTCTCAAAAGACCAGGGACCTATTTGCAAAAATTTGAAAGATAAACCATTAGTATGGGCGGGAACCGAAGCCTCAAAAGGAGTGCACGACGCCTGGGATCCTGCACCACGTCGGCCGAGACAACCGCCATGACGGAGCTCGCACGATAGCTCGGCACTCGCCCGAGAGTAGTTCGCCAGGGCCCGAGTTCTCCAGCTCGCCCGCACATGGGACGAAGTCATGATGCACGCGAGCTG
>JAPKLY010000052.1:992734-1028459 GCA_026898435.1 Prunella vulgaris | reverse complement strand
GAACCTTCGAAGAGTTGGAAATTTTCGCGAGGTTGGGAGACCTTCGCGAGGTTGGGGGACCTTCGCGAACCTTCGAAGAGATGGAAATTTTTGCGAGGTTGGGCACCTTCGCGAACCTTCGAAGAGTTGGAAATTTTTGCGAGCAAAAACTTCTAACTCCATATAGCAGCGTGATTTACACCGGTTGCCATCAACACTCCTGATGTGAACCTTCGGCTAGTCTATTACAAAATCTCGATTTATTGATAAACTTTTTTAGATGCGCCGCACTCCATATGACGAGGTTTTGCCTTCTGCGTCTTCGAGGTCATAGGTGCCGTTTGCCCAGGCTGCAGTAACCCGGAACGGCCCTTCCCAGTTTGACCCGGATACACCCGGTGGGGCCATCAACTTCTTTTTCAGCACTAGGTCCCCAACTTTGAACCTTCAGTCTCGGACCTGAGAATTGTAGTACTTTTCGGATCTACGCTTGTAGGTGGCGTTCTTCATTTCTGACGAAGCTCTGGTTCTTCGATTAGATCTTTCTCTACTGCCAAGGCTTCGTCATTTTTTTCTTCATCAAATCCTACCACCTTCCAAGTCTTATTCTGGACTTCGACGGGTACTACTGCTTTAGTCCCGAAGGCTAAGGCAAACGGTGTCTCTCCGGTGCTGGCTCAGTATGATGTTCTGTAAGACCATAGGACCTCCGGGAGTTTGTCTGCCCAGCTACCTTTCTTATCTTCGAGGTGGAGCTTCAATATGTATTTCAGAATTTTGTTAACCGCCTCGACCTGACCGTTTGACTGTGGATGGTACGGCGTCGAGTAGTGCTTCTTGATGTTCCGCGAATTACAGAAGTCTCTCAACTTTTGACCGTCAAACTACCTTCCATTATCTGTGATGATCGATTGCGGAAGTCCGAATCGGCAGATCAGGTTCTTCCATATGAAGCCGATCATTCTTTCATGTGTTATAGTAGTAAGTGCTTCGGCTTCAGCCTACTTAGTGTAATAGTCTACTGCTACAACAGCAAACTTTACGCCGCCTCTGCCAGGTGGAAATGGGCCGATCAAGTCGATACCCCATTTTGCGAAAAGCCACGGGCCGAAGACTGACTTCAGTTGGTTGGCTGGGGAGTGGATGTTAGGTGCGAAAAGTTGACACTTTCGGCACTTCCGAGCGAAGCTAATGGCATCTTTGCGAAGAGTAGGCCAGTAGTACCCTTGTCTGATCGTCTTGTATGCCAAGGCTTGCCCCCAGCGTGACTTCCGCAAATTCCTTCGTGAATTTCTTCTAACACCTCGGACCCCTATTTCTTAGTTAGGCACTTGAGTAGGGGTAGAGAGAATCCACATTTGTAGAGTTGGTCATCCAGCAGCGTATATCTGGCAGCTTGCTTTACTATTCGACTAGCTTCTCAGGCATCTTCGGGGGTTGTTCCGTCTTTTAAGTATTTTTGGATTGGAGTGCGCCAATCCTCACTGTCCTCATCACCTTCCTGCCCCCCACTCGAGGTCTGATTTACTTTGTAATCGGACGTCGAGGGGTTCTTCAGCTTGGTGATTACAACCTCCGTGAACTCGGCTTCGCTGTTACTGGTAGCTAGTCGGGCTAGGGCATCTGCTTGTGTGTTTTCTAGCCGCGGTATCTGATTGATGTAAACCTGTGTAAACATCGAGATCAGATGCGCGACTATCTTCTGGTAGGTCATCATCTGCTGGTCCTTTGCCTCGTACTCCCCCCGGACTTGGGATATTATTAGCTGGGAATCTTCGAAAACTCGAAGATTGGTTGCCCCCACAGCTAATGATAACCTAAGTCCGGCTATCAAAGTTTCGTACTCCGCTTCGTTGTTGGTTGCTCGGAAGTCGAACCAGATTGCGGAGGTGAAGACTTGTCTGTCCAGGATGATTAGGACTACGTCGGTGCCTGCTGTTGTGCTGGTTGATGACCCGTCTACGTAGAGGTGCCATGGAGCTATACGCCCCCTCGTCGGATCTTGTGGGAAAGTTAGCTCGACGATAAAGTCGGCGAGCGCTTGTCCCTTGATCGCTGTTCGAGGTGCGTAGGTTATTCCGTATTGGCTAACTTCTAGTGACCATTTCAGCAGACGTCCGACGGTGTCTGGCCGTTGTAGTATTTACCTTAGTGGGAATGTTGTCAACAATTTCACTGGATGGTCGAAGAAGTAGGGCCTTAGTTTTCTAACACTCATCACTAGTGCATAAGCAAGCTTCTTCGCGGGGGTATACCGCAACTCAGCTTCCTGTAAGACTTGGCTAACGTAGTACACTGGTAGGTGTGTTCTAGCCTCTTCTCGGACCAGGACGGAGCTAATGGCAACCTCCGACGCAGCAAGGTAGAGGTATAACTTCTCCCCAGGTATTGGCTTCGATAGGACCTGTGTATCTGCCAGGTATGCTTTAATGTCCTCAAAGGCTCGCTGGCATTCGCTCGTCCACACGAAATGGTTTTAAAGGTGCAGATTGTTGGCTTTGGCTGCTTCCTTGTACCTTCGCATGTTTACCTTGATTGCCTAAAAAAATGGGCGATTTCGATCACCGGACCTGGAGATGAATCTGTTCAAGGCCGTCATACATCCGGTCAACCTTCGGATTTTCTGCACGGAGTCGGGGATGTCCATCTTGAATATGCATTGGACCTGCATTAGGTTGATCTCTATTCCCCGCTGGCTCACCAGGTGCCCCAGGAACTTTCCTGAGTGTACGTCGAAGCTGGTTTTCTTGGGGTTCAGCTTCATGTTGTAGTGGCGCAGTATGTCGAAGGTCCGTTTTAGGTGGTCGAGGTGGTCCTCCTTTCTCAGACTCTTGACAACTATGTCATCCACGTACACTTCCATAGACTCGCCGATGTGTTGGTCGAACATCTTATTCACCAACCTTTGGTAAGTTGCTCCGGCTTTAATGAGTCCGAACGGCATCCATTCCCAGCAATACATGTTTTTGTTGGTGTAGACCGCCGTATGTTCCTGGTCATCTGGGTGCAAAGCTATCTGGTGATAGCCCGCAAAAGCATCCATGAATGTCATCATCTCATGGCCTGCGGTGCTATCTACAAGTTGGTCAATGTGGGGTAGCGGGAAGTTGTCTTTCGGACATGCCTTATTCAGGTCCGTGAAGTCGATGCATAGTCTCCACGTCCCGTTGTGCTTCTTGACCAGGACGGGGTTCGCAACCCACTGCGGACATAAGGCTTCCTTGATCGGCTTGTTGTCTAACAGTTTTCCTACTTCGACAGTCAGGGCTGCATACTTGCCTGGTCCGTACTTCCTTTATTTTTGGTGGACGGGCCTCCTCGTCGGATCTATGTTGAGCCGATGGCAAGCATGTTCCAACTGGATCCCCGTCATATCTTTATGGGACGAGGCAAATACTTCCAAGTTGGACATCAAAAATAGCTCCATTCTCGACCGGTACGGTTCAGGTAACTCGAAACCTATGAAAAGTTCCAGGTCCCTTTCCGGGTCCTCCGGGAGTGCCGTCAGCTCTTCCATCGGGGTGGCTTTTCTTTTTTTATTTTTCCACCTCGGATTGCTGATGAACTCATCACACTCCTCTTGTGACATCTGCGCGGGTTCATGACCTAGGCGCGGTTCGAGGTCATCAGCTTGGTTCTCAACCTGGACAGGTTCCTCAGCTGTGAGTACCTTCGGGAGTTCGTTAGTTTGGAGAGGTTCTGTAACTTGGGGAGTTGGGTCAACATCCATTTGCACTGGTTCTTGACCTCCCGCAGGTCCCTTGTCCACCTCCATGGGTGCAGGTTGTGAGTCTTACGCTGGTTCTTACACTTGGCCAGTTTGAATTTCCTCCACTCCTTCCATGGGCGCCGGTCGTGCGACTTGCGCAGGTTCTGGTACTTGGTCAATTTGTGCCTCTTCTGGCTGATCGTCTACCTTCATCAACTCAGTTTTGACTGAGATGACATCTAGGATGTTTGGCTCGTCTGCTGAGGGGTGTCTTCCGTCTTCAAGCGTATGTACCTGCATTTTTTTTTAGCAGCTTCCATCTTCTAGGCCTCCGGCTGGTCTCAGCTCGTTGAGGAGCTCGCTGGGTCTCATTCCGCTGGGGAGCTCTTTTAGTTGTTGAGGTGTTGTTTTTTGATATGGTCAAGTATGGGTAATAGCTCGTCAAGCTCGTCGTGGGTGGTAGCTCATCGAGTTCGTCGGAGGTGGTAGCTCTTCGAGCTCGTCGGGGGTGGTAGCTCATCGAGTTCATCGGGGGTAGCTCATCGAGTTCGTCGGGGGTGGTAGCTCGTCGAGCTCGTCGGGAGTGGTAGCTCATCGAGCTCGTCGGGGTCATTGGCGAGGTCCCTCAGGGTGGGATTCAGCTCCTCCTGAGCTACCGTAACTCGCGGTGGTCGCGGAGGATTATTCCTCGAAGGAGCTCGGCGCGAGGTCTCCCCCTCGGCCTGGTCCTGGTTCCCTTCCTTCCACCTTCGGGTAGTTGCTGAGGTTTGTTCCTTAGACATTTTGGGGTTTTGTAGGGGGAAGGTTGTCGAGGTTGGCGAGGTAGGCCGCCGAGGTTGGCGAGGTAGGCCGTCGAGGTAGGTCGCCGAGGTTGGCGAGGTAGGCCGTCGAGGTAGGTCGTCTGCTTAGGTTTCTGATCTATATACACATCCCGTAGGTGCACTGATCCTAGGTGAGCTCCTTGGGTGAGCTCCTGGGCCTTGTGCTATTTTCGGGCAGCGTAGGGATGGGCCTCGGCTCGGTCTCTATGCTCGCGAGCTACCCCTTTGTGGGCGAGCTCCCTCGCGAGCTCCCCTCTCTTGTCCGATTGATAAGCTGGCCTCAGGCTTCCGAGGTCTGGGCGAGCTTCATTGCCTTGTGTAGTTTTATGTTGGCTAGCTCCTCCGTGTTGGCTAGCTACTCCGTGTTGGCTAGCTACTCCATGTTGGCTAGCCACTCCGTGTTGGCTAGCTCCTCCGTGTTGGCTAGCTCCTCTGTGTTGGCTAGCTACTCCATGTTGGCTAGCTCCTCCAGCATTTAGTCTTGTAATCATTTATCAGTAGTTTGCTTTAGTTCGCATATCAACAATATCCTTTAAACATTGTTGATTAGAGCTAAATAAGCTCATGAATTACATTGTCTCACACAAGTTGATATCATATGCATATAGATAGGGAAAATATCTTTTTTTTAGACCCTTAATTTAGGGGTGGTTGGGTTACACTACCTCCGTCTCAACTCTTTCTTCACACTTTTATTATATCCTCTTCACAAAAAATAATAAAACTGGAAGAAAGAATTGGGACGGAGGGAGTATATCTTTTCTCTATAAAAGTATGTTAATATATTTTTCAAACTTGTATAAATAGAAAAATATGTTTAAAAATATATAAATCTATTCCGAATTGGAATTAAACGGATCAAATTAGCAAGTAACTCTCATGTGATCGATGTATTTTGGGCTTCAGTCCGGGTTCGATTGTCATATATTTACATATTTTTTAATAATATTGTCGTACTACAATTGTGAAAAAAATAATGTTTTGTGTTTATAAACTTTTCTAAATTACAGGCCTAAATTATTTTCATATATGTGATATTAATATAGTATAACGTTTGTAATTATAATATTGGACAAAAAAAAAGCGTGTGAGAGATTGAATAGTTTATTGTATTCCAAATTTGTATCCTTTGTGGATGCAGTATACATAGTTAATTTCACTAATGTTTTTCAAATTTGTCTCCCTTGTGGATGCACATAGCTAATTGAAATTAATTGACTTTGTGAGTAATGGTTTGATAAATTAGTTAAAATCTTATTTAATTTATATTGGAAGCATCATTATTTAAATAAAAGAAAACGAGTTTAGTGTGAAAATATGAACTGTGGAGACCATATAACTTACTTTTAAGGTATGTGCTGGCCTTAACTTTGTAATTATATGTAGTAAATTATGAATGCCTTACCTAAGTTTGTCCTATCTTTTGACTCTTAATATTATTACATTCTCCTCTCAACTTATTAATTTAGTTGTCTTGAATACAAGAGTACCATGGAGTATGGATCCTATTAGAGAACTAACAAAAGTAATTTTGATTTTACATTATAAATTTGAACTTTTATATGAGATATTGTTCGTTTATATTGTAGATTTTTATATGAAAATGGTTCATCATAAATTTATCACAAAATTATTTTAAAATACTAAATATTTAATTAAATATATCAAAATATTTATTAGTAATATCAAAAGTTGGGTCAATAAAATCTAGAACATAGTATCATTGATCCCGATTTGTAACACTTTTGATTAAAAAATTTTATACTTTTGATCAAATATTTAATACTTTAATTAAAACTAATTAATGATAAATTTATATAAACTATTTTTATGTAAAAATCTACCTATATTGTATTAAAAGTGTTCAAAAAGTAGAAGAAATTATGTATATAATTATGTTGATCAGATCAAATTACAAAGTATATAATATTTCTATATAGAATATATATTTATCCTAAATCAAATAATATAAATATTTTAACTAAAAATTAGATTACTCGAAAAAGCCAACAACTTAGCACCCAAATAAACATCCCTAGAAAATAATGTTAGCATAGAATTTAAGACAATATCCAGGGATAATAATTTTAATTCCCAAATGATGTTTCACAACACTAAAAAAATATTTAATAATTAAATATTAATAAAATTGGACTCACCAACTAGAAATTCAAATATATATTGACGAGAAATATAACAAACTAAGAAAAAATAAGGACGATGGGCAGAGCCCGCTCGATGCGAGATAAGGTGCCAATATACTTAATTAAATTATCCAGAATTAATTAATTATTCCACTTTATTTTTGCCCTTTTTGTGTGGAGAAATTATTCGACCTTTTATGGAATCAATGGGAACAAGACGACTGTTTGACTCTCTCTCTCTCTCTCTCTCTCTCTCAAAATATTGTTAACTAAATGAATTAATTGCATGGTTATTCTTAGCTAATGATAGCTATCAAACGATGATTTTCTTAATATCAATTATTTAATTTGCAGCTGCCTTTCAAGTTTCAACACTCAAGTCTTGACTTTCGTATCTTCTTTCTTACTTGAACCGAATAAATATTGTTATCTAAGGTGTGGGGATGCAATGTTTTGTATACTGTAATTAACATATATCTATATTTAGAAATTTTCAAGAATAATATTAAATATGAATACACATAATTTGACGATTTTTAATATTTTGCTCCACGGAAATTATTACATGCCTACCGGTGGGACCACTGTGAATGTAATAGTGACACATAAATAAATTTAAGCAATCAATTCAAATAACAGTAGACCTCCAACTTATCTGCCGTGACCACATTTGCGGTGAGCGTATAAGTTTGTGTCCGTCAGTTTGCATGTAAATATTTTCGTTTGCTCTAAGGTCATGTTTGGAACATATACATAAGTGAGGTATGATGGTATTTCATTTCTATTACAGGCATTTGGCAGCACGTAGTAGAACTCTTCGACTAAATATAGACAAATGCTTGCTTAAATTTTTTTAATTTCCTTAAAAAATGACAAAATAATATATATTTGATAATTAAGCTCAATTAGTTAATTTAATGTAAATAATTGCAAGAAATTTAATAAAAATAAGAAAATCAACATTAGTTTCAAGCAATTTTAATTACTAAAACATATATTTGTTTCCCCTAACTCTATTAGAGGATTTTATAAAACCTTTTGTTTTATTGTGTGAGATAAAATATATATAAAGAAAAAAGTTATCAATTTTGTAAGTAAGAGAATCTGAAATTTAGTAAATGGCATACCATAAGAAATCATCAATAAAACAATTATGAAAAATGGCCTCTAAAATTTTGAAAATTTTCGAACTTTGAATTAATTAGTGGAAGCCTGGATTAAAGCAAAAATAAAATAAAAAAATTATTGATGTCAAAATTTTGAGAAGAAAAAGGTGGTGGATTTTATTATATGACTTTGGAGACGAACGCGTAAACAATGAAGAAACAATGAGGTGATGTTATCAACTTTGAAGTAAGTCTATGTTTAACACCAAAATCCACCTTTTTCTCTTCACATATAACGTTAGACATTCTCCCCTGTCCCACGCATCATTTTTCCTAATAGTGACATTTCTTTTTATTTTTTTATGTAAAGGGAAATAATCAAATGTCCACCATTGATAGTAACGCATAAAATAAATTTATGCATTAAGATCTTCCAACAGTATATTGTATGTGTGGTGGGTGTATAAATTGTAAGAAATAGCACATGATCATGGCTGAAAATAATAATAAAATTAATTGGATAATCGAGGTTCGTGAAGAACACGATTTCCTTAAAACAAAATATGTCCCCCACTCTCTAGGTGCTTAGTGAATATTTGGGACACTTGTTTCCCAGGATACAACGATTTATAGCAACGATATAGCACAATATCTTGTTAAAACGAATTGAGATATTGTTCGTAAATCACCTGAGTATGAACGAATAATAGCGAAATATTTGGACAAAAGAAAGTGGCAGATTGCCGGAAAGTATCTGGATATTTTTCCACTCAAATATTGTATATCTTGTTATCCTTGTGTTTCTTACAACACCTAAAAATATTATTTATAGTATTAAAAAATGACTATTGGAGTATGGCCATAAAGACCCACAATATTTTTTGTCTATCCCTAGATTATTTTCTCATTGTTAAAAAAAAAAAAATTCACAATATTCTTAATTTTATGCAAACTATCATCAAAATAAATAGACAAATATTTAAAAAAATTACAAAATAATTCACAAAATTAATACTACTTACAAATTAATCCTATACAAAAAATATAAACTTATGTACAGAAAATAAATTATATTAATATACAAATATTATAAACCAATTTATAAATATAATCATGTCTTTTTACCAATATATAAATACCCAAAAATTAATAAAACGACATAAAAAAAAACCATAAAAAGTAATCCAAATATAGAATCTCATAGCAAGAAAACCTCGAGAATAGAGCAAGTGAAGTTATAAGGGCACAGGGGGAATTTCGACGAATAGATTAGGGGTATTAACAGCTATTGCATCTATAAAAACATCCCAAAAATTAAAACAAAAATTCCTTCAAGTAGCAGCTTTCAAAAAAGTTAGAAGCAAGGCATCTATTTCTGCACAAGAGCCTCCACGGCTTCTTCGTTTTTGTCCATGGCCTTTCTTGCAAGCTCATAGCCCGCAAAGTTCATGGCGCCCAGTGGAGCGATCCAGAAGAAACGAGGAATGGCTCCTTTAAACAGTCCGAGAGGCCCTTCACGACGAAGAATAGTGAATGCTACAATTGATAACGAGATAGAGCGTCCCTGAGGTGCGGTCATTGTCCTTGTTTTTATTACATCAAACGGCGTTGTCAAGACAGCTGCCAACCCACCGGATAAAGCCCCAACGGTGATAGTTTCCCAGGGTTCGAGCTCCCGCCCAAGCATCTTCTGAACAGCCTGAAATAGTTTGCAAAATGTAATAGAATGAATGATAACCAGTGAAAATAATTCGCACTTTTCAGTGAAAACAACCAATACCTTTTGAAAATATACACGAGTGCATGTTACCGCATTAAAACTCAGAATATCCCCATAAAATTTATTAATTTTTAAAAATTTGCAATACACCATGTGAAAAAGTACCTTCTTGGATTCAGCATAAAGGCCCATGCCCGCAACGTAGAATGGAACTTCTCGGCAGAGAGTTGCACCAGTTCCACGGAAAAACCCCCGGAGACCATCTTGTTGCCAAGTTCCAATGATACCCTGCCCCACATTTTCAAATATACCAGCCTGACACCTTTGCTTCAACACCTCGCAAGGAATACGCACTGCTGTACCAAGAACCGTGCTACAGAACGTAGCCAGAGATTGAACCTAAACACCATTGTATTATAAGTATCTTAAAATCTTATCCTCCCAACAGCTGAATCTTTAATACCCATCACAATGAGTGGGAAAACAAAATGTTTTTGTAGAATTTTCCCGAATAATTGGCAGGAAGAAGCATTAGCTCAAGCATAACAAAAATTTCGGTCACCAAAATGAAGAAAAATACAAGCAAATATATTATGTACGAAATTTATGTTGTTAGTATAACATAGACCATCGAGGTTCTAACCTGTAATTCAGGAAGTGTTGGTGCAATATTTATCAGCACAAGTTTGCTTGCTTCGAAAATTCCAGTTCGGAGACCATGGCTGCATGAATAGTTAAATAAGCATTTCCGCGGGGAGCAATAATTTATAGTGAGAGAGGAGATTGATCAAATCATACCTTGAAAATTGCCCCCAAATAGCTGGAATAGACCCCCTATAAAAACCGCGGACTCCAATTTGAGGAAGCTTGGACAAAATTTCTGGGATGGTAAGAGTTGAAGCTTGCACTCGTGTCTAACAGACAAACCAGTTGAGAACAGTCAGATTGCCTCATGGAACATTGAAATCAGATAACCTGCAAAATACATAGACTACTCCTAATTGACTCATTATTTAGGTAGTTTCATTAGAGAATACTGTCCAGAATATATTGATTAAAGGCCAGTCCATATAATTACAGCCACCAAATGACATGCTAAAATTGAGATTCCTCATTGACCATATGATATTTATTTTGAGCAATTGAAAATTAATTTATAAATAAAGAATTTGATGATTCAGTTACCTATATACAGAAACACTTGTTTACCATCATAAATAAGAATCACAGTGATGCAATACAAGCAAAAAAACATGTGAAGCTATCAAAGTTTCTTTCACATTTGTCAAAAGCTAGTCAGGGATACAGAAAATTACTCGGGCTCAATAGAGTTCTAGAGAAAATTCGACTCCTTGGTTTCACACCATAAAATAAATTTTTTGTGGCTTACATTTATAATACACGAAAAAATGACATAATACGGAACCTAACACCAGAAGTAGGATGACTACACCTACAGGATGTGTACATATAGATCACCATTACTATCGATGGATTTCCCAACAAAATACCAAGAAGGTAAAATAACATGAAGGAAGACCGTAAATGATATCAGAGATGAATGTAATTTCGATCTTTACCTTAACAGTGTCAATAGGATGCAGTAAAGCTGTCGACAGTGCACATGACAATCCTCCAACCAATGCTGCTTTGAGAACACTGCCAGCAGGTACTTCCATCGGCGGAGGAACTGCAACAACTGTGGCAGCTTCAAACCATATGCTTCTGCAATTCAAAACGACAGAATACTGTGTCACAACAAAGCGGTGTCCATAAATGATAAAAAAAAATGAAATTGAACCAATTTTTTAATATTGTTAACTAAATTGAACCACACAACTTGAATAAACATAATCCTTTAAACAAAATGAGAAAACAAACTAGGAATTCATCATTAGTGTATGAGATAAATCGCACATAGAAGAAACTAATGCTACAAAAATGCACAACAGAGATCTAATATGAAGATGGGATTCACAAGAAACAAGTTTATGATGAACACACAGGGGAAAAGAAAAACCTTAATTTTACCTTGGATCATCCTGAAGTCGATCAGATGGGAGCAACAGCATGAAGTTCCGGAAATGCCCATAAGATATAGATTCACCTGTGTCAGCATTCAGAAAGCGCATCATTGCGACAGCATTATCTTCATTCGCAGGAAGGCCTGCATTTTGCAGGGAAGACAAAATTTCACTTTTCTGTAGTGTCCCCGACTTGCTCAAACAGAGACTGGTATAAGCCCGAAGAATTGTTGGTTCTTTTTGTTCCATTAAGGACAAGAACTGTTTCCATCCAAAAGATTTTGAAAACAAGTGACTTCTAGTACGGCGCATGAACTCATGAGCGTATCTCTTAGGTAGTTTTCTCTTTCTCATGGCAACTTCAAGATCTTCCAGAGTAACTTGCCCATCACCATCTCTGTCCAACTCGAAGAAAAACCTCTTTCCTGCCACAGAGAATTTTGATTGGTATTTCAAAGCCATTAGTCATGCTAACTAGTACTATCAGATTATGTTCCTCAAGGCTGAACCAAGATTCACTTATGAAATAATACCTACTTCATAAGAGAAATCCTAGGCGATCGAAATTGTACAGCATGATACATCTATCATTTTCCATAATGGCCAAAAAAGAAGTTAAGTAACAAAATATATATCCTGGAGCAGGGCATGGTCACAATAGTAACATGTTCATCACTCAAAGTAGTTATAACCCTCTACGCTATTACTGCTAACTCTCTAGAATTGAGCACATAATATGCCATCGCAAAGACAGGAAAGTAAAAGGAAACCACAAAACACTTTCAAATACATGTCAAAAATATATAAGCTTTGGTGCATCAAATCATATAAAATATAGTCAAACATAACCTAAGAACACAACCATCCAAATTTTATGTTCAGTGGCAAAATATAAACATTTTTGTAATATAATTGTCAAAGAGAAAAATAATACCTTCAGCTTCAGTATATCTGAAGAAATCCTGGACAAAGAAAAGTCTTTTCTTGTCAGGATGATCTTCTTTCGAAGATCTCCCTATCTGTGGTAGTAGCTCAATCAGTTCTGTCAATGATACAGTTGACAGTGTCGATCTCAGACGCTCAACATTGGACAATGGAATACTTAACAATCCATTGGCCAACTTCTGCGGTGAAATACCAGCACTTTCTTCCTGATTGGCAGCATTACTAATTCCCTCATCCCCAACATCCTTCACGGAAGGCACTTCAACCATAGTTGATGGAACTCCTCCCACACGAGCAAACTTCATATTCCCCAGAAACCCATTAACATCTGCCCTTTTACCTTCTAGAATACTGAAGAACGCCCTAAAATGATCAAACTGATTACTGGGTGCTCCTAAAGGCTTATGCTCAACATTCTTGCTTTGATTTTCTTGCACTCCCAAATCAAATTTCGGCAAATGATTGAACTGATCAATCACAAACCCGATGAAATAATCAAATGGCAAGTCTTTCCCTTCCTTAGCCTTCATCTCCTCCTGCTTAACCCCACTACCAACCTTTGATTGCACTCCCACTTTCACATGAGAATCTTCACAACCAAAACTATCCTCACTGCTCATCATCTTGGCCTGCTTTTTTGCAGGCTTGAATGATCTTGGGAAAGCCTGCACAAAACCATTAATCAAGAATGATAATGCCACGTCAAGATGCAAGCACTTCCCATTACTAATCCTATCCTCTTTCCGACCCTTATCATTCCCATACCTCTCTTTCAACCCTTTTTTGGATGAAATCACATTAAAATTCTCCACCCCGTCCCGACAAGCATGTACGTTATTATGCACATTAAATCCATCTTTATCAGTAAATATTCCAACAAATATCTTGATTGGAACTTTCTTTTTTCTCCGATCATTGTCATTGATATCAATATGTTGACTGCTCACCTTCTTGAAATCCAATGCAGCTGCCAGACACTCACTATTAGCATCATCAACTCTACCATTCACGTTTCCACTTTTCAAGCCCCCATTAAAGCAAAGCTCAAAATTCTTCGTAACTTTTTGAAAATTTGATTCTATAGGTGAAAAAGCATTTCTAACAACCTGAATCGAGTTCAAAATCGATTCAATCGGGTCATTTCCAGATACCACCATCACTCAAAACCCTAAATCAATCACAACTCATACGAAAACCCAGTACTAAGAAGCACGAATTCAAACGAAACCCACAGTTTATACCTGCCCAATAATTCAAAAATCAATCGTTAATCCCCTACCATTCAAAATAACATCAAAAAATCAGATAACCATCAAAACCGACCCTGCACCGCTTCAGCTCGACGAATCCATAGATGAAAATCATTGGGCAGTGATCAATTCTTGATGCCGCTTCTGGTTTTTCTGCATATATGTGATAGACTTTTTACAGAATTTGGATAAGTAAAAATCTGAGCAAAATGGATATTAGAGATAATGTCGTGGAATTTCTCTCTCCTGTAGAATATAATTACAAAATTAGTTCCGAAAATTTGTGAGGCTAATAATTCTTGGATGAGGGATTTTTCGTAATTTCTAAGCAAAATCTGAAGAATCTGAAAGATATGGTGACAGTGAAGAAGAACAAACAACAAGAATGGAGGAGCAAAAAGTTCTTTTCAAGTATTCAGAATTTTAGAAAATCAAATAAAGATAAAAGAAAATGTTATTTAACAAAAAAAAAAAAAGAGGAAAAACCCCATATATACACATTAACTAATTTTTATAAAAGTATTAAATTTGGTGTATGTTGAATGTCAAGAATGCCCTTGTACTTCATCCTTATCCATTGACATGTAACTATTTTGTCATGTTCCTCGGGGTATATTAGGTGTTTCAATTGCTCATGGAGTGGCTGAATTGTCATTAAAATGTCACGTCATAATACTTGAGGCGTTTTAATTGGTCGAAATTATTTGGATGAAATGAAAGGCGAACGCATCGTCTATTTTTCACATTCGAGGTTTTAGATTAGACAATACCATAATAAACTAAATGAAACTTAAGTACAATCTTAAATAATAGTATTTCATAATATACTCATTTATTTTTCACAAATTCTAAAAAATAAAAATATTTATAAATGTTAAATTAATTACATGTAAAATAATTAAGTTATAACTTGTAAAAGAAATTATTAAAAAAAGCAAACAACACATTTTTATTTGCTACAAAATTTGTCACCAACAATAAAATCATTTTCAATCATAAAACTCAAATCTTAATTTAATGAAAATGTTCTTACTCAATGGGAATATTCTTTTAGAATATTCTCATTTTAATAAGATTTTTTTATTATTATATATATAATTAAATTTATAAGTTGATATTCATATTTAAATTTTTAAAAATTAAATCAATTTAAAAATCAATCCAAGACTAGCTTTTGAACAATTTTTTGGTGATATTAGAGGATAAGTGATCTTAAAGAATACTAAAATTTGTATGGTCAATTTAACTTGTATTTTATTTGCGTAGTTATGTTTGTGTATTTTATTCATGTATTTTTTATTGTGTTTTAGCATTGTTTTTCTTTTTAATGTTCTATCATTCTATTTGTTTTGTTGTAATTTTTTAAATTTAAATTTAATATTCCTTTTGATTAATTATAATTTTAATTTAAATACAATAATTATTTATATTTTAATATTTAATTTTTATATCACACAATATTATAAATAAATTTAATATCAATACTTAATATTACTACATAGTATTATATTTACATAAATAATAGATCACATAATAAAATTATTAAATAAATATGTATAACAAAAATAAAATGTAAAAAGAAAAAGAGAAATAATTTACGGTAAGGAACAGTGTATGACAAATTTGTCACACACTGTTCATCAATGACAATTTAAGGATGGATTTGCATTACCGTTGGAGTAGCCATATGAGGCAAATTGAGGTCAATTTTGGGTTCCCGTTGGAAATGCCCTAATAATATTTT
The DNA here is from genome assembly GCA_026898435.1 of Prunella vulgaris. Taxonomy (NCBI): domain Eukaryota; kingdom Viridiplantae; phylum Streptophyta; class Magnoliopsida; order Lamiales; family Lamiaceae; genus Prunella; species Prunella vulgaris. The sequence goes on along the minus strand of JAPKLY010000052.1, from coordinate 1,013,017 downwards.
CTATTTTTATTTATAATATTACTAGAGTAATTATTAGTCTTAATAAAATAATAGATATTTTGAATCAATGAGGGTATAATTTTCCAAAACAAAGATGCTGCAACAATGTATGTAATATGCAATAAAGATTATGCTTTCTATATTGGTTTTTCCAATGTTTGATCGGACGAATAGCGGAGATCCTGATCGAGTAAATTCATTGACTCAAACCTTATCCAAAATTTAATACTCAATTAGAACTTATCCAATGATTTTTATGTATACGTGTTTTTCATTTTTTAAAAGAGTAAGTTAATATTTGTTTTTGTCTAGTGAATGAAACACGAAAATGAATTCTCTGCTAGGCAATGAAATTAGCAAATAGTACTGGGTACTAAAATGATATTGTACATCTTTTTTTTTTTTTTAACAAGGATCAAGTCATGATTTTTTATTATCGTGTTAATGAGTTAAAAAATGAGATATACGTCACCGTTTTAATACCCAACATCATTTGCTAGTTTTACTACCCAGCAGAGGATCCATATAGGATGGAACACATATGGAGAATGCATTATTTTCTTCTAGGTGTATTTAGAAAGTGCAAATATATATCTGCAATCTAAAATGCTGCCCAATATTTGTTTGGCGACCTGGTCACCGGGCTCCTCAGTTGAGTAGGTGATCTGGTTTGATTTCCTCTGAGAACGATTTAAGCGAGATATAAGGTTGGCTTCGAGATATTGAGGGGGAAATAAAGTTGGTTTGGAGTGTTTGAGAGACTTGACGAATTAACTTATAACTACTAACAACTACTCCCTCAGTCTCACAGGAATTTGCACACTTTCTTTATTCGGACATCCCACACAAATTTGCACACTACTGAAAAATGGAACATTGATTTATGTGCACACTCACAAACCTATACACATATTTACCCATATGCCACTACTTTATATATAAAATATATTTTCCTTAAAAAATGCGTGGCATTAAAAATAATACTCTCTCTATTTTGGAATTAATTACTTTTTGCATTTGGGAATGATATACGATTTTTTTTTTAAATATTAAGTTCAAAGTTAAATAGTAATAATTTTTTTTTTGTGAGTATAGGATTTTTTTTTTAGTAATGTGTCTAAATAAATAAGTGTGAAAGTAAAATTGGAATAAGAGGAGTATTAAATTACTAATCAAAAATAATAATTTTATGCAAAATATTTTCAATTTTCTCCAATTAGAGAGCGAATTTTATCTAATCTAATGCACAGTATAATCTTTAAAACTTAATATTTTATAAATTAATAAACTCTCTATAATAATAATTTCCTTCAATCTCAATTTGTGTCAATTTAAAATTTATTGATTTTGATAATATACTAAAATAATAATTCTTCAAATTTTTCTATATAAATTAGTGGTCTCGTCAATATTATAAATTAATTTTTATAAATTACAAGAGTAACTAGAACAATTTAATAAAATTAAAATTCATTGTTGATTTTTTTTATAAACTTCAAATCTATTTAGATATCTTCACTACAAATTTTAATCTCATCCATTAGTTCTAGTATAATGTTATCAAATAACACAAAAAATGTTGTGAAGCATGGTGAATGCTACAAGTACTTCTTTTCTTATAATAATAATTTTCTTCAATCCCAACTTGTGTCATTCTAAAATTTACGGATTTCGATAAAATAATAATTCTTTAAATTTTTCTATATAAATTAGTGGTCTCGTCAATATTATAAATTAATTTCTACAAATTATAATTAAGAGTAACTGTTGATGGGCGAGCTACTCGAGGCAGATTAGAGAATCAAGAGGCTCAACCCCTTGGAGGTCGCCCATGAGCTCGCCAGAGTGCAGAGCACACCTCTGGCATCCAAGGCGCCGACCTCCGAGACACCATCTGTTATGCAACGCCAAGGGCACCAGGGCGTCAGAGCTCGCCCAAGTGCTCACCTAGGAGCTCGACCACGAGCTCGCCTGTCAGTCGATAGGACCCCGATGGTGCGCTCTTTTTCCCTCCGTCCGGTTTATCCACAAGGGTGGTATACGGCGAGGTTTTTAATGAGGCCCATCTAGTCTAAGGCATTATAGTAGGATGAGGCACGATGTAGGGAGCAGTGTAAGGGACCAGGACGAAGGTTACAGACCTTCGCCAACACCGGAAGCCAAATAGGCTCGTAAGGTGCCGTCTCACACCCGCATACCTATAAATAAGACCTCTCTTGTAACTACTACACAATTCACACATTCCACACAATTAATACAATCCCTATTGCAATACTTCTCTCTCAAAACTCTCTCCCTCCCCAAGAACATAAAATCACAAGATTATTGTTTGGTAGAATTAACTCGTTATAAAGCCACATAAACGAACACGATTAAGAAATTATATCAACAATTTGGCGCTAGAAGGAGGGTCCCTTTCGAATCTGAAAATTAAAAAATTTCAAGAACAAAAAATTAGGGTTTGTTGAAGATTTGAAGATTTGAAGGTGTTCTTGATAAAACTCAAGAATACTTGAAGATACACATACACATATTCATTCCTTCAAGCAAAAACCCAGATTTCGGGTAGAAATTCAGATTTTCGAATTTACAAATTTTATCCGGAAAAAGTTTTCAAACGCACGCGTGTACACAAATAAACCGGACCCTGGATAATTCGTCACACGCGAGGCTAGACGAAAACTTGCGCAGCTCCACCCAAGTTGGACGACCTCCACCCCGGCGACCTCCCTCCACCTCGGCGACCTGCAGCGACCTACCCCCTCCGAAATCCAAAAATGGCTAACACTCGAGCCGCCAAAGGACAAGCCTCCGCAGCTGCGGGAAAGTCCAAAGGAGGTGACCAAAACCAGGCCGAGGTGGAGACCTCACGCCAGGTGGTGGAGACCTCACAACCACCTCCCCAGAAGAGCACCGCAGCTCCGCGACCTCCGCGAGTTGTGGTGACCCAGGAAGACTTGGCCCCCGCCCTGAGGGACCTGGCCAGCGACCCCGACGAGCTCCAACACACCATCGCGACCTTACAGAGGTTGCAGCAGAGGCAGCAGGACGAGCTCGCCCTGGTACCCAAGCGAGCTCCAGCTGCCGAAGCCCGGGAGCAGACCAGGCCCACCCAGGGCACCCAGACCCGGGGAGACTACAACGCACTCCCCACCGAGCAGGAGGCGAGCTCAGCACAAGCTCACCAGCCCAGGGAGAGGACCGGCAAGGCCAAGATGTGGAGGAGGATCCCGTTCCTTACACCGGAAGGGAGTCGGCCTACACCGGGGCATCTGGCACCCACCAATCACAGAGGAGGGAAGTCCTCCAAGGCCGCCTGGGCCCGAGATACGGGGAAAATGAGCGGACGGCAGCCCCAGCTGCGTCCCACGGGGACTCCGACCAGCAGCCACGCAGGTCCGCCCACGAAAGGCTGAGAAGGCCCGCCACTGACCGGCTAGGCCTCCTTGGCGGACGTCAATTCCAGCCTGTCACTGAGAGGTCACCCCAGAGTGAGGCACATCGGGGACGTGCGTCCGCGAGGCGCACGACCTATGAGCAGCCTCCGCCGGAGGTGACCCGTGATGACGAGCTGGCCTCGCTAAAAAAGGCCGTCGAAATGCTACAAGCACAAGTAGCAGCCAAGTCTGGCGGATCTGATGCCACGACTCTCCCCGCATCTCCATTGGCACCTGCCATCCTTCGAGCACCGGTCCAGAAGAAAATCCAGTTCCCGGTGATGTCCGCGTACGAGGGCGAATCTGACCCGAAAGTCCACCTGGCCAAGTACGCGGACTTCATGATTTCGGTTGGCGCCACCGACTCCACCCAGTACCGGAACTTCCCGCTGACTCTAGGGGACCGAGCTCACCGCTGGTTCTCTTCACTCGCCCCGGGGTCAATCTGCTCATTTGGCCAACTCTCGCGGGAGTTCCTGGCCCACTTCTCTGGGTTCGGATCCTACCTTACCCAGAAGCACCGACTCGCCAACATCCATCAAGGTGAGAACGAGACCGACCAGCAGTACCTGGAAAGGTTCGACAAAATCCTGCTAGAGGGCGAGCCGGTGAGCGAGGACACTAAGGTCGTCGCAGCGATGGCCGGACTCAGGAGGGGCACCGACCTCTGGAAGGAGATGCACCTCGCATGTCCCAACACTTACATCGAATTCCGTCATAAGGCGGGGGTGTTCGCGGCCATACAGGAAGCACTGCTCAAAGATGTTGGTGCCCAAGAAGAAAGGAAACCCTACGGGAAGAAGTCTGGGGGCACCTACAAAGCCCCCCGGAACTTAAAGGCCTTTGGCGAGGGAGACGAGCCCAAAGAAAAGCTCAATCAGGTCCTCATTGTCTCCGTTGACCACGTCTTCACTACCGTCAAAGGCAAGGCAATGCTGGAGGAGCCAAGGCGGATCCGCCAGGACCGCACGAAGCTCAACCCCAACAAATTTTGTGCCTACCATCAGGCCATCGGCCACTTCACCAGCGAATGTCGAGACCTCCTCAAACAACTCTGGAAATTTTACGAGGATGGGAAGCTGGCCGAGTTCGTGAAGAAGGCCCCAGCTAAGAGGCCAAGGTTCGAGAGGAGGGCTACCTCCGATGATGAAGAAGAGGAAGCGGACCAACCTGGTCCCCACAACAGACGGAGGGCACCTCCCCAGCCTCAGGAAAACTTGGAGCCCACCCGAGAACTCCTAGTTCTCGAGGAGGAAATCGGAGCTGCCGGAGGTCTCCAGGATGGGGGGATCTCCATATCCAAGAGAAAGAGAAAGATCGAAATTCGGGCCATAAACCAAGTCCAGGAAGGCAGCTCCGGTCCCAGGTCCGTCTCACAGCTTACTGATGAGCTAACATTTTCTTCGGCGGACCTGGAGGGGGTACTGATGCCCCACAACGACTCGTTGGTGATAACCGCCAACATCATGAACGTTCGAGTTCACAGGCTACTTGTGGACACCGGCGCATTCACCAACATTCTCTTCAAATCCACCTTGGATGCCTTAGGTGATTTTGAGTCGTATCTGGAACCTAGCAATGCTAGGATAGTGGGGTTCGGAGAAGCTGTAACCGTCCCCCTAGAAAGTGTTAGGTTGAGCGTCCAGCTTGTATCGGCTGAGGATCCCGAAAGGAGACTGACTAGGCTCATAGATTTCCTAGTTGTCGACCAGCAGTCTTCCTACAACGGGTTCCTTGGCCGCCCGTTTATTAATGAATTCAAAGTGGCATGTTCGACCTACTACTACTGCTTAAAATTTCCAACTCCAAAAGGTGCCGGAACTATAAAAGGTGACCAGAAAAAGGCCCGAGAGTATTTACTCCAAATGAAAGATGGTCAGGTCAAAAAAGCGGTGACACGAGTCCAAGTCCTTGAGGAGGACGTACAGATTCCTATAGACGAGCCAAACATCTTAGACGTCATCTCGGTCGAAACTGAGATGATGGAGGTAGGCGATTTATCAGAAATCAACCAAGGCACTGGACCTGTGCAGGACACACAACCGACACCAATGGAGGATTTGGAAGAAACCCAAGTGTTGAGACCTGCGCAGGAATACGTACCTGCGCAGGGACAACAACCTGCTCCCATGGAGGTGGTTGACGAAGCCCAAGATGGAGGATCTGCGGGAGGTCAAGAACCAACACCAATGGACGTTGACCTAACTCCCCAAGTCACCGCGCCATCCCAGGCTGACAAAACACCGAAAGTACTAACAGTTGATGAACCCGCCCCGGCTGAAAGCCAACCCGATGACCTCGAACCGCGCATAGGTCACAAACCCGCGCAAATTTCACAAGAGGAGTGGGACGAGTTCATCAGCGTCCCGAGGTGGAAAAGTCAAAAGAGAAAGGCCACCCCCATGGAAGAATTGATGGCACTTCCGGTGGACCCGAAAAGGGACTTAGAACTTTTCATCGGTTCTGAGTTACCTGAACCGTACCGGTTGAGGATGGAGCTGTTCTTAATGACCAACCTGGATGTGTTTGCCTAGTCCCACGAAGATATGACGGGGATCCCGTTCGAACATGCTTGCCACAGACTTAACATAGATCCAACGAGGAGACCCATACGCCAAAAGCGGAGGAAGTATGGACCAGACAAGTACGCAACTCTAACTATTGAGGTGGAGAAGTTGTTTGACAACAAGCTCATCAAGGAAGCTTTGTGTCCGCAGTGGGTCGCAAACCCCGTCCTGGTGAAGAAACACAATGGGACGTGGAGACTCTGCATTGACTTCACGGACCTGAACAAAGCATGCCAGAAAGATAACTTCCCGCTGCCTCACATCGACCAGCTGGTGGATAGCACCGCAGGCCATGAGATGATGACATTTATGGACGCTTTTGCGGGCTATCACCAGATAGCTCTACACCCAGATGACCAGGAACATACGGCGTTCTACACCAACAAGAACATGTATTGCTGGGAAAGGATGTCGTTCGGACTCATCAACACCGGAGCCACCTACCAAAGATTGGTGAACAAAATGTTTGACCAACACATTGGCGAATCCATGGAGGTGTACGTAGATGACATAGTTGTCAAGAGTCTGAGAAAGGAGGACCACTTCGACCACCTAAAGCAGACTTTCGACATATTACGCCACTACAACATGAAGTTAAACCCCAAGAAGACCAGCTTCGGCGTACACTCCGGAAAGTTCCTGGGGCACCTAGTTAGCCAACGTGGGATTGAGGTCAACCCAACACAGGTCCAATGTATAATCGAGATGGGTATACCCGATTCCGTCTAAAAAATTCAAAGGCTGACTGGGTGCATGGCAGCCCTGAACAGATTCATCTCCAGGTCCGGCGACCGAAATCATCCATTCTTCGAGGCAATTAAGGAAAACACACGGAGATACAAAGTGGCGGCCAAAGCCAACAAGCTCCACCTCAAAAACCACTTCGTCTGGACAAGTGAATGCCAACGGGCCTTCGAAGACATCAAAACATACCTGGCAGATACGCAGGTCCTGTCAAAGCCGATACCTGGGGAGAAGCTGTATCTATACCTAGCCGCGTCGGAGGTAGCCATCAGCTCTGTCCTGGTCCGAGAAGAGGCGAAAACACACCTACCAGTGTACTACGTGAGCCAAGTCCTACACGAAGCTGAGTTGCGGTACACCCCAACAGAGAAGCTGGCTTATGCACTGGTGATGAGTGTTAGAAAATTGAGACCCTACTTCTTTGACCACCCGGTAGAGGTGCTGACAACGTTCCCACTACGTCAAATATTACAGCGCCAGACACCACCGGACGCCTGCTGAAATGGTCACTAGAGATCAGCCAATACGGTATAACCTACGCACCCCGAACAGCGATCAAGGGACAAGCACTTGCCGACTTCATCGTCGAGCTAACTTTCCCACAAGATCCGACGAGGGGACGTATAGCTCCGTGGCATCTCTACATGGATGGATCATCAACCAGCGTAGCAGCAAGCACTGGCGTGGTCCTGATCAGCCCGGACAGACAAGTCTTCACCTCCGCAATTCGGTTCGACTTGCGAGCAACCAACAACGAGGCGGAGTATGAAGCATTCATAGCAGGACTTAGGCTATCATTAGCTGTGGGGGCAACCAATCTTCAAGTTTTCGGAGATTCCCAGCTAATAATATCCCAAGTCCGGGGGGAGTATGAGGCAAAAGATCAGCAGATGATGACCTACCAAAAGATAGTCGCGCATCTGATCTTGATGTTTATGCAGGTTTACATCAATCAGATACCGCGACTAGAAAACACATAAGCAGATGCTCTAGCCCGGCTAGCTACTAGCAACGGCGAAGCCGAATTCACGGAGGTTGTAATCACCACACTGAAAAATCCCTCGACTTTCGATTATGAGATAAATCAAACCTCGAGTGGGGGGCAGAAGGATAGTGAAGATGGTGAAGATTGGTGCACTCCAATCCAAAAATATTTGACAGACGGAACAACCCCCGTGGACACCTGGGAAGCTAGACGGCTAGTAACGCAAGCCGCCAGATATACGCAGCCCACTCTTCACAAAGATGCCATCAGCTTCGCTCGAAGGTGCCGAAAGTGCCAACTTTTTGCACCTAACATCCACTCCCCAGCCAACCAACTGAAATCAGTTTTCTGCCCATGGCCTTTCTCGAAATGGGGAATCGACTTGATCGGCCCATTTCCACCTGGTAGAGGTGGTGTAAAGTTTGATGTTGTAGCAGTAGACTACTACACTAAGTGGGTTGAGGCCGAAGCTCTCACAACTATAACCCAGGAAAGGATGATCGGCTTCGTTTGGAAAAACCTGGTCTGCAGGTTCGGACTTCCACAGTCGATCATCACAGACAATGGAAGGCAGTTCGACGGTCAAAAGCTGAGAGACTTCTGCAATTCATGGAACATCAAGAAGCACTACTCAACTCCATATCATTCTCATTCGAACGGCCAGGTCGAGGCGGTGAACAAGATTCTGAAACACATATTGAAGCTCCGCCTCGAAGAAAAGAAAGGGAGCTGGGCAGATGAACTCCCGGAGGTCCTATGGTTTTATAGAACTTCCTATAGGGCCAGCACCGGGGAGACCCCATTTGCCCTAGCCTTCGGGACTGAAGCCGTGGTCCCGGTCGAAGTCCAGAACAAGACTTGGAAGGTGGTGGGGTATGATGAAGAAAAGAATGACGAAGCCTTGGCAGTAGAGAAAGATCTGATCGAAGAGACCAGAGCTTCGTCAGAAATGAAGAACGCCACCTACAAGCGTAGAGCAGAAAAGTATTACAACTCTCAGGTCTGAGACCGAAAGTTCAAGGTCGGGGACCTGGTATTGAAAAAGAAGTTGATGGCCCCACCAAGTGTATTCGGTTCAAACTGGGAAGGACCGTTCCAGGTCACCGCAGCTTGGCCGAACGGCACTTATGACCTTAAAGATACAGAAGGCAATGCCTCATCATACACCTGGAGTGCGGCCCACCTGAAAAAGTTCTACCAATAGACTAGGATCCTGTAATAGACTAGTCGAGGGTTTGCATCAGAAATGTCGATGGCAATCGATGTAAATTACGTTGCTATAAAAAGTCAGAAAATTTACAAAGTCAGAGAAATTCAGAAAATTTTCCAAGTGTTTGGACCTGTGCAGCTCTCCAACCAGGCGAGCTGCACCAGGTCGCCCACTGCTCCAGGGAGCTCGCCAAACCCAGTTCGCCCACGTACTCAAAAATCCACAATGCGCAAGGACCAAGGTCCCAAGTGTTGTAATTAAATAGCTCGAAGGCAAAGGCCAAAGTGCCCAAGGTCGCGAAGGTACCCTTCTCAAAGGGTTGCTAAGCACCTACTGCCATAAGTTAGAAAAATTCACGAAAAAGACGAAAAAACGTCTAAGGCAAGGTTCATGAAACCCAATGGCCCAACGTGAATCAATCGAAGTGCAGTTCGCCACCCTAAGTGGTCTAAGACGAATGATTTGCGGCCCTAAGTGGCATAAGACGAAGAATATGCACTCTCAAAACAGAGGTACAATTCGTAGTCGTAAGTGACATAAAACTAACGATTCGCTTCTCAAAGTAGAATAAGACGAACAATTATGTACCAGAAAAATAAACAAGAACGAGCTATGTTAAAAGTTATAACGTAAAAGCGCAAATACGTAAGTGAAAAGAGTTGGACAAAAAATGCTCGACTTATATTCAAATGATACTTAAGGAATTTTCAAGTAAAAAATATACTTGAAAAAATCCTAAGTATGAGTAGCAGTGCTGGCCATCTTTGAACTACAAAAAGCTCCTTCTGGGCGAGCTGCACGTGCCCGGCGAGCTAAATCTACCTAAACAAAAAAGCAAAAGCTACAAAAATGGAGCTCCTTCTGGGAGAGCTACACAACTCGGCGACCAATTAAAACTGAACTATGAAAGCAAGAAAAGTCAACCTAGGCCTCGGGATCGGCGACCTCTGGAGCAGGGGCGACATGGCTGATGGGAAGGGCAAGCTCGACATCCGAGGTGATGTTCCCAGAGAGTCCACTGATGTCGAGCTCACTTATGTTAATCATCGCGTCCCCGAAGACCTCCTGCATTTGCTCCATCGTCGGCGGGACCTCGCCTCTAGCATCCCCCTCGGCATCCTCAGCCTCCTGGGCAAGGTCGGCAGTTAAGACCTGCTTTGTCTGAATAATGTTGAATTTTTGACGAGCAGCATCGAGATTGATCCCATAGCCCGCGAGGTCTCCGATGTTTAGCTCCGTGCCGGGGGAGATCGTAGACTTCTCCAAACAATCTTCGAACTCGCTAACAAGGGCTTCCCATTCACTTTCATTATTGATCCGCGCCCATTGGAAGGAGCGGATAACTTCAGCAAAACAAAGCACATAGCCCTTGTCAGTGGCGACCACCTCGGCGAGCTCCAATGCCTCAGGTGTGATGGCGACATCAGAGCGACTCTTAAGCTCGACGATCTCTAGGGCCTTGGCGGCGACCTCGTCCCGCAACCTCTGACACTCCTCTGAATTTCCCCGGCTCTGATCCCGAAGAAGCCCTACCTCGACCCGGGTCAGGGCGAGCTCCTCATCCCGGGTAACAAGTGTTCGGCGAGTTTTCTTGAGCTCGGCCTGTTGCTGACGGAGGTCGGCTTGAAGCTTCTCTGCCTTCCTGACTGTGAGCCGCTCCGCCTCCAGTGAAGCCTTCGCCTTGGTTTCCGCCCTCGCGAGCTCCTCGAGAGCCTTTTTCCGCTCGTCACCCACCTTATTGAGCGCTTTCCTCGAGTCGTGGCGAGCTCTGTCCGCAACAGTGATCTCATCAGTGGCGAGCTGGGCCGCCGCCATTGCTGCGCAAGCATAATGCATCGCCAACCTCGCCTTGTCGGCGGGCTTTTGCCTCTCTATCATGGCGAGCTCCGAGGCCGAGAGGTACTTGGGGGCCTCAGTAAATATCCGGCGAGCTGACCCCTCCGGAAGATCCCTCGGCGAGCTCAGGGCCTTGCACTGCTCGGCGGTGTGAAGGGATTCAGGTCGCAGAGGGAGCTCGACGGGAGTATACATGCACACGCTCGAATCAGTTAGCAAAAATCATGAAGATCACAATGGCTTCCAACTTCAAAAGAGGTCGCCCACTTACCCGAACCTATCAGGGTTGAGCCCGAGGAGGGTATCATCCCGGATAGGGACCCCGTAGGGAGACGGCGGGGGTGCACTCTGAGGAGTTGGAGGCGCTTGTGAAGGTTGAGTCACGAGAGCTCGCGCTGACCCCGCTTGGGTTGATCCAGAGCCCACTCAACCGCTGTGCTCGATGGAGCCACCCTCAGTCCTAACTCGCTTGGCGGGGCGAGCTTCTTCTTCACTCACTCGCGAGCCATCTCCCCGGAGGAGAGTTCGCTTCGTCTGGTGGGGCGGAGGGGGCTGGGTGCCCCGTTCAGGGTTTGAACCTCGGCCCGCCCCTTTCTTGGTGTCGGCGACCTTCTCCTTTGTTGGGGGAGGCACCGAGGTCCTCTGAGAGCCAGAGCCCCCAGCCTTATCAGCGGCTTTGGCGAGCTCTAGTTTCTTCGTCGCGTCCAGAATGGCTCCCGAGGGGATGCCTTCCCTTCCCAGACGAGGTTTACCCATCCTCAGCTGTCGGGCTAAGAAGTGGTAGGCTTCAGGAATTTCAACGGGCGGGAGCTCGGCAACGAGACCTGCACCTGCAAGATAAGTGATAAGCAATCCGGCGATCTCAACGTATGAGACGGCGAGCTATGAGAACTTGTAAATGGAAAAGATTAAAATCTTGAGCAGCGAGGTGGTGTGGCGAGGTGATGAGGCCGGCGAGCCTGCGACAGTGATGTTGGCACAAATGTTCGATCTCGCGATCTTTCTTTTCTCGCAAACAACACACTGTCCGCACGAACTCGAAGCCAATTGAAATCTCCAGCTTCCCGCGGCTCGACCTGTGGCGCTTCAAACCTGCAAAAAGATAGATTAGGTCAGTAATCTAATCTGACGCACACACGCTAAGGTACGCCACCTACAGCTCGCCTCCCCTTAAATCTCGGGGGTAGGGATGCGCCCTCCACGACCATTAGAATCCCGCCAATCTCCCCCAATAAAGAAGAACTGCTCCTTCCAGTCCCGGATTTTATTGGGGAGGTCGCCCAAGAATTTGTCCCCCGGGCGAGCTTGGAAAGAATAGTATCATTTCCCCTCCCTGACTTGTCGGATCACATTAAAGAGCTCGCTGATCTCCGCCGTACTTAGTCGATTTTCATAGCCCTCGAGGCCGAAAACGGTCAGAGCTGCCAATAGGATGCTCCATGCGTTCGGAGTAAGCTGTGTAATGACGAGGCCCGTGTCCGCCAGAAACTGCCCGATGATGGGGTGAAGGGGCAGGGTGAGCCCGACCTTCAGAGTGTGATAGTTAATAGTTGTGAGTCCGGCAGGGGGGAGGTCGGCTCGCTCTTTCTCCTCAGCGGCATACATAAATATGTCCAACGGAATACGGAACCGCCTCCGAATATCCGGGAGGGCATACTCGCTGACGATGCTCTCCACCCCGTTCGCTTTGAGGTCGGATTTGCTAGCGGCCTTTCGGATCGGAGCTCGCCGGGGCAATGGGAAGCTCGCCTCGTGGGCCCTCACATATTCATGCCAGTCGAAGTCATGCACGACCTCAGCAGGGATTTGATGTTCCGGAAGCTTAGGAAAGGGAAAGTCAATAAAATAGAGGTATTCATAAGTGACCTCCGTCCCAGTATCCTCACCGACCTCCTCGTCGACCTCACGGGCTAGCTCGCCGGCAATGTCGTCGGCCCCAACCTCGGCGGCCCCCTCCTGAGTTTCGATCTCGGCGACCTCTTCTTCATCCGGGGCCACGCCCCCCCCCCCCCCCCCGAAGCTCGCTCAGAATAATCCCAGAGCTCGCGGAGTGGGGATTGCTCGCCGGAATTAGTAGCCCGCTCGCCAGAGTCAGAACGAACCGACCCCAGGAGCTCGCCACTGTCCGGGAGAGTTTCAGAGCTCGCCCCAGAGCCCGAGGAGATGATCACAGGTATCGCTTGGGGGTTTGGACAGTCAACAGTCATTGGTTCTTTTCCCAAATCACGATTTGAAGCGGTGCGGCTCGAGGAGTTCTCAGACATGGTAGAGGCGTCGCCGGAAAATTTCTATTTTCAACGAAAAGAATTTGAAATAAGAAAGAAGAAAAATCTGGATTTCTACCTTGGGGATGCTTGGAGACACGTCGGGAGCAAGGGATCAATCGCCAGAAGTGCGCTCTGAGAAATGAAGAAGCAAAGTGAGGAATTGTCTTAGTTTCACCTATTTATAGATATGGGGCGCGAGCTCGAATTTTCTGAGAGACCAGGGACCTTTTTACAAAGAATTCGAAAAGTTATTATTATGGGCGCGGGAAATGACACTTATAAAGACGTGCACGACGCCTCGGACTCCACCCACGTCGGCTCAAGAGATCGCCTTGCAGGAGCTCGCCCGAGAGTTCGCATGCCAGCTCGCCTGCACATGACGAGTCATGATGAAGGCGAGCTGGGGGGCAATTGTTGATGGGCGAGCTACTTGAGGCGGATTAGAGAATCAAGAGGCCCAACCCCTTGGAGGTCGCCCATGAGCTCGCCAGAGTGCAGAGCACACCTCCGGCATCCAAGGCGCCGACCTCTGAGACACCATCTGTTATGCAACGCCAAGGGCACCAGGGCGTCAGAGCTCGCCCAAGTGCTCACCTAGGAGCTCGACCACGAGCTCGCCTGTCAGTCGATAGGACCCCGATGGTGCGCTCTTTTTCCCTCCGTCCGGTTTATCCACAAGGGTGGTTTACGGCGAGGTTTTTAATGAGGCTCATCTAGTCTAAGGCATTATAGTAGGATGAGGCACGATGTAGGGAGCAGTGTAAGGGACCAGGACGAAGGTTACGGACCTTCGCCAACACCGGAAGCCAAATAGGCTCGTAAGGTGTCGTCTCACACCCGCATACCTATAAATAAGACATCTTTTGTAACTACTACACAATTCACACATTCCACACAATTAATACAATCCCTATTGCAATACTTCTCTCTCAAAACTCTCTCCCTCCCCAAGAACATATAATCACAAGATTATTGTTTGGTAGAATTAACCCATTATAAAGCCACATAAACGAACACGATTAAGAAATTCTATGAACAGTAACTAGAACAATTTAGTAAAATTAGAATTTGTTGTCGATTGTTTTTTGATAGACTTCAAATTAAATCTATTTGGATATCTTCACTAAGAATTTTAATCTCATCCATTAGTTCTAGTATAATGTTATCAAATAACACAAAAAATGCTGTGAAGCATTATGAATGCTATAAGTACTTCTTTTCTTGTAATTGGTTTCAAAGGAATTATAACACCCTCGAAGATACTTTAGAACATGTATCTTATTTTGCAAATGGATATGATGTTGAGAGTATTAATTACATAATATGATTTTCAACTTCATGTGTACATTAATAGATATAATGTATGATGAATATATATTTATTATTTTATGTATAATATATATATATATATATATATACACACACTAGTAGTTCAATGAATATAACAAATGTATTAATTAAATTCACCCGCTTTTATAAACAAAATTTTTTATTTATTGTACTAGAAACACTCTGTAAATTAATAAATATATAGATAAATAATACTTCTTTAAAATAATAAATTTTTTCAATCCCAACAATAATATTATTAATAATGTAACATTATTATTTTATCATCCAACAACAAAATATATTGATATTTTTATTTCATTTATGTTGGTTTATGGAGCCTGGTTGGTTCAATGAATAAGAGATTTAGTTTTCCTTTAAAAGATTGTCTTTTGCAAAAGTGAATTTATTGTGCACCTAGTACGCACTACACTCCCTCAAAAGTTGATATTATGTAAACTGAAAAGTATGAGCTGATTAATAAAAAGTATGGGTTAATTTACACAAAATGTTTATATTGTTATCGAATTTTAGTGAACTTTCAGTATAACCAACTCACTCTTTTTAGTGTAAATAACATAAACTATTGAGTGAGTTCAACCGCACATTAATACCTTCGCTTTTCTTGAGGACCAGAAAATTGTCTTATTGAGACTTGTTTCTTGGGGCTAAGTTGTAATCTTATTAGTAGTATAATTTTTTCATAAGATAACCCTCTGACTACTCATTATATCTTGTATTTACATAAATTTGGTAAATTTTCTGGCTTGGTAGTGCCCTCAAGCGTAATCAATTCTTGACGAACTGGGTCAATAAATTTGTGTGTTTATTTTGTTCTTTTTTTTTCATAATTGCAGATTAACTTCGAACAATAAGTATCTGGAGTTTCAAGTTCAAAAGATCTGGTGAGAGCAATTTTGAATGGAGAACCGGTTGAGAAATTCGATTGAACTGATTTCAAATTTGGAAGATGTGGATCAAAGATTACTTCTAAGGTAAAGATTTATATCAAACATTGGGTACATAACCTAAAGATATGGATCGAAAATAGTGATTTGTTAGATTGGAAAGCGATGAGTGTAGTTCATTTATCATTGTTCAATAATGTGGTTCATCATACAATCAACGTTAAAAGTACCACGAAGATATTGGATATGCTATCAAAGATGTATGAAAAACATCAGTTGCAATAAGGTTCAAATGATGGGTGGGTTGTTCAACCTACGAATGACTGAAGGTACTATGCTGGTTATCTATCTAAACGAGTATAATATGATCATAGCTCGATTGATCTTGATTGAGATTGATTTCAAGGATGAGGTACAACCCCTTATGGACTTGTTTTGTTATTCTCTTTACCAGAAAGTTGAAATGGGGCGGTTATAGGTGTCAATGCTTCATCAGGGAAGGTGATGTTGAAGTTTGATAAGGTTTGAGACTTGATCATCAGTGAAGAAATTCACCGGATAATAATTTAGGGATAGTCTCGGGATCGGTCCTTAGTACTAAAAATAGAGACATATCAAAATTTAAATTGATGTCAAATCTAGATAGACCGAAGTCAAGGGAAATGTACGTCCGGAAAGGACTAGAGTTAGATTGAGTGCTTCAATTATCATGAATTTGAAAATTTCATAAAACCGTGCAAGGCACCACCAAAAAATTAAAGTTCAGCAAAATCAACCATTATTTTTCAAAAACTAAAGTTAGTCCATAGCAACTTTGGAGTCTAACACTGGTGACATGTCTTGGTGGATCGTTATATTGATGTATAACAATTAAGAGATCTCTAAATTCATAAAAATTGATATATTTATATTATATTTGAATTATAATGATAGATCTCTATCTTATACTATGCTTTAAAAGTGGAAACGGAAATTGACCCGATCACCTTAGATTTTTTGGTCGGACTGGGTTCAACCGGGTCTAACTGTTTTTAAAGCGGTTGAGCCGATATGACGTCATAAATACATAATATATAATTATAAATATTTATATATATATATATATTTCTTATAAAATTATATATCCTATAATAAATTTCACTAAGAAATAAATTCACATTTTATACTACAAACTAAAATTCAATTTAGACAATCTAATTATAATAGTAGAATGAGCTCACAAATATTACACAAACACATCAAATTTAAAACAAGTTCACCAAACACATTAAATTTTAAATAAATTCACCAAATACATCAAATTTAAAACAAGTTCACCAAACACATCAAATGTAAAATAAGTCCTCCAAATATCAATATTCAGGAATAGCAAACATAAAAATGTAAGGTCTAATCTGATAGATCCAAATTCGCACCAATAGAGCTTGATCCCATGCTTTCAAGTCCGAACTTTGTCACATCAATATGATCGTTGAGTATATCTTTGTCAACATTATCATCACCTAAAAAAATATAAACAAATAATTTGTAAATCAAAAGATGTAATGCTTATATAAAAATGATACAATTAAATATTTATAGCAAACCTCTTTGTGATTCAGGTACTTCATTGTTAACAAGATCATTATCAAGTTCTTCCAATATTTCATCATAATCAAGCTCTCCATTTGGCTCTTCATCTATAATCCAAGCATCCACCTTATCAATGCATTCATAATCAATTGGAAGATCAAATAAAAAAGGAAGATCAAATTTTAATAACTAATATAATAATAAAAACATTAATAAAAAATGAATATACCGATTTTTCAGCCGCAAATTGTAATGAACAAACACAAGGTCATTTAGTCTTTCATGCTCCAATCGATTTCTCTTCTTAGTATGAATCCGCTCAAATACACTCCAATTACGCTCACAACCGGAAGAGGATGATGTTTGACTTAGAATCCTAATGGCAAGATTTTGCAAATGTGGTGCATCAATGTCAAATAGCCTCCACCATTCATCTAACATTTAACAAAAAATTTAATATAAGCATTACAATTAATAAAATAATATGAATAATACAAGATATAATGAAACATACCTGGAGCAATTGCTTTTGCTTCTTTCTTTGCTAATGGAATTCCAAAACTTTTTTTTCCATCTCGAAACATGGTTACTTCATTCATTATACCAAATGTCTCTGCATGAAGGTCTTGAATGATTCCAAGCAAACCTTTGTAAGTTTCTGGCTCTTTGTGAAGAGAGCCATCTGGATCGTATTGGAATGCGGGATTTAACCAATATGCAGATGCATGAAGACACTTTCTCAACATTTTATCCCATCTCTTATTGATGATATCAACAAATGGCTTGTACTTTGACTCTTGATTCTTGAATATCTCTTTTGTTCCCTTAATTGCTCTAGACAACCCCTCATACACATAGCCCATTGAGGGTTTCTCATCGGTGTCACAAATACGCAACAACCTCATCAGTGGTTCCATAATTTTGACAATGATAAGACAGTTATTCCAAAATCTTTGGTTTAACACGGTGTCTTTTACTCCTCTTCCTTTATCAGTCTTCAAGGACTTCTTATAGTCAGAGCATATAACCATAGCTTCCAAATGTTCTTTATGATCATACAAACTCTTCAATGCAATAAAATTCGTGTCAAAACGTGTGGCTCCCGGAGTAATTATTTCAGTCCAACCACTCATTTGTCTTAACCAAGCAAGGGGCCACTTATGGTTATAGACAAAAGTGGAAATCCTCGAACCCAAAACATCCATTTTTCCAATATCTTCCAAAGTCAAGTTAATATAATGAGCTGAACATGGGGACCAATATACTCCAGAAAATTTAGCATGAAGCAATTTTCCAGCTGCTTTATAGTTACTAGCATTATCAGTAACCATATGAACCACATTCTTTTCACCCACCATCTCAACTATATCCGTAAAGAGATTGCACAAATTTTCAGCACTTGACACAATATCAGACACATCACATGATTTGATAAAAGATATATCATAGGGACAATACACCAAAAAATTAATCAATGACCTATGACTCCTATCAGTCCAACCATCACCCATTATAGTGCACCCAGATTCAGACCACTTAGATCGAAGAGATTCAATAGTAAAATGCACTTGAGTTTTAGCTTCTTTAAGCAATGGAACTCTCAAAGCATGGTAATTAGGACCAGTGTACCCATGACCCATGGATGCTACTTTACTCATCATCGGCTTAAAGTATCTTGAGTTAACTGCATTCATGGGTATATAAGCATCATAAAACCATAAAGCCACAGCCATATCAGTTTCATGTTTTCTTTCTTTATTGTTCCATGATGCTTGTATACTAGGTTGAGACAAATCTACCCCTGAACCTGAACCCTCTTGCATATAGCTCCCTATGGTATTCATTTTCATTTTTTTTTTTCTTTACCACTAACATGCAAATTTGGATTTTCTTTTTCATCTTCTAATTCATGAATAGTTGGCACATTTGCCTTTTCCTTCTTAGCCTTTTCAACATCAGATAAAGCCCCTTTCATTTGGATAAGAACTTCATTGGGAACACTAGGGCAACCTATGATATTACCAGTTTTGCGTGCTAAGTGTTCTTTCATGCGATGTATTCCTCCCCCTTTATAAGTTTTACCACAATACTTACATTTGATAATCTTGTTGGTACCCTCTGCTCCAATTATCTCGCAGTGCTTCCATGCGGGATCAATTTTTTGACGAACATTTTGAGCACTACCAGATTTAGTTCTTGATTCTTGTTCTTGTGTAGATTCAGAGCCCGCCATTATCTAAAATATATCAAAATATAATATAATTAAAAATCATGATAATTTGAAGGTTTAATAACAAGAATAATAAATATGCAAGAACATAATGAATAACAAGAATAATAAATATTGGCTGGGGATTATTTGGTAAAGAATTCTTCATTGGCTAAATGGATGAAAAACCCCTTGATAGTGTGCTGTTGATTTGAGAAATTTAATAAATTTGATTAGTTGAAATGTAATTGCTTTGATTAGTACTTTAATGTAAACATAATAATAGTATAAAAGTTAGACAATTAGATTACGTACTCACCATGTCACTGCCCACTTGCCTTTTTATTAATAAGATGATTTTAGTGTCTTTTTTTTTTAAAATTATCAACATAAAATCATGAATGAACTACATATGTGAGAAAATCATTAGAACTGAGTTACAACATAAAATACAAAAATATATCAGTTATTTCTAGTGTCGCATACTTATTGGAGAACTGTCTTTACTAATGAAAGAAATAGCAAGAATTTTCATAAAAACCTTATAAAAGCTAGCAAGCTATATTCATAAGAAACATCTTACAATGCAGCATCCTGATTGGAGAAACCATATAACTATATGAAGTCGAAATGTCAAAGAATTTTTCTACTAATCAATACTCTGTTTTTTTTTTCTTTTAATCAAAACTAAAACACATAGTCCAAACATCACATCATTTTGGCCAAGCCCTGTGCATCACCAAACTGCTATATTTACAAAATAATTTATTTATTCTTACTCGTTACCTGGAATCGTGGGTGGGGACGCCTGACCGTGAAGTGGAGGGGCGGCGCGCAGGCGGCGCAGTGCGCAGGTCGCCGGCTGGAAGAGGATGAAGAATCTGGAGAGTGGAGATGGAGACTTGGATCTTGACTCTTGAATCGTGATTCTTAGCCGTTCGCATCAAAGAGGGAAAAACTAAAAAGAGAAACTAGATCTAGGGTTATGAGTTATGACTTCAAATTAGGTGTTAAACTATTAAATTATATTAATATATTTATATATAATTAATTTAATAATTCTAAAATAGGTAAAAAAAATTAATTAAACGAAAATTGTCTAACTCGCCGGATCGGCCGGCCCAACGCGGCCGGTCCGATCCGAATTTCGCCGCTTTTCAGCGCTTCGCGAGCATTTTCATATATGCCCGGTTCAAACAGGAAAACCGGCCCGGAAGCC
>JAPKLY010000052.1:949827-985957 GCA_026898435.1 Prunella vulgaris | reverse complement strand
TAATAATAATAATAATAATAATAATAATAATAATAATAATAATAATATAAGAAAAACACTCAATAAACTCTATTTTGCCACATCGTATTCGCTATAGCATCCCGAATTAAACATTGATCTTCGATGGATTGTTGGGTTGCTTGTGCAGACTGTGAAAAGATAAACTCATCATTTCCATTGTAGTGGGAGTTTCCCTCGAAAATCTGATCTTCCATTCCAAACCGTCGAATAAAATTATGGAGTACACAACATGCAATGACTATTTTCACTTGGCGATGCATCGTGTAATGCGGCATACCCCATTTCAATATGGGGAATCGACTCTTCAACACTCCAAAACACCTCTCAATTGCATTCCTCAGACTAGAGTGACGATGATTGAATAACTCCGCTGGTGTGCGCGGTTCCATCCCAGAACCTCTAAACTCATTAAGGTGATATCGAGTTTGTCGATAAGGAGCAAGAAAACGCCCATAATTTGTGAAACCAGCATCAACCAAGTAATATTTTCCTATTATAATAAATTTATGTCAGTAAATATTAAATCTAAATAATATAATATGAAGCATTAGTTTTTGTATTGTACCTTCAATTGGCCATGGAAAATGTTGGTCAGAAATTATCGCATTGGACAACACATGAGCATCACTTGCGCTACCTTCCCACCCAGCATACACATACGTAAACATAAGGTTGAAGTCACAAATTGCAAGCACGTTTTGAGAGACTGTTCCCTTTCGGCTTCGAAATGCTGTTTGGTGGTCGACCCGAACCGCAGCAGGAATCAATGTTCCATCCATAGCACCCAACGCACCCTATATTATTAAATTATTCGATGATAAGTTATAAAATTAACTTTATTTTATCAAAGGGGATAAAAGTACCTCAAAATACGGATAAAACCGAGGATCATTAAGCACTTGTGTTGGAACTTCAGTTACATTGGGTGGTGTGATAAAAATCGGAGCTAAGGTCACCAACGCATTAAGCACTTCATGTACCGCTCGATTTATTGTTTCAAGCGAATGTTGAAAGCGATGCATTGTATCGCGTTGGCGATGATGCATTGAAACAGTACGAGTGAACATAATAACTTTCTCAATTACTGAAACTCTTGCTCGTTCATTCTGACTCATTACACCTCGTGACAACAACTCTTCAATTAAAGCATGAAAACATGGCTTGGTCATTCGAACATTATAGTAAAATGTAGTATCAGGACCTGTTAATAGCTCTCCTACCCAATCATTTCCAGTTAAACGTGAAATATTTTGTGGTATCCGCTCACGACCCATGCAATAGTTTGGTATTAGAACATCGAGCATAAATCGATTTATGACCTCTTCATCTGAATTGTCCTCATTGCTATCATTATTTTCAGACATATTCCTTCATACATAAAAAAAAATATGATATTTTCAAATGTCATGGCTAATGCACTCATAATATGTGTCGTAATATCAGTAATAAATAAAAAAATATGTACACCACTGAATATAAAAAGAAAGAAAGATATAATTACCGTTTTCAGGATTTTTTTCAACTTCGACTCCTGGAACTTTGTTAGAAAATTGAAAAATAAGTGTATGATTGTGGTAAAAAATTGAACAATGGGCGTGATATAATAGTGAAGAGTGAGATAAAATGAAGCCACATATATAAATTGTACGAGAGAATATATTCTACTTTTCATAATGTGTACTATGGAAAAGAAAAGTTGTACCTTTTCAGTGAGAGAGAAGAAAAAATGCATTCAATTTTGTCTTTGTTCTCTGAAAAATCACGTGAAAGCAAATACAAAGTGGGGAAACTCCTTACAAGAGTTAAAAAGTGATGTGAATATATGATAAAAAAATTGATGATGTTGTTTTTTAATTGTAATAGAGTTCTCCAAGTTGTTCATTAATGAGATAGCAGTCTCTCATTTCTAGGAAAAACAGAGTTCTCTATTTGTCTCAAAGTTAATTACTACATCTTTAAAAAAAGTTCAAAAATAGACCAATACTTGTACTATGCTAACATATCACTGAAAATTGCATGTACAATATCATAGTAAATACATAATTTAATTAATTTCACTAGCCCACATATTAATGAAAATGGCTTACGTAATAGTAAAGTGATCCTAAATATAAGAAAACTAACAGGATACTAAAACTAACATGATACTAAAACATAATAACTAGTCGGGTTCATGACAAACAAATTTAGAGGAAATAACCATCCATCAAATCTCATCCAAGGACAACAACCAGTTACGCCTCTGATACTCATCGTATAGGAGGAACATATGACGAGTAGGCGCTCCACTGAGGCGTTCCCCCGCCTTAGCTTGGATGCGTGGTGGAATGTCCTCCATAGCATGCAATATGCCGAGACAAGTATTATACTCTTCCCTTTCACGAGTTGCTTGCGCCCTTTTCTCGGTGAGATATCCATCAAAATTTGTGAGAGTTTGAATAAGCAAAGCATCTCGCTCATTTACATTTGAGTTGCGCTTACGTCTTCGGTTGCTTGGCTCAGGTGCATCATGTGATGAGATAGTAGGAGTAAAATTATACTCGGACTGTGAGGCGCCAGAATCAAGAGTTTCGTCTTCAGGAAGTTCATTTTCACTTGTTGGTGGCTGCACACATGAGCGGGAGTATGTCCCAGTTGCAACCTTCTTGGTAAACATTTCAGAACACAGATCAAAGTGTGGCAGCCCATGTTTGATGATGAATTTGTTATCACGATGCTCCTACGAAAATAATAATATTTCTCATAATTTTATATGCACAAACTAAATATATATAATCAAAAACTTGGAATTATACCGCATATATGGCTTCCAATTGCTCAGTTGTCCCAAGAATTGTCTCCTTCTCAGGATCCCAACCAAGTCCAGACCCTCGTTTGAATCTCAGCCCGTGCAACAACTTCCATGCTTTCTTGATATTCTTCCATTTAGTCCTCACATGGGCTATTCCATACTGATATTTACCTCCAACCAAATTGTTCAAGCGATCACAAATTTGGCTCAAGGTAGGCCTAGTGAAGCATGTGGTGAGCAATTGTCCATTCAAAAATTCTTGATGGCACAACACAACAAACTGAGCTTCATTCTCACGTGGCCAATTTACCTTTTCACCTCTAACACCAGACATCTATTTAAAAAAGAAAAATCAAACTAGTAATTAAAAAAGAAAAAAACCAAACAAGAACAGAGGAAATAATTTTACATAAACATATATCAAATTTCTAGGGATAATGTTTTTTTTTTTTGTAAATACATATGTACCGTTCTTAGCAATTTTGGAGAAGGTTCCTCGTTGCTCCCAACCGATTCAGCTCTTAACTCTTGAAGAGATCGAAATTGATCTCGTTCTGTCTTCCGTGAGCCTCGTTTTTTCACTGACCTTGAATATGAAACAAACCCATTTTTGCGCTGTTTGCTTATGTATATCGTTTTCATGAGTTTGAACAAACATAACACCTCTAATTTATAGACCCGAATTATTTGAGAGTATATATATCATTAATACTAATTCAACCACCAAATCTGAAAAAAAGATTGAGGAGCGTTAGTAGTTGAGAAGAAATAATAATTTGATTTAACGTATACATAGTAGAGTGTTCGCAAAGTGTAGCCAATGATTTAAAAAAATGTAGCTTTGCATTAAAATTCAAGACATTTACCTGGGAACAATGGCCTTTTAGAGAGAAGAAACCATTTCTCTGTCTCTGGTAGTGATACATTGAATGTAGAAAGAGAGAAATGGTGAGAGTAAAAAAAAAAAATCAAAAGTAATCAAAAGGGTGGGTGGGATTTTGACCGAGAAGTGGGAAAGAATATATTGGGATAATCAAAAGTAAAGTTAATGGGTGGGTGGGTTTTTGAAATAGTAAAAAATATTTTTGTGTTGGAAAGAGTAATAATAGGTATAATAGGTATTTTTAGGTGTGGATTGAGTTTGGGATGTGAAATCCGGATGTTACATCCCAAACTCGTGTGGAGGCGTGATCGCAAAGTCCCACGTCCATCCGTGACAGTCCCAAAACAAACATACCCTTAGAGATAGTGGTAGTGTCATTCATCAAATCACAGCATATCTTTATTTTTGGTTGTATAGTACTGCCACTGAGACTTTTTGACTGAGCTAAAGACCTAAAAGGTGCTTTTGCCCTTGAAACTTTAGGACATAATTAAACATGTATACATATTTCTGATTTATAAGGTAACAACAATCTAATTTGCTCATAATTTCACTGTTACAATCTCTCTTTACAATTCAACAATTTTTTTCATTGCTATGATTACTGACTTGTGCGTTGGAGGCCTAACACTGGCACTCCTGGCAAAATTTTTACAGGTCTCCGGTGATGTCTTCGGGGGAAAGCTGTCAAGCTTTTAAAGCATTCAACCACAAATCACTTTTGTCCCTCTGCCGCCTACAAGCCAACATGCATAAATTAGAACAACAAAGAGGAAATTCTTCAATAATAATGAGAATTGAAATATAATTGTAGTAATTATAATAGCTAATGAGAAAAAATGAGGTATTTAACATTATTTTTCTTCCTAAATAAGGTAATCAACACCCCAATTTGATTACCCTCTCTTCACTCTATAATCATCCTCCTTAATCAATCCCATATATCACAACAACATCATTTTTTTGTTCACTTTTTCCAAAATTGGAGCACAATACTATTGATATAACCACCATAAATACAAACACACATTCATCATATGTAGGGCAAAAAAGAAAAATAAAATTTCATTCTCATTACCATTGAAAAATTTGTAACAAGCCCCCCCTTAATTTTGAAAAATCTTAAAAGATTTCTCATTTTGACGAATGATTAATGCCCTAAATTAGGGTCTTGATGTGAAACACAGAGGAGTTCAGATATTCATCAACGTACTTAGAAGAAGGTTTTAATATCATCGTTTCAAAATTGAAAATCGAATTTAAATTTTAAACAACACAACGGAATTTCGAATTCAGGTATGTTTAGATGGGTTTAATTTCTCACAAAACATTGATAAAGAAAACCACTTAAGATGAATATATTCATTGGATACACATGAACAAATATTAGAATTTCAATTTTTAATTAAAACAAAACTTACCTTTTGACGAAGGTCTCGTCGGGGGGTAAACTTTGACTAGGATGGATTCGTGGGGGGTGGGGTTTGAGCAATATTATAGTGCACGTGGGCTTTTAAATTGGTTGGGCCTATTAATATTGATTTCATAAAGATATCATTGGATATGATTATGGCCCACGTTATTAACTCTAGCCTTATTGGAAAATACATTATCTTTAAAAATATTTTGTATTTTCTTTTGAAATTTTTGGTAAAATTTTCCAACACTTTTTCATGGACGAAGATAGCAATACAATTTAAAAATACAGAGAGAAATTAGCAAAAAAAGGAAATATTTCACTAGTAAATTTCTGTGTGTTTGTTTCTTAGATTAGAAAGAAATTTAGGGCCAACACTTCTGTGCAAGAAATTTATCAAAAAGAATAGGAGAGAATCTTATATGAAATATGATGTTACTAGTGAAGATTTTATCACATAAAGATCCGAAGTTGTAACCGATTAATCGACAAACACTAGCAAAATTCAACAAATCAGCATGATTTCTTTCATAAATATAACACAAACAGAATTAAAACCATAATATATCAATGCCAAAACCACAGAATTTGTTCCCCAAATAGTTTCACTAACTTGTAGTCTAAAGAGTAGAGCCTTGATTTGATGCTAAAGTGGTTCATAATGATGATGAACAAACAGTGATCAATTAACAGCTTTAGCCCGTATAGTTTACGTCAAGTGCATAACGATAAACACTGCAACGAAGCGAAAATCAAGACCAAAAGCCAAACGCAAGGATATAAATTGCGTTCAATAAATCATCTCAAGTTCCCGCCGCTCAGTAACCCTACTTATTCGAAAAGACGTCGATTTCCATGCACGTTACGTTACACATGCTATGAGAAAATAATCTAGAAGCCACATTCCAAATTCATAAAAGGTGCAAGCCATGTAAGAGAATATTTCAATAAATGGAGGAAACTTAAAAGAACACCACGATAACTGTTTTAAAAGCCAAGCATGTTCGGACAAATTGATTAATCTAAGAAGATAGTTACTACCAAACTGTTGAGCACGTTATTCTAAAATAATACGGTGTTCTTTTGTGCAAACCTCTGGTAGTTGAGTCTCTTGTTCAGCATCAACTTAAATGGCACAAAACCTTCAACAACTAATTGTATCAGGACGTCGAGACACGCTGTCTTTCTCCATATCTGCTTCAGAAAACCAACATATAGCCATCTATGTTAAGCACAACATCATAACACAAGGAACACAAGCTAGATCAAATTGAAAGAAAGGAGCTGATAATTACCAAATAGTAAAGAGCATTATCCTAAGATATTACTCTGATATTTCGCACAGCCTCTCTTGTTCGGTGTAGGGAACAACAGATGCTACGCTCTCGACGTAGATACCCAAATTAAGGAACCGAGCATGGTTATTTATCCAGGGATGTCGAAACACACCATCTTTCGGATTGTAAATAACGAAATTTTCCCCATAATAGAGCAAAACTTCCCCATTTGGCCATATGGCGAATGGGGTCGGGAATAAATTCGCAGTAGGGCCACGATAATGTGGAACAGTCACCACTTTACTCCAAGAATCTTTCACCCCATACTCCTTCATTAGCCAAATATCTACGTGAGTCCTCTTATGAAAACAATGCAAGCTAATGCATCCATTAAGCACTCCCATTCCCATCCTAGCTGGATACTCGCTCGTAAGATCTGGTAGCTCGACCACTCCGTACACATGAGTATTCAAATCGAAGGAAGCAATCTCAAATGTAGGGGAGTAAGGGTTTCTCCAATGCAGCTTACCACTCACATATTTGCGCGCTTCATCAAATGGGGAATTATCCTTCCCCTCAACAACTTCCCACTCATTAGTCCTCAAACTATAAACTTTCCGAACAGGAGTGTATTCCCCAGAACAAAACAATGATAGCATTCCAAAAACCTTGTAATCATCATTCACCTCATCATACCCAAAACCGTATTTCGCAATCCACCTCTGCTTCACCCTATCATCGAAAAGAGGCAATTTCTTGGTCTTTTTTGTGGTAGGGTTCCACAGGACGAATTGTTTTCTATTTAGAAGAATGCAAACAATGCCATCACAACAACCCACAAGAATAGCAGACTCCCTCACCCTCTGAAAATTGACCCCAGGACATGTGATATCACAACGAATTGTGATATCACTAGTAATTGAATCAGTAAATGGAGCATTGAACAACGAGGGCAGAGAGCAATGCTTAAATCCATCAATTGAGTTAAAAAAGATCCTATGGTGGGCAAACAATGGGGTATTAGTCGATCTTTTAAGGTGGGCTTTCACGAATCTACTGCTTGCAATTACAGAGCACCAAGATTTCGCAACGCACCTGAATTGCAACAGCGATCTTACGGGCAGTCTGGGCAGTATTTCTTCTTCGACCACTTCTTGAATGAGAGCCGGAGATTTTTCACCTTGGTGGAGTTTGATTTCTTTGGACTGAGGAGGGACTGAGCTTTCCATTTTGCGGCGTGTGGCGTTTGCAAGATCGGACATTTTGAGATAATTTAGGGGTTGTGTCCGTGCGGGTGCACGAAGAAGTCAGGTGTTTCTTGTGCTAACATCGAGATTTACGCCCACCATTTTATAAAAAAAAAATAAAAAAAATAAAGAAATGGAGTAATTCTTATAAATTAATTTTATATAAAAAAATTTATACATCTGTATAATTATTTTAAATTATTATTTTTTTAAATTAATATATAAATGCCTATTTTTTTAGTTGATTATTGCGGAGGAATTTTCAAAATGGCAGAGTTGAGGGGTGTTTTTTGAAAAACAACAGTCTTTGGTATGAAAAAATTTTCAACAAGAATGACAATAAATATATAAAAATTATAATAGGTAATTGAGAAAAAAATTATATGTAATATTATTTTTTAAAATAAAATAATTACTACTCCCTCCGTATTTCTATAAGTTGCTTGTTGCTTTGGGCACACGAATTAAGGTAAAAGTGAAAAAGTATAAGTGATGTGATGGAAAAAGTGAAAAAGTATAAGTGATGTGATAGAAAAAGTGAAAAAGTATGAGTGATGTGATGGAGAAAAGTGAAAAAGTAATGAAAATAGTGTAAAAAGTATTGAAAATAATAATAAAGAAGTGAATAGTAATTTCCAAAAAATGTAAAAAAGCAATGAGCAACTTATAGAAAGACGGACGAAAATGGCAACATGAGCAACTTATAGAAAGACGGAGGGAGTATTTTATTTGATTAACCTCCTATTATTTTGCAATCATATTTCTAAATCAATTCCATATATAACAATCAGGGCAAATTTATTTATATAACGACATTTTGAAAATGAATTGTCAAACTAGGGTGAAAATTAAAGAAATTATGAAAATAAAGCCAGTCGGTACTCATAGTACCGACTGGTGATATGTTAATTGAAAATAGTATAATTGAATTTGATTACTCTTCCTCGGGTTGTGAAATTCAGTCGGTATTAGCAGAGCCGACTGGAAAGACAAGCCATCAATCAATGGAATTTTGCTTCTCGTTTTATACTTTTATCAAAAAGATATTTAATTTGGATATTAAAAATTGCATTTGATGGCTTATTCTGTTAAACGAATTGGATGTGGCACCTAACACACAATATCACTGATTTTTTTGTATTTTTGCACGTTTTATAACTCAAACAAATCTACCCAAAAGCGGATGGGTAATTGTAGTATTGCAAGTATACGACCAAGTAGTTATCGACCAAGGATTTAGTGGTGCGATGGAGCCCCAAGACTATTTGTTGGCATGATATTATAGTGACGAGTCCGGGTTTGCAAGAAAAATAAACAAACACAAATAAAACTAGAAAACAAATTAAAACTACCAACTAACTTCCGAGAAAGTGCAAGGTGAGTAAAATGCTTCGGGTGCTATCCTCATAATTTCAACTAACGTATTCTTGTCCTAATTATCAATTGCTATTTCATTGGGTGTGATAAGGGCTACCACAAAGCAAATGAAGATCGATCCCTTTTGAGAATTGGGTGATCAATTCTAGCTAACTAGCACCTAATTAACTATAAACGGCTCCTAGTATAGTGAACGCTAGGAGATTCACACAAATACCGTCCCTAGTTTCCCCCTTCACTAAACACCCTAATTCACAATCAAAGCATCTAATGTCCCTTAATGGTAATTCTAAGCGATCTACCCCCTCTCGGGGTCAATAAACCACTAATTGAATCTAATTAACTACCCAACCTTTCTTCACATGACCAATTAACCACACACCCAACCCTAGTTACAACATGTAATCATCAATCATGGAATACTAAATCAAATAAATTAATTAAATCAAGAAAAACACATTAAGACAATCATATCACCAAATCTGTAGCTAAATCAAGATAATCAAAACACAAACACATCAATCTCCATCATAATTCAAACACCCAAATCATAAGAAGGTTAGCCCATGGCTAAAAACATCAAACCCATGGCTAAAAACATCAAACCCAATTCAATACCAAAATAATAAACTAAGAACATAAAAATTAAACCACTAAAATTAAAGATAAAGGATAGAGATCACCTCTAGAGAGTCAATACAACTTGAATCCTCAACAATCTCAGAAATTCTAAAAGAAATAACTAAGAAAACTGTAAACCCTAACTACTGTGTGTATTAGTGTGTGTAGAGAGTGGGGAGAGGAGCTCCCCCTCTTGTGTGATGTTCAAGCCTTTCTAACATCTCCTTCTAAAATCTGAAAATTCAAGTATATATAGTGGGGGAGTAGGGTTTAAGAAAAGAATTTGCAATTAAAATCCTGAAAAATCGCAGTTTTACACCTCTACCGAGTCAACTCGGGGTTGACTCAGGATGAACTCGCTCAACTCAGCGAGTTAACTCGCTCTGACTCAATTTGCACAAGCACGGGTTGGATGTTGAGCACGGGTCGTGCTGAAGTTGGTCACCCGTGCATAATTCTTCGAATTATGTTGTTCGGGATGGAATTTTAAGCACGGGTCGAGCTGAAATTGGGGACCCGTGCTCGTTGATTTCTTCAAAAGGGTCGGGTCAGGTGTGGTGGAGCTCCGGGCTGTGAACGGGTCGAATTCCGGCAAGAAAATGGTGGAAGGGGCGGCTGTGGCGTGGTTTGGAGTCTTCCGGCGAAGAATAAAGAACAGCGGCGTGAAGAGGCTTCTCCGGCAAACATCTTCTTCTCCGGCGCCGTATGGCTGGGCTTCAGCTTCGAACTCCGGCGAGCAGGGCAGCGTCGATTCCAGGCAGAGCAGTGGACGAAGCTGCTGGTTGAGCATCTGGAGGTTTCCGGTGCAACGGCGGTCGGCGGCTGAGAGCAGGAGCTTCTTTGGGAGGGTTCCGGCGAGAGAGAAAGGGAGGCGACGGACTGCTGTGGAACATGTAGTAGGTTGCACTAATGATGCAGATAGTGGGCAGCAAGTGGAGGAATATGTGGAGATGACATATGCCACGTTTCTTTCTTTCTCTTTCCTTAGTCAAAGATAGATTGCTGAATACTTAGTCAAAGTGTACAGCCTCCATTATCTCAATTTCAGGCTCAAAACACAAATGGGCCTTGATTTAATTTGATGGGCCTTCAAATTAATTAAGTAAATGGGCCACTAAATTAGTTAGCCCAATACCATTCCGCTCTCCGTTCTTCTCGACTCGTTTTGTCAGTTAACTCCAAAAATATTAACAAGTATTTTGCTCCAAAAATCACTAATTCCTATAAAATATCAACAAATGTCTTTCTTGGCCATTAAGCACAATAAATCAATTTTAAAACATAAAAATGAATGGAATCCTATTAGAATTAATCAAATAAAACACCCTAAAAATGAGCAATTATCACACAAATCACTCCCACAGGATGATGATCTCATCAATCTATGGAATACTTTCTTTTGCATAAGTCTCAACTCCTCATGTCTTTATATATATATATATATAATACTGTAGAAAGACCCAACTCCCTCCCTCACATGTATAATAATTGTAGATAGAGAGACTCTGTATATTCTTTAATGTGTATATAGATATATATATATTATCTAAATATAATGAAGTTTTTGAATAGTAGTTAATTTGAAAGGGTAAATAACATGTTTGGTCCCATGAGAATTTTTACTTAACGGATCTGGTTCCACGTTCTTTTTTGGTCCTTTTTTAGCATATTTAGTCTCACTCATTAAAAAATATTGCATATATGGTCCCATGAGAATTTGTATTAAACAGATTTGATCTCACATTAATCAATTACTTTTAATGAAAAAATCTTTTTGAGACCATTCATGTTAAAAAAAAAGGACCAAATTCATAAGTGACACGTGTTTTTCAACACTTACTTCTCAAGTATAAGAAGTTCGTGTAGTACTAGTAAGTGTCCGGTTAAATTATCAATCCCATGGAATTAGTGGCAAATGAATCCGTAATGCTATACGTCGATGCTTAATTGTAGTGTGAATCAACTTGTTACCAATCAACTAAAATGTAATAACTCAACAAGTAAAATAATTAACTAGACAAGCAAATAAAATAGAACAAAGAAATCACTAAATAAGCCAATTAAAATAGCAAGCACGAGAAAAATCAACAAAGATAGCAAGATGAGAAAGATGTGTTCGGGTGTTTTTTCTTATTGGGTAATTGATTAACGGTTTGACAAGTTCATTTATCCCTTTTATCGGTCAAATATAGGAGCAATCACGATTAATACACATTAAACCGTACTGGATAAGCCTAAGATTAACACGTCAATTAAGCATGTAGATTGTTATAGGAATAGTTCACCGTTTCCCACCCGGATAATCACACAAGGCTAAGAAAAATCCTAGCGTGTTTTTCCACTCGTATACTACGGTGCCCCACCTTTTGTCCCCTCACTAATCACTTAAAGGTTAATTCAAACAATTAATGTAGATTAATGGATTTTCTAATTGAACTACCAAACTCTCGTTGCGATAACTCAATATTAACTCAAATCACAAAATCGAACCCACACTCATACAAAATAAATATGTCTATTCAACTCTCGTTGCAACAAATAATCTACCCGTACGAATTAAAAGAGCCCAACAAGCAATTGATCAAATAAATCTCATTAATCTAATCATTCAACCTCCAATTAGAATAAATTCACAAAATCACCTCACTAATTAATTACCCACATAATTCCAAACATTCAAACACTAAAAACCTAGCCAACAATCATCATATTAAACTCAAATAAACCAATAACAAGAGAGAAACAAATAACCATAGCTAATAAAATTTAATATAATAAACTTTAATTAAAAAGGATAGAAATTATCTATAATGATGTTCGTACAAATACCAACTTCAATCTCTTGAGAATTCTTGCAGAACATCAAAATCCTAATATGTGCGAGTGTGGAAGAGGAGTGAGAAATTTCTCATCAAAATCGGCTGCCCTCCTTCCAGTGGAGTAAACTTAAGCATTCCCGTTTTTTCCAAAACCCTAAGCTGCCTCTATATCTCCACAAAATAAAAAATGACCTTCTTGCCCTTGTAGCCTGCGTGTCCCCTTTTTCTAAGTGTGAAAAAGTGTATTTGTGCCTTCCCTTTTTCAAGAAATTAAGAAGCGTGTCAACACTTCTTTTAATTTTAAAAAATATTAGCAACCTTTACCTCTCATTTTGCCCCAATAAGTGAAACCAACAGAAGCGGTTGTTGATTTAGGCGTGATCACGCCTAACTCCGAGAGCACTCTTCCCTTCTCAGCAAAAGAAACGTGTTTTTGTCTTTGACAATTCTTCAAATTTCAGCACCTCTTCAAAATTAGCACTTCTTTAAAAAAATGGGATACGTTTCTTCATCATTTCCTTTGAACAACTCCAAGCAGTGGTTGTCTTCTCCAATGAGATGTGTGGTTGTGGGCTGAAGCGTCGGATAGCTGCGGGATTTCCGGCGCGGTTCTGAAGCGGCTGCTTTCCGGCGACTTTCCATAAATTCCGGTAGCTCTCGAACGGCAATAAACAGGGGATAGCGATGGCTTGCAGGTTGTGGGCGCTGTGGCAGGTGCCGTTTCCGGCGAAACAGGGGAGTGGCGACAGAGGCTGGTGTTCCGCCATTTCCGGCGAGTGAGCTTGCAGCGGGTGTTGAGCTTTCTTCTCCAGCGTGGCTGCTTTCTTCCTCCGAGAATTCTGGCTGTGAGGCGGCTTCCATGGCTTCCGACGGCAGCTGTGTCTTCTTCGGCGAAAAGCTTCAATGGCGGTGAAGAGCAGGGGCAATTCCGGCGAGAAGTCGGCAAGCAGGGGCTGCTGTGTTCCAACACTTTCCGGCGTGGGTGGCTGCTGTGGCAGTTTGGGGCTTCGATTTTGGTGTTGAATTGCAGTGTGGGTGGCAATTAGTGAAGATGGCTATGACAACTTGGTACCTTCTCTCTGCAAATCTTCATTCATGTGGTTGTGAAAAATTGATAACTCCAAGATGCTCTTTGACTTATTCAAAACAAATGAATGTAGTGGACAAAGCCACGTCTTCTGCAACTTGATCAAAATAATAAACATTAATGTTTAGTGGGTTAAGATTTTCCGGATACAAATGACCCACTCAATTAATTTAATAAGGCTCACTCCATTGGGTTAAAAAATACTCCCTCTGTCCCTGAGGAACTTGCAAGTTTTCCTTTTCGGGACGTCCCAGAGGAACTTGCAGACCCAAAAAAGGAAACCCTTTTATAAACTTCACCCTCACAATATCTACATATTTACACAAAATGTCATTACTTTTTCACTTTTTGGGCCCACATTACACTCAATTCAACTAACTTTTTTACTTTTTACATAAAATTTTACCAAATTAACCCTCAAAACATTACTTTTTTCTTGTTTTGTGTGCCCTCCACCCCTTGTAAATTGCTCCGGACGGAGGGAGTATTCTACAAATTTCCACCTCTTCAAATGGAACAAGCATGACCCTTCACAAGTGTACAAATTAATATAAAAAACAATTTATATCAAGAGCCCAATTCAATTTTCTCTCCATATCACCCATTTAATTAACTTCACAAAATATTTTTCACTCAATTCATTTCTTCACTTGACTCAATAAAAATAGTAGGTAATTATTTGCTTCAAAAATTTCATTTTTTAAATGCATGAAATCATATAAAATGAACTATCTAAGAGCACAAATTTCAAGCAATAAATCACACTAATCAATGAGCACAAATTCTCATGGGATCAAACGTGCTCTTTACCCTAATTTGAAATGTTGGTTTATTCCGGATTATTTCTTTCTTTGTGGGTTGAAGCCTGAAAATCTGGGAGTTTGTTTTTGAAAAATTCAAAAGGCATATTTCCTCATATTTTTAATAAAATATATGTATTTTTTAAAATAATAGCAAAGTTATTTTCAACAATTTACATTGTTGTAATTTGTACTCATATATACAGAAAAGGGATAAAATAGAAACACATATACATACCACACACATATACAAAAATTAAGAAAAAAATATAAAAATTATAACTAGAAAAATAATTAAAGATATTAAATTTTGTGAATATTTATATATTTATATTATCTTTAAATTATAATAATATATTATTTTTTTCATTTTATATGGCTAAAATTTAAAAGAGAAAATAAAACATTTTTTAATTTAATATTTGCAAATATTGATATTTATATTATATTTAAAATGAATAGCATATCAATTTAATTTTTTTAAACAAATTATTTTATTATTATTTGAGTTTTTATTTAAAAAAAAAGAAATGAAAGAAACCGCCTATATCCATAACCTCCTAAACCTACTCTAATTTAATAAACCTCATATTTAATTTATTAATTTTCTAATTTTCTTAAAATTAACAATATGCATCACAATTATAAGTTTCCTCATATTCAAAGAAACCTCTATTGTTTCATCCGAGTTCCACATTAAGGATAATAAGATGAGTTTTATTGTAAAAGATAGGCGTTGATTTCTAAATTCCATCATTTATATGTATTTTTTTGTTGTAGATTTACTTTAGATATAATTGAAATCAAGCAATGCCGATTTGGTTGATCATTACCATCTGTTCCCTGCCTGTAACCAAATCATGAGCGAAATGATGTGGCTTTATAAATGATATCATTGTCTTGTCTCCTTCCTCTCTAGTCGGATTTTGTAATACCGACTGGATTGTGCGGCCCGAGACACAGGAATAAAATTCAGTATTATACTATTTTCAATTGACACGTCACCAGTCGGTACTATGAGTACCGACTGGCTTTATTTTTATAATCCTTCCAATTTTCACCCTAGTTTGATAGTTCATTTTCAAAATCTCATTATATAAATAAATTTGACAAAAATAGCAAATTTTTTATTTACTTTTTTAAAATTGAAATGCAACACTATTGATGTAATAATTATAAAAATAAATATTTATTCAATGCACCACATGTGTTGCATATTTTACGCAAGTAATTCATTAATTTTCTGAATTAAGTGTTCAAATAAAAATTATTGTGACTTAATTTTTCTTGATAGGAAAAATACATTTTTTTTATTCTTTAATTTTGGTGATTTTAATTTTCGGCCTCTTATCATTTTAAATTTAGTCATGTAACTTATAAAAAATTAATTTTTTAATCATATGACCTACTACTGCAGGTCACTAACAGGTCAGTTAATAAGTCATATGCTTACGTGTCAATTTTATTTTATTATAATAAATTCATATTTAAAAGTCTCTGATTGATGAACACTAATATTTGACCATTTAACTTGTAAATTGGAAAAAAAAAAGCCATTTTTACTTGGGTGAGTTCCAATATAATGTTAGAAAACTCTTTTTTAGCCATTTTGAATTTTTGATGAGTGTTTTACATACATAACCCCCCCTCCCCCATTTAATATATTGTTGATAGAATTTGTTAATCGTGTTTGTTATGTGGCTAGTTATAACATGTTAATTCCATCAAACAATCATCCAAGAATTTGTGTTCTTGAATATAATATGAGGAGGGAGAGTAGAGAGTTTAGAGAGAGAAATATTGTAGTGGGCACAGTATTGATTTTCAGAATTGTGTGAATAGTACAAGAGAGGTCTTATTTATAGGTGTGCGAGTGTGAGACGGCACCTTACGAGCCTATGTGGCTTCCGGTGTTGACGAGGGTTCCTTACCCTCGTCTTGGTCTCTCACACTGCTTCCTTTATCATGCCTCGTCCTACTACTATGCCTTAGACTGGATGGGCCTCATTAAAAACCTCGCCGTAAACCACCCTTGTGGATAAACCGGACGGAGGGAAAAAGAGCGCACCATCGGGGTCCTATTTGACTAATAGGCGAGCTCGTCGGCGAGCTCGGAGATGGGCTTCAGTGGTTTGGGCGAGCTCTGGGGCGAGCTCCAGTGCCTTGCGTGGCTTACGGACGTTATGCGATGATGGAACTCGGCGAGGCCTTCCTGGGGATACAAGGCGAGCTCTGGGCGAGCTCTAGGATGACAGAGATGAGCCCTTTTGGGCGAGCTACGCAGGTAAGTCATCCCCATGTGGGCGAGCTCCGCACCTTTAAGGATCTGGGTGGGTCCTGACGACCTGCCAAACCTTGGCGATTATTCATATACCAATTGTATTAGTTCGCCAATCCAACATTTGCCCCCCAGCTCGCATGTGTCATGACCTCGTCAAATGCGCAGGCGAGCTGGAGAACTTGAAATTCGGCGAACTATCTCTGGGCGATCGCCGAGCTAACAGGCGAGCTCGGTGAAGGCGGTTATTCCTGGTCATCGTGGTGCGGGAATCCAGGGGTCATGCACGCCTTTTGAGACCTCGGTTCCCGCCCACAATCATATCAACTTTCAAATTTCTTGCAAACAGGTCCCTGTACTCTGTGAATATCGCACCTCGCCCCGACGTCTATAAATAGGGGGAAATGGATTCATTTCCTCACTTTTTGCATTTTGAATTCTCAGAGCTTTCCCGACGACCAATTTTTCTTGTGCTCGACGGATTTTCGAAGGCTCTTCAAGGTAGGATTCGATTTCTTTTCCCTTCTCTTCTATCTTTTATTTGATTTTTCTGTTGTTTCTTCAGGATTACGGGATTTTGGACCGTGGGTTGCACCGAGAAACTTTGCATTTCCCTGACTCTTGGACTATTGGATTTTGGACTAAGAAACTCTTGAACTTCCCTGAGACCATGTCGATACATTCCTCGAGTAGGACTCTTTCGGACCGGAATCTTGATAAACGGCCAATAATTGAGGATGAGCCACCTCGGGTTTCGTATGTGGAGATCGGCTCCAGCTCCAAGGCGATCTCGGCAGCTCGCCAGGTCTCCGGCGAGCTACGTAGCGATCCAGAGGAAGGAGCCTCCAGTTCTGTATACCGCGAGGTGTGGGAGGAAGGTGGCGAGGTCGCCCAAGAAGAAAGAGTTGCCAGTGGCAACGAAGGGCCCGAGGAGGTTGAGGAGGGCGCTGCCGAGGTCGGTGAGGAGGGTGGCGAGCTGGAGGAGGTCACGCTCGAATGGTTCCACCGCATCGGTTTTCTGGAACCTCAGCTGGTTGAGTACCAGGTCCCCGCCCAGGTGGCTCACCCATTCGATTGGAATGAGTATGTCGCCGAGTACGCGGTGAGCTTTCCCTGCCCGAATCGGGTACCTCGCTCCGACCCCGCCGACCTGGAAGAAGTCGTCCCTTCTGAGTACAAGGCTGCCGAGGTGGTGAGCCTTATTGATGAATGCGACCTGCCTATTATACGCATGGAGTATAGCATCCCACTGGACATCTTTATGTATGCCCCGATGAAGGATGAGCGGGCCGACGCACCTCCTGAGGGGATGACCGCTTTGAACGTAGATGTTCTGAGGGCCGGGCTTACTTTGCCGCTGCACCCGATCATTGGCCAATATCTTGCTGACAATAATCTGGCCATCACCCAGCTCACACCGAATGCATGGAGCAACCTCCTCGCCGCCCTGTCTATTTTTGGGTTGGAGGGTTATGAGAACGCGACGACCTCGGTGGATCTGGGCGAGCTCTTCGCCGTGACCAAGCGGGCGCAGGATGGCGAGGGGTATTATTACCTGAAAGCTCGCCCATGGGAGAAATTTCTTTGGGACCTGCCCAATAAAGTCCGTGAATGGAAGAAGCAGTTTTTCTTCGTAGGCGGCGACTGGCGAGCCTCCGGCATGTATCATGGACGGGGTGATCGTATTCCCACTCCAGAGGGATATGGGGAAGCCAGCAGTACGTCGCCTATTTCGGTGTGCGTGGGTTGAATTAGATATACTAATTCTAATTTTCTTTCCTTTTGCAGTTCCGAAGCGACACAAATCCAGCCGTGGCAGGCCTAAAGTGTCGGAGCAGTTCGACGTGGTGCGTGCCATTTGCTGTTTGAGAAGCGAGAAGGACAGACAGGTCGCCCATTTGTGCGCGCACCATTGCCTGCGGCTCGCCGGGCTCCTTACACTACCACACCACATTGACATCCAAGGTCCCTAGCTCCCAGGTCCAACTCTTTGCAGCTCGCCTATGGGGGGTGTAGCTCGCCCATCATGCTGACATTTGTAGTTTTTGTGCAGGTGGTAGCTTCGTTGCCATCCCGATCGCCGAGGTTCCCGAGGCCTATCAACTCGTGAAAGAGCAATTCGAGATGGGCCCACCTCGCCCCAACAGACTTGCCCCACCGTCTGTGCTCGCGCTGGAGGCGAGCAAGAAGGCAGAGCTCGCCTCCAAAAAGGGCGAGGCAGGTGGATCTGGAGCTCAAAAGGAGAAAGCCAGGGCTCCTAAAAAGTCCAAGGCATCAGAGGTCGCCTGGGCCGGCCGAGGTGGAGGACGAGTTGTTGCCCCCTCCGAGTGAGGTCGAGGAAAGAGGGGGGCCCAAGGGGGTGGTGGATCCCGAGCTGGCGAGGAGGACCCCCCAGTTCGCAAGAGAACGAGATACACCGGCCTAGTCGACGAGGAGTCCGACCGGGCTGAGAGGACCTCGGCGAGGTCAGGACAGGGGGGATATGTCCAATCCACAGCCCCGCTGGCGGCCACGCCCATTCGGAGCTCGCCCCCTTCGCCTTCTCCATTCGGGGTGCAAACCAGCGACGACACCCTACTGGGTTGGGATCCTGACCGAGCTCAGTAAATAGCTCGTCCAATTGACTTTCATTGCTTATCAATCCTTTATTTTTCTAACATTTTCCATCTGTTTCGATCTCACAGTTATGCTCCAATCGCCTTCCCGAACCGCCATGAGGTTTTGCATGCCTTTGAGCGATCTCGCTCTCTCACTTCGATGCGGAATCTCCCTCCGGGCATAGCTCGGGATGCTGTGAGCGAGATGCCGAGGCATTGGACGACCCCGTTGGTGGCGGGTATCAACAGTCAGGACCTGAGGGAGAACCTCCTTCTCTCGGGCCACTATGCGAGTAGATTGGTGCTCGCCAATCAAAAGGCCCTTGAGCAGGTTGCCGAGTTGGAGGCAGGTCGCTCCGACAGGAATAAGCGGATGCTGGCGTTGGCAAACTCTGCTGACAAAGTGAAAAAATAGGCGCAGCTCGCCGAGGCGTCGCTGGCCGCCGAGCAGAGCGCCCTCCAGCAGCTTGAGACCGTCTAATGCCGGCTCACCCGGCTCGAGCAGGAGATGGAGGCGAGGATAAAAGCCAAGGAAGAGGAGCTCGCCGCCCAGCTCGCCCAGGAGGTCGACAGCCACGGGATCACGAAGAAAGAACTCGCACTGTAGCGGGGTCTGGTGAAGAGCTCCAATGCCGACTGCGAGAGGCTAAGGGGCGAGCTTGAGGCGAAGGCGAATGAGATCACCGAGCTGCGGAGTGTTGCCTCCTCCTCGCCGGACCTGGCGGCCGTGAAGGCCGAGGCCTCTGACAGAGGATGCGTCCAATGTTATGCTGAGGTTTTGTGGGCTCTCTGGTGGGCTCGAGCTCATAGGGACGACGAGGTGGAGGCAGTCGTGGGCGACTTCAAGGCATGCCTGGACCGGGTTCCCTTCCCCGATGGCACCGAGCTGGATATCGGCGACCTACCTGAGCTCGGCATTCCTCTCGACTTTGTACCGGACCACTTTCGAATTATCAAGACAGTCGAGGTGCCGGAGCTGAACCTTGGTGAGGCAGAGGAGGTCGCTCGCGAGGGAGATCGCGTTCCCCTCACTGTCGAGCAACTGCAGGAGGCCTGTGGGGATGCTATACTAAACTTGGGCGAGTTTGATGCCAGTGGGCTGACTGGTAATATCACTTCCGAGGCTGAGCTCGCCATTCCCGCTTCCCAGGTCGCCGCTGATGTGCCTACTGCCGCCTCCGAGGTGCCTTCCGATGTCCCCGCTGCTCCGGGGATTTAGGATTTTTTCTTACTTTCGTAGATTAGCTTTTTTAATTTCCAACTTGTAGTAGGTCGCAGGGTTGCGGAGCTCGCCCAGAAGGAGCTCACTTTTGTAGCTTTACTTTTCATTTAAGTAGATTCAGCTCGCCGGGCACATGCAGCTCGCCCAAAATGAGCTTTTTGTAGTTCAAAGACGGCCAGCTGGCCGGCCTTTGTGGCCAGCACTACTACTCATACTTAGGATTTTTTCAAGTATATTTTTTACTTGAAAATTTCTTAACTATCTTTTGAATATAAGTCGAGCATTTATTGTCCAACTCTTTTCCTTTATGTATTTGCGCTTTTATGTTATAATTTTTAAAATAGCTCGTTCTTGTTTATTTTCCTGGTACATAATTTTTCGTCTTATTCTACTTTGAGAAGCGAATCGTTCGTTTTACGTCACTTTCAACTACGAATTGTACCTCTATTTTTAGAGTACGTATTCTTCGTCTTAGGCCACTTAGGGCAGCGAACTGCACTTCGATTGATTCGCGTTGGGCCATTGGGTTTCATGAACCTTGCCTTAGACGTTTTTGTCTTTTTCGCAAATTTTTCTAACTTGTGGCAGTAGGTGCTTAGCAACCCTTTAAGAAGGGTACCTTCGCGACCTTGGGCACTTAGGCCTTTGTCTTCGAGCTATTTAATTACAACGCTTGGGACCTTGGTCCTTGCGCATTGCAGATTTTTTAGCATGTGGGCGAGCTAGGTTTGGAGAGCTACCAGGAGCAGTGGGCGACCTGGTGCAACTCGCCTGGTTGGAGAGCTGCACAGGTCCAAACACTTGGGAATTTTTCTGAATTTTTACAGCAACGTAATTTACATCGGTTGCCATCTATATTCCTGATGCAAACCTTCGACTAGTCTATTACAAGATTCTAGTCTATTGGTAGAACTTTTTTAGATGTGCCGAGCTCCAGGTGTATGACGAAGCTTTGCCTTCTGCGTCTTCTAGATCATAGGTACCGTTTGGCCAGGCTGCGGTGACCCAGAATGGTCCTTCCCGGTTTGAACCGAATACACCTAGTGGGGCCATCAATTTCTTTTTTAACACCAAGTCTCCGACCTTGAATTTTCGATCTCGAACCTGAGAGTTGTAATATTTTTCTGCTCTGCGCTTGTAGGTGGCGTTCTTCATTTCTGACGAAGCTCTGGTCTCTTCGATCAGATCCTTTTCTACTGCCAAGGCTTCATCATTCTTTTCTTCGTCATATCCCACCACCTTCCAAGTCTTGTTCTGGACTTTAATCGGGACTACGGCTTCGGTCCCGAAGGCTAGGGCAAACGGGGTCTCCCCGGTGCTGGCCCTATAGGAAG
Source organism: Prunella vulgaris (assembly GCA_026898435.1). Lineage (NCBI taxonomy): Eukaryota > Viridiplantae > Streptophyta > Magnoliopsida > Lamiales > Lamiaceae > Prunella > Prunella vulgaris. The sequence goes on along the minus strand of JAPKLY010000052.1, from coordinate 964,186 downwards.
TTCTATAAGACCATAGGACCTCCGGGAGTTCGTCTGCCCAGCTTCTTTTCTTCTCTTTGAGGCGGAGCTTCAATATATGTTTCAGGATCTTGTTCACCACCTCGACCTGGCCGTTCGACTGGGGGTGATATGGAGTTGAGTAGTGCTTCTTGATGTTCCATGAACTGCAGAAGTCCCTCAACTTCTGTCTGTCGAACTGCCTTCCATTATCAGTGATGACCGACTGCGGGAGTCCAAACCTGCAGATCAGGTTTTTCCAAATGAAGCCGATCATCCTTTCTTGGGTTATGGTTGTGAGAGCTTCGGCCTCAGCCCACTTAGTGTAGTAGTCTACTGCTACGACAACAAACTTTACACCGCCTCTACCAGGTGGAAATGGGCCGATCAAGTCGATACCCCATTTCGCGAAAGGTCATGGGCTGAAAACCGACTTAAGCTGGTTGGCTGGTGAGTGGATGTTAGGTGCGAAAAGTTGGCACTTTCGGCACCTTCGAGCGAAGCTGATGGCATCTTTGCGAAGAGTGGGCCAGTAGTAGCCCTGTCTGATCGTCTTATATGCCAATGCTTGCCCCCCAGCGTGACTCCCACAAATCCCTTCGTGAATTTCTTCCAACACTTCGGTCCCCTGCTTCCTAGTTAGACATTTGAGCAGGGGTAGAGAGAATCCACGTTTATAGAGTTGGTCATCCAGCAGCGTATATCTGGCCGCTTGCTTTACTAACCGGCTAGCTTCCCAGGTGTCCACGGGGGTTGTTCCGTCTGCTAAGTATTTTTGGATTGGAGTGCACCAATCTTCACCATCTTCACTATCCTCCTGCACCCCACTCGAGGTTTGATTTATCTTGTAATCGGACGTCGAGGGGTTTTTCAGTGTGGTGATCACAACCTCCATGAATTCGGCTTCGCCGTTGCTAGTAGCTAGCCGGGCTAGAGCATCTGCTTGTGTGTTTTCTAGCCGCGGTATTTGATTGATGTAAACCTGTGTAAACATCGAGATCAGATGCGCGGCTATCTTCTGGTAGGTCATCATCTGTTGGTCTTTTGCTTCAAATTCCCCCCGGACTTGGGATATTATTAGCTGGGAATCTCCGAAAACTTGAAGATTGGTTGCCCCCACAGCTAATGATAGCCGAAGTCCTGCTATCAATGCTTCATACTCCGCCTCGTTGTTGGTTGCTCGAAAGTCAAACCGAATTGCGGAGGTGAAGACTTGTCTGTCTGGGCTAATCAGGACTATGCCGGCGCCTGCTGCTATGCTGGTTGATGACCCGTCTACGTAGAGATGCCACAGAGCTATACGTCCCCTCGTCGGATCTTGTGGGAAAGTTAGCTCGACGATGAAATTGGCAAGTGCTTGTCCCTTGATCGCTGTTCGGGGTGCGTAGGTTATACCGTATTGGCTGATCTCTAGTGACCATTTCAGCAGGCGCCCTGCGGTGTCTGGGCGCTGTAGTATTTGACGTAGTGGGAACGTCGTCAGCACCTCTACTGGGTGGTCAAAGAAGTAAGGCCTCAATTTTCTAACACTCATCACCAGTGCATAAGCCAGCTTCTCTGTTGGGGTGTACCGCAACTCAGCTTCATGTAAGACTTGGCTCACATAGTACACTGGTAGGTGTGTTTTCGCCTCTTCTCGGACCAGGACGGAGCTGATGGCCACCTCCGACGCGGCTAGGTACAGATACAGCTTTTCTCCAGGTATCGGCTTTGACAGGACCAGTGTATCCGCCAGGTATGTTTTGATATCTTCAAAGGCTCGTTGGCATTCACTTGTCCAAACGAAGTGGTTTTTGAGGTGGAGCTTGTTGGCTTTGGCCGCCTCTTTGTATCTCCGTGTGTTTGCCTTAATTGCCTAAAAAATGGACGATTTCGGTCGCTGGACCTGGAGATGAATCTGTTCAGGGCTGCCATGCACCCCGTCAGTCTTTGAATATTTTGGACGGAATCGGGTATACCCATCTCGATTATGCATTAGACCTGTGTTGGGTTGACCTCAATTCCACGCTGGCTAACTAGGTGCCCCAGGAACTTTCCGGAGTGTACGCCGAAGCTGGTCTTTTTGGGGTTCAACTTCATGTTGTAGTGGCGCAGTATGTCGAAGGTCTATTTTAGGTGGTCCAGGTGGTCCTCCTTTCTCAAACTTTTGACAACTATGTCATCCACGTACACCTCCATGGATTCACCAATGTGTTGGTCAAACATTTTGTTCACCAATCTTTCGTAGGTAGCTCCGGCGTTGATGAGTCCGAACGGCATCCTTTCCCAGCAATACATGTTCTTGTTGGTGTAGAGCGCCGTGTGTTCCCGGTCATCTGGGTGTAGAGCTATCTGGTGATAGCCCGCAAAAGCATCCATGAATGTCATCATTTCATGGCCTGCGGTGCTATCCACCAGCTGATCGATGTGAGGCAGTGGGAAGTTGTCTTTCGGGCATGCTTTGTTCAGGTCCGTGAAGTCGATGCAGAGTCTCCACGTCCAGTTGTGTTTCTTCACCAGGACGGGGTTTGCAACCCACTGCGGACACAAAGCCTCCTTGATGAGTTTGTTGTCTAACAACTTCCCGACCTCAACAGTCAGAGCTGCATACTTGTCTGGTCCATACTTTCTTCGCTTTTGGGTTATGGGTCTCCTCGTCGGATCTATGTTAAGTCTGTGGCAAGCATGTTCCAACGGTATCCCCGTCATGTCTTCGTGGGACCAGGCAAACACGTCTAGGTTGGTCATTAAGAACAGCTCCATCCTCGACCGATACGGTTCAGGTAACTCAGAACCGATGAAAAGTTATAGTTCCCTTTCCGGGTCCACCGGGAGTGCCGTCTACTCTTCCACGGGGGTGGCTTTTCTCTTTTGGCTTTTCCACCTAGGGTCGCTGATGAACTCTTCCCACTCCTCTAGTGACATCCGCGTAGGCTCGTGACCTATGCGCGGTTCAAGGTCATCGGGTTGGCTTTCAGTTTGGGGGAGCTCATCAGTTGTGAGTACTTTCGGTGGTTTGTCAACTTGGGATGGTGTTGTGACTTGGGGAGTTGGGTCAATGTCCATTGGTGTTGGTTCTTGACCTCCCACAGGTCCACCATCTTGAGCTTCCTCAGCCACCTCCATGGGAGCAGGTTGTTGTTCCTGCGCAGGTCTCAACACTTGGGTTTCTCCCGAGTCCTCCATCGGTGTTGGTTGTGTGTCTTGCACAGGTCCAGTGTCGTGGTTGATTTCTGACAAATCGCCTACCTCCATCATCTCAGTTTCGACTGAGATGATGTCTAGAATGTTTGGCTCGTCTGCAGGAATCTGCACGTCTTCTTCGAGGATGTGGACCTGTGTAACAGACTTCTTGACCCGGCCGTCTTTGATCTGGAGTAAACACTCTCGGGCCTTTTTCTGGTCACCCTTTATAGTTCCGGCACCTTTTGGAGTTGGGAATTTTAAACAGTAGTAGTAGGTCGAACACGCCGCTTTGAATTCATTAATAAACGGGCGGCCAAGGAACCCGTTGTAGGAGGACTGCTGGTCGACAACTAGGAAATCTATGAGCCTAGTCAGCCTCCTTTCGGGATCCTCAGCCGATACAAGCTGGACGCTCAACCTAACACTACCTAGGGGAACGGTTACAGCTTCTCCGAACCCCACTATCCTAGCGTTGCTAGGTTCCAGATACGACTCAAAATCACCTAAGGCGTCCAAGGTGGATTTGAAGAGAATGTTGGTGAATGCGTCGGTGTCCACAAGTAGCCTGTGAACTCGGACATTCATGATGTTGGCGGTTATCACCAACGAGTCGTTGTGGGGCATCAGTACCCCTTCCAGGTCCGCCGCAGAGAACGTCAGCTCGTCAGTAAGCTGTGAGACGGTCCTGGGGCCGGAGCTGCCCTCCTGGACTTGGTTTATGGCCTGGATTTCGGCCTTTCTCTTTCTCCTGGATATGGAGGATCCCCCGTCCTGGAGGCCTCCGGCGGCTCCGATCTCTTCCTCGAGAACTAAGAGTTCCTGAGTAGGCTCCATGTTTTGCAGAGGTTGGGGAGGTGCCCTCCGTCTGTTATGGGGACCGGGTTGGTCTGCTTCCTCCTCCTCGTCATCGGAGGTAGCCCTCCTCTCGAACCTCGGTCTATTAGCTGTGGCCTTCTTCATGAACTCGGCCAATTTCCCCTCCTCGTAAAATTTCCAGAGTTGCTTGAGGAGGTCCCAGCACTCGCTGGTGAAGTGACCGATGGCCTGATGGTAGGCACATAATTTGTTGGGATTGAGCTTCGTGCGGTCCTGGCGGATTCGCCTCGGCTCTTCCAGCATGGCCTTGCCTTTGACAGCAGTGAAGACGTGGTCGACGGAGACAGTGAGGACCTGGTTGAGCTTTTCTTTGAGCTCGTCTCCCTCGCCAAAGGCTTTTAAGTTCCTGGGAGCTTTGTAGGCGCCCCCGGACTTCTTCCCGTGGGGCTTCCTTTCCTCATGGGCACTAACTTCTTTCAGTAGTGCCTCCTGCATAGCCGTGAACACCCCCGCCTTGTGACGGAACTCGCTGTAAGTGTTGGGACATGCGAGGTGCATCTCCTTCCATAGGTCAGTACCCCTCCTGAGTCCGGCCATCGCTGCGACGACCTTGGTGTCTTCACTCACCGGCTCGTCTTCCAGCAGGATCTTATCGAACCTTTCCAGGTATTGCTGGTCGGTCTCGTTCTCGCTTTGGTGGATGTTGGCGAGTCGGTGCTTCTGGGTAAGGTAGGATCCGAACCCAGAGAAGTGGGCCAGGAACTCCCGCGAGAGTTGGCCAAATGAGCAGATTGACCCCGGGGCGAGTGAAGAGAACCAGCGGTGAGCTCGATCCCCTAGGGTCAGTGGGAAGTTCCGGCACTGGGTGGAGTCGGTGGCACCGACCGAAATCATGAAGTCCGCGTACTTGGTTAGGTGGACTTTCGGGTCTGATTCGCCTTCCTATGCGGACATCACCGGGAATTGAATTTTCTTCTGGACCGGTGCGCGGAGGATGGCAGGTGCTAATGGAGAGGTGGGGAGGGTCGTGGCATCCGGCCTGCCAGACTTGGTTGCTACTTGTGCTTGTAGCATTTCAACGGCCTTTTTCAGTGAGGCCAGCTCGTCATCTCGGGTCACCTCCGGCGGAGGGTGCTCAAAGGTCGTGCGTCTCGCGGACGCACGTCCCCGAGGTGCCTCACTCTGGGGTGACCTCTCAGTGGCGGGCTGGAACTGGCGTCCGCCGTGGGGGCCTAACCGGTCAGTGGTGGGCCTCCTCAGCCTTTCGTGGGCTGATCTGCGCGACTGCTGGTCGGAGTCCCCATGGGATGCAGCTGGGACTTCCCTCCTCTGAGATTGGTGGGTGCCAGATGCCCCGGTGTAGGCCGACTCCCTTCCAGTGTAGGGAGCAGGACCCTCCTCCACCATTTTGGCCTTGTCGGTTCTCTCCCTGCGCTCGCGAGCCTGTGCCAAGCTTACCTCCTGCTCGGTGGGGAGTACGCTGTAGTCCCCTCTGGTTTGGGTGCCCTGAGTGGGCCTGGTCTGCTCCTGGGTTTCGGCGGCTGGAGCTCGCCTGGGTACTAGGGCGAGCTCGTCCTGCTGTCGCTGCTGCAACCTTTGTAAGGTCGCGATGGTGCGTTGGAGCTCGACAGGATTGCTGACCAGGTCCCTCAGAGCGGGGGCCAAGTCCTCCTGGTCACCGTAACTCGCGGAGGTCGCGGAGCTGCGGTGCTCTTCTGGGGAGGTGGTTGTGAGGTCTCCACCACCTGGCGTGAGGTCTCCACCTCGGCCTGGTTTTGATCACCCCCCTTAGACCTTCCCGCAGCTGCGGAGGCCTGTCCCTTGGCGGCTCGAGTGTTAGCTATTTTTTGGGTTTCGGAGGGGGTAGATTGCTGCAGGTCGCCGAGGTGGAGGGAGGTCGCCGGAGTGGTGGAGGTCGCCGGTGCGGTGGTCGTCCAGCTTAGGTGGAGCCGTGCAAGTTTTCGTCTAGCCTCGCGTGTTGATGAATTATCCGAAATTCAGTTTATTCGTGTGCACGCGCGCGTTTGAAAACTTGTTCCGGGCAGATCTCTTGAAATCCGAAAACTTGGGTTTTTGTCCGGAAATCTGGGTTCTTCGTCCAAGGGATGAAGATGTATGTGTATCTTCAAGTGTTCTTGAGTTTTATCAAGAACACCTTCAAATCTTCAAACCTTCAAACAAACCCTAACTTTTTCGTTCTTGAGTTTTTTAATTTTTTTCAGGTTCGGACCCCTTCCTCTAGCGCCAAATTGTTGATAGAATTTATTAATCGTGTTTGTTATATGGCTAGTTATAACATGTTAATTCCATCAAACAATCATCCAAGAATTTGTGTTCTTGAATATAATATGAGGAGGGAGAGTAGAGAGTTTAGAGAGAGAAATATTGTAGTGGGCACAGTATTGATTTTCAGAATTGTGTGAATAGTACAAGAGAGGTCTTATTTATAGGTGTGCGAGTGTGAGACGGCACCTTACGAGCTTATGTGGCTTCCGGTGTTGACGAGGGTTCCTTACCCTCGTCTTGGTCTCTCACACTGCTTCCTTTATCATGCCTCGTCCTACTACTATGCCTTAGACTGGTTGAGCCTCTTTAAAAACCTCGCCGTAAACCACCCTTGTGGATAAACCGGACGGAGGGAAAAAGAGCGCACCATCGGGGTCCTATTTGACTAATAGGCGAGCTCGTCGGCGAGCTCGGAGATGGGCTTCAGTGGTTTGGGCGAGCTCTGTGGCGAGCTCCAGTGCCTTGCGTGGCTTACGGACGATATGCGATGACGGAACTCGGCAAGGCCTTCCTGGGGATACAAGGCGAGCTCTAGGATGACAGAGATGAGCCCTTTTGGGCGAGCTACGCAGGTAAGTCATCCCCATGTGGGCGAGCTCCGCACCTTTAAGGATCTGGGTGGGTCCTGACGACCTGCCAAACCTTGGCGATTATTCATATACCAATTGTATTAGTTCGCCAATCCAACATATATTTTAGTACCGAATTAAAGCATTGGGATCAGTAATGAGGTCCATCCCCAACAATTCCAACTCATTTTCGAATTAAATCATAAATAATTCAGTGTGGATCATAGAACGCAATATGCGGAGAGAATGTGAAAACACCACACACTTGGAGACGATATCTTTTGCAAATCAAGCATTAGGACTATTAATGAGGTCAATTCTCAGCAATTTCAAATAATTTCCTTGCGTCCCGGATACGATACGAAATTATAAAATTTAAAAAATAGCTAAAAAAATATTTTTTTGAGTTAATGTGGTTAAAATACAATTTAGCCACATAACCAATGACTATTTTGCATTGTTTAGATTTTCTTGTCTATGAGATTTGAAATTAGATTTATTTAATAGGAGAGTCAATTTGAATTCCCGTAATATTAGAAATTATTAATGGAAAGAATTATTTCTTTAATTTTAAGTTCAGTTTTAGTGAAATTTCAATTTAAATGGTCAAGTATTAGTGTCCACCAATCAGAGATTTTCAAGTATGACTATACCATAATAAAATAAAGGGAAATTGCCCCTCAAGTACCAATATTTCAATATTCTTCCCCTCAACACACTTCACTTTATTTTTTTTACTACTAGCACATAAGTCTAGGTTTATAAACTCCCTCCCCATAGCAACCACCCACCCCCCACCCATCACCCAAGTAAGTATTTTTCTCTCTCCTCCCTCTCTCTTATCTCTCCATTTTTTCCTCTATCTTCTATCTCATTTTTTCTCTCCCCTTTCTTCTCTCTCTCCCATCTCTCTATTTTTGTTTTATATTTTTGGTAGTTATGATATTGAAAGATGTGTTTTCTCATTTAATTTTATTGAAATAATTTGTGTCTAATTTTAATATATGTTTCAAATATTTGTGTCTAATTTTATTGGATTACTTTATTTTATTAAAATATACAAATTTTCAGTTATACTATTAATTATAAAAAAATGAAATATTCATAAGTTCCAAAAAAAAAGTAAGAGTTCAAACCTTCGTTACTAAAGTTCAATTCTATTTTCTGTAAAAGTTCGATGATAAATTTATTCCAACAATTCTTCTTTCTCTCTCCTGTCATTTACTCACTCTCTCACATTTGTCAATCAAATCTGTCATCAATCAGTTCAACCATCATAATTATTTTTTCTTTTCTTTTTCTCATTTTATATACACTTTTTTATTATTTACAATTTTAATTTTAAAATTCTATTCTTTTATGAATTTATTTGAATTCATTTTTCCCTCCTTCTATAATATTTTTTTATTTTAAATATATTTGTTTGTAGAATTGTTTAATGAAAGGATTATGTGGCTATAATTATATGGAAATCCTACCAAACAATAATCTAATGATATCGTGTTCTTGATAATGTTATAGAGAGAGAGAGTGTGTGAAGAGTAGTGAGAGAAAGTGTGAGTTGTATTATGAGCTTAGAGAGAGAAAGAGAGTACAAGAGACCTATTTATAGGTTTGCATGTTGTGAGATGACACTTTATGAGCTTACTTGGTCTTAGGTGCTGACAAGTGTCCCTTACACCTGTCCTTACTCACTACTATGCTTTTATTACATCGATATGTCCTACTACATCACTACTGATTCCCTATATAGCTATCGTCTCTACTTCGGACTGGGCGAGCTACTAGGCGAGCTCCCTTGCCTTATGTTATTCTGGGATGTGGTGATTGATTAGGCCATAAATTTTGATATAATTGTGAATATTTTTGTGGGTATTTGAAATATTTATTTGTTAATTGAGTTAGAATTCATTGAAATATTGTGCATATTGATTTACACTTGATATGTTTGATATATAGGAAATTTTGTTGATAAAAAGACTTAGAAAAGCACAATTGGAAGAAGAACAAATTTTTTGAAGAATTGAGAGGAATTTGGTCGAGATTGAGATGAAGAAGTTCAAATGAGGAAAATTGAAGATCTGCTCGAGCAGTTTCGGTCAAGCAAGTGTGCATGCTCGAGCATCAGAAGAGAAATGTGCTAAAACGAATTTCAAAGTCGTGCTCGACTAGGCTCAGTGGTCGAGCAACCTTGCTAGATCAAGCAGCCTTAAGAATTTTACGTAGCAAATTAGGGGAGAGAGCCGCTTGACCATTTTCGATCGAGCAACCTTGCTAGATCGAGCATCGGGAAAAATCAAAGTTATTCAGTGTTTCATGAAATCGTGCTCGAGCAACCCAAGATATTTTTCTTCAGATGTCGACATGTGGCATGATCCTGAGAGGTGTATAAAAGTCACCAAAATTATTTTTGGCAGCAGAATTTTCGGTTTATGGAGATTAGAGGCAAGAGTTAGTGTTCCCAACTTTCCATTGGAGCATTTTTCTTTAATCTCTTCACAATTTCTTCCATAGATTAATTTAGATTCCATAGAATAGCTTAATTTTGAGTTTAATTTCAAGAATCAAGCAAGGATTGGATTGGGCTTTGGATTTATTGCTTTATTTCTTCATCTATTGGTAATATCTTTTCATTTTTGCATGATTCTCTTTCAATTCATTATGGGCTTTGTTAATTCTACCTTTAATTTCATTGTTATGTTGATTTTAGCCATGGGCTAAGTCTTTTATGCTTTGGGTGTTTGAATTATGATGGAGATTGATGTATTTGTATTTTGATTAACTTGATTTTGCTATGGAATTGGTGATTAGATTCTCTTGATGTGTTTATCTTGATTTAATTGATTTACTTAATTGATTTTTCCATGATTGATGATTACATGTTGCAACTAGGGTTGGGTGTGTGGTTATTTGGTCTTGTGAAGAAAGATTAAGTGGTTGATTAGATTTAATTAGTGGTTTATTGACCCGAGAGGGGGTAGATTGCTTAGAATCACCATTAAGGGACATTAGATGCCTTGAGTGTTTATTAGAGTGTTTAGTGAAGGGGGAAACTAGGGACGATATCTGTGCGAACCTCCTAGCGTTCACTATCCTAGGAGCCGTTTGTAGTTAATTAGGTGCTAGTTAACTAGAATTGATCACCCAAGCCTCAAAAGGGATAAGTCTTCATTTGCTTAGTGGTAGCCCTTATCATCACCAATGAAATAGCAAGTGAGAGGTAATTAGGACACAAATACATTAGTTGAAATCGTGAGGATAGCACCCGAAGCATATTTCACTCATGTTGCACTTCTTGGAAGTTAGCTGGTAATTTTTATTTGTTTTTGTTGGTCCCAAAGGCAGGTTTTGGGAAGAATACACTTGAACAAGTCTAGAAGGGGGGGGGGTTGAATAGACTTGTAAGGATTCAAAAACCTTTTTCAAATTTACAGATTTATTCAGAAAATCAGCAGACTACTTGAGGTAATCTGAATTTTGAAATTAGTGCGCTGTGTATAGTGCGGAAACATTTTAAAGAAAATTTGATTTTAAGTGATGTGCACAGATAAGAACAGAAAGAAATACGAAGAGACACAGGGGTTTATAGTGGTTCGGACCAACTGTCCTACATCCACTCTCCTCAATCCAACTTGGACTTGAGGGGCTCTCCACTAACTCACTTACTCACTTTCTTACACAATTTTGAGAGTACTACTCTATTTACAACTTGTCAATGCTATAATTGCAATTGACTTCTCACAGCTTCTACAAAGCTTTTACAAAAGATAAGTATGGATGGTGTTTTTTAGCGTAAGTGATAAAACTGACAGAGTATTGGCTAGCTTAATATGCGTGTGAATCCAATACAGAAATTATCACAATTACTCCAATTTATAGGATCAAATAACTAGCCGTTGGAATGGACTAGAAATCTGAGATCCTATAATCTCGTATTCAATCAATCATTGTGATTGATTGAATTTCCTTCTTGATTCACGTCAATCTTCGCGACCTTCAATCAATCAAGTTTGTCCCCTTGATTGATTGATCCTCTATTCTGGGAATCTTCCTTTTATATCGCAAGTTAACCCTTTAAATTGATTCCGAAGAATCTGGGCTGAGTACAGGACCTCAGCTGGTCTGTCTCCTCAGCTGGTGTATCAGTCTGCTGATACTTGGACCTCAGCTGATGTGCAAGTCTGCTGGTGTGCACCTCAGCTGGTCTTCTTGACTTCGTCTGAATAAGTCTTTTATCCATGGTCCTTGTCTTGTTTGCGACGTGCTCTCAGCTGATCAGCTAATCTTCTGATATCAGCTGATCTGCTCTTCAGCTTATCGGCTGATGTAAACTTCTCTGATGATCTGCTTTCGATGCTCCAGTGTCAGCTGATTAAATCTTCTGTCTTCTAAAATCGGCTAAGTCCACAAGGTCTCAGCTGGTCTTCTCTTCTATGAAAGCTTCGGATCTTCTAGGCAGCAAGGTAGGTTCCCCCTTACTCGAACCTATCTAATCCTAACTACTCATCAGCTGACTAACATGTTCAGCTGGTCCTATTACAAGCTGATTTGTTTTATATCATCAAAACATCTAACACAGATATCCTAACAAGTTCCCCCTTTTTGATGATATCAAAACCAACTCAGCTGATCTCAACAGATAAACATATTCAGTCAAAATCAAGATCACATAGGACAGAAAAGAAGATCTTTAATTAAGATCTTTTAGACAGAATCAAAACGCAGCTGACAACAAGTAGTTGTCTGGAATCATAAAGCTTTATTAATAATAATCAAGAGAGAAATAACAGACATAAGTAAAGATACCTAATCCTCAGCTGACTCAGCTGGACTATTACATGAGGAGCGGTCTTCTGCTGCTGAGCGGAACTTGCAACCAGTCTAAGAATCTCTTCTCTATTTCCTTCAAAGCTGGCAGAGAGTTGTCAGAAAGCTGATGGAAGAGTTGAGTGATCTGCAGCCAATGTTTCCTGATTTCCACCCAGTCTATCTTTCCACTCACATCAGTTGGAGTAGGAAGATATTCAATCTCTGGCAACTCTGGCTGAACCTCTACCTTAAGCATCTCTTCTGTGATAGCTCTGAAGAACTTAGGAAAAGTTTCCTTCAACCAATCTCTGAACTCAACGTTTTTCTCTCTCTCTCCTCTGGTATCTTCTCCTCTAAGGACATAGAAATGGATCATAGTTTTGGCTTTTATGATTTTCCAGAGATCCACCAGCTCATCAGACAACTGATTGTAGAACATATCAATTGGTCCATCAACTAGAGGCTCATTTGGATCTCTGATGAACTTTCCACTCCTAGTCCTGCTCCCTTGAGCTACTGCTTTCCCTTTCTTCTTCAGCTTCCTCTGATATCTTCTCTCAAGCTCATCATTTATTTCCCTCTCCTGCCTCTTCCTCCTCTCCTCAGGGGTTTCTTTCTCAGCTAGCTGCAACTCCTTAGCCAGCTTTTCATCCAGATCAGCATTCATAATTCTTTTCTTCTTTTCCCTTTCTACAGCGACAACTTCTTGCTTCTGTAAAGCCTCCGCCATTTTCTGATCTCTCAACTCCTGAGTTTTCTGAGCAGCCATCTTCCTGGTGTTGATGTAGTCTTCAACATTTTCTATCCTAGCAGATAGAACTCCTTGATTATCCACCAGAAGAGCTCTCAGAGAGGCCATCTCAGCTTGCAAGACAGCAATAGCAGCTGAGTTCTTCTCTTCCCCCTTTTTGATATCATCAATTACTGTGGCAGAGGGTAGAGAAGTGGGAAGCTTGTCCACAATATCTTTCAGGTCCTCCTGACCATGTTTGCACTCAGCAATTTGTCCTTCCAACCGTTCAGAGACCAATCTGAATCTCTCAGACTCAGCAGCAAGAGAGGCAGATGCATCATCATTGAAAGCTCTGGCAGTTGCCTTGAAGCTCTGGAGAGTATTGAAGAATTCAATGCGAGTGGCATACAAGCTGTCCTCCATAGCTTCCTTCAGCTTGTTGCGATGGTCCAGCAGGACTTGATGAACATGAGCTTCAATCATAGAGGGGGCAGCAGACTTGGCAGCCAGAAGAGTAGCTTTGACCTCCCTGATGTGGTCATCAAAATAGCCTTTTAATTGTTCCAAGAGTGCAGGAGTTACCTGATCAGCAGGGGAGATCTCAAAATGTGCTGCTGGAGGAACAAACTCAGTCTCTGCTATTTTAGGGCAGTCCAGGGCCACACCATCTTTGAGCAACAGGGCTCTGGCCACTTTCCTCAGCCCTTCAGGGGATGTCAGCTGGGATGGAGCCTTAACCTCCAAGGCCTCCATCAAAATTTCCTCCCATTCAGTGAAAGCTGCCTCTCCCATCTCCTTAAGTAGGGCCAGAAAGAATGTGACTGGCCCCTCTCTTGCTTGTGCCCAGGCTAGGCCATCAGCAAGGATGTCTTGGTAGGCTGGATAGGGGTTGAGTTCAGGAATGTAGAGGGAAATGTGGGCTAGGGCAGATATGATCATCCCTCGTTCAAGAGGCCCCTTTGAACGATGGTGAGATAGGCGTGCTTGCTTGGCCATTTCTGAGGGGGAATTGGGGTTATCGAGAATTATAGGTTCAGGGTGAGAGGGTTTGGGGGTAGCTGAAGGCTCTCCAGAGGTAGCCATCTCCTCTGGTTCATTGCCGACTGGGATTTGTGATGGTGAGGGATCGGCTGGGGTTGAAAAGTGTTGGGAAGGATCAGAAAAAGGTGTGGGAGAAGCTGACCTGATAGGTGAGGCAGCAATAGGTGTGTCTGCTGATGGTGTATCAGCAGAGGAATGAAGAACCTCTGTCTCAGCTACTGAGGGTTCAGCTGACTCCCTCCCCTTTGACTCGTCTTCCTCTGCATCAGAGCCAGTGGCAGAAGCATCATCTGATGTAGCCTTCTCAGCTGACTCCTCCTCATCCTGCTCTTCTTCTCCAGAAGACTCAACAACCAGCAGAGTAGGCTTCTCTGCTGAAGTTTTCTCCCTCTTCAGACTGCTTAGCAGAGCAGTATCCTCTTCTTCATCTGAATCAGAATCAAAGGAGAGCTTCCTTTGAATTGGAGTGGTGTCTTTCTTGGTTTTCTTCTGTTTACCACCTCCAGCAGGCATTGGAGCCTTCCTCTTCTGCTTCTTCCTATGACCAGCAGAAGGTCCAGGGGCAACAGCTACTGTATCATCATCAGAATCTGAATCAGCTGGCCCAATGATATCCAAGTTACTTCCCCTTAAGAACTTGGTGTGGTTGTACTCAACAACCCATTCCTCATCCCACTCATGCTGGGGCAGCAGATGATTCAGAAGAATAGTGATCTTGGTGGCCATGGAACACTTGGATTTAAAACTGTAAATCTGCTCCCCATTCACCTCCTTCACCAAGCACCTCTTGGACTCCTGCTCCAGGCGAAACCATAGCAGACTCACCCAGTCCGATTGCACCCCATCGAGAATGGTGCGGGCCACACTCAGGCGGAGTTTGGTAATGGCGTCCAAACTCCCCTGTTCCGCCAAGATGACCTTGGTCACCACATCCATCAGGAAC